>CM038792.1:88245083-88845083 GCA_021764765.1 Vicia sativa | reverse complement strand
TTGTAGAAATGTTTAGAGGAGTTCCAATCATGCCTGGAAGAACTGAGGTAATTAATAATCATGCAAAGCTATTTTATTTCCGCACTTAGAATTTGGGATTTAGGCCTAACTCGATCGTAAAATCTAGCTCGATAGGTGACAAATTTGTGAGATGTTGTCTGCGTATATCTGCTAATCACGAACTTTCCTTGCTTCCAGGTCGAGCAACTTCATAGAATTTTCAGGCTCTGCGGCACACCATCACAAGAGTATTGGAAAAAGTTGAAACTTTCTACAACTTTTATACCTCCAAAGTCTTATAGACCAAGTCTGGTAGAATCATTCAAGGATCTGCCCCCATCTTCTTTAGGTCTCTTATGCACACTTCTTGCCTTAGATCCTGCATTTCGTGGCAGTGCATCTAAAGCTCTTAAAAACCCGGTAAGTAAAGACAACAATTTCTACTCCTTACTTCAGTGTGGTTCAAATCCTGAACCATTCGTACATATATGTATATAACTTTACGCACAAGCTTGTGATTCCTAATGAATTTCTAGAAATAATTACTCGCTTAAGTTATTCCAAATTTTCGTGCAGTTTTTCTTTACAAGCCCATTGGCTTGTGATCTATCTGGTTTACCTGCAATATACAAAGGAGATGATGAGCATATTCAAGCCAAAGAACAGATCAAGTAAGTTAAACCTCTAGCTATAAAGTTTTGTACTCGCAGCGATCTCTTATTCTTATTGTTTTGCTATTATTTACAGGTACATGAACTCTAAAATCAGGCGTTCTCGTACATATATGGAGCGTCGCAAGAATTTACCACCTAGTAAGCCAATCGAACATACCGCATCGTCTAAAGAGGTGAGTATTAAGCTTTCTGCTCTAGAACATCATGTGACTAATGAAAGTTTTTATTTGATTTTGCAAATGATGCTATAAGAGTGTGGTTATTACTTCAGGTATTAAGAAATAATGTTGAGGCTGAAACTTATGTTCCGAGTGAAGAACCAGGTAGTGCAACAAGTAGTACTTCATCTAGTGTAAACCAAGCTGCAATTGGGGACCATTCACCTCTCTTTCTCTCTCCATTTATGGCTTCTGATCAAAAGATGTCCCACAAAATCCATAATCATGCTAATATTGGTGAAAAAAACATCAAGAACCTTCTTCCTCCATTATCCAAATCAAAACCAAATGCAACCAAGAAAGATGATAGCAGATACAGATCAGACCAGATTTTCAGGTCCACTTCCACCAGAGAATTTAGAAAGTTAAAAACAGATCAACATTTACTCTTCGATTAGGAAATCCGAAATTTTGTATACTGAAAAAATTGATTATTTTTATTATTTCATTTAATTTGATGTATTTTGAAAGTTCATCTACATATTATATATTAACAATTGATTAATTTCTGGTATGTACTAATAATCAAAGTATTTATTTACTTATACATGTCATTGTTAAGGCTAAGATATTTTAACTGTTCACGTCATACATTATATGAAGTTAGTTGAGTTGTCACTTTCTATAACAGCCTTTTGTCAAAATCTCTAATTCCTACTTGTTTGTTTTATTCTTTTGGATTTTCTAAGCTTCATAATCAGTTGATAGAGTCCTGCCATAATATTTTTGGATTAAGGTATGCAGAACAAAGAGATAGTGATGAATAATGAGCTATTAAATGATATTGTGATAATCACCACCCCTGTCACCATATGTTAAACAATGAAACTCAAATGGTTAAGTCCAAGTACAAAATTCCAAATTGTAATAGTGGCACAAAATCGTCTTTGAGGGTGTGCAAGACTAATGCACAATGTCCAAATTTTTTTATAGTTAAATTGTAGCTGGATTTAGCTCATAAAATACTTGTCACAGTTAAACCGTAGTTAAATTGAACCGATATTAATTTTTTCATAGTTGAACCTTAGATAATCTTAACAGGTTTCAAAAAACTTAAGATGACTTTGTAGTGATAGATTCACACGCTTTAGTACCTTTGTTTGGACAAACAATTTTATAAAGCACTTCTATAGTACATACGCTATGGTGCAAGTGTTTATGCATTATTTCTATAACAAAAGATAAATAAAGTCAACCTGTTTTCATAAAAATTGTAAGTTGTTTTGATAAACTTTTCTGAAGAGTGTATCAAATTATGCTGAAAATTTGTCATAATCTGTTCCAAAAGCTCTTCAAATAGTCTCATAATGAAGTAGAAAACCATATTAAGATTTGTACAAATATCAAATTTTCTGTGGGAATTAAGAGCATAGAGCATGCATTAAAAAAAGAACTAAAGATTAGTAATCTCAATTCTTAGAAACATTCTAATTTGCACACTTTTGATGACATTTTGATTCCATAACATATATTTCAAACATAACATTCATTTTTCATGCAAAACATCTTATCTTACAAATACATCTGAGATATTGTTCCTCTTTAATTTGCTTCAATTTCTTACCTTGAAAGCTAAGATTACTGAACATGTGATTCAAAACAATTCACACACCGTAGCGGACATCGCTTAGCTTGTTCTTGATCCACTTGAAACTGTTTCTTACACTACTTTTAAGCTTTCCCTCCACAGTCAATACATTATAGGACTTGATCCTCTTCTTTCTCTTAATCTCTGAATCATTTGATGCAGAAAAACTACTTCCTTTATCACTTGGTCCATTGAAATTATACGAGCTAGACCTTTCTCTGAATCCAAATTCAGTATAAGAACAAGAGTATTCAGGAAATGACTTGCTTTTCTCCATGAACAATTCTTCTCTTTGAAACAAGAATTGTTTGTATTACATGAATAGACAATGAGAGAAGCTAGTATTGAGATTTTAATAAGGGGAGATTTAAGTCATGATCAAGTGTGGTGGCACCCCATGTGTGATGTTGGACACATAGCTGCCTCTTAATGAATTTTTTAGAATCATGAGGGTCATTAGTAGTGTGGGAAGTGGGACATTACTTTTAGAGGTTTTGGTTGGAGATGCCACTATCTAATAGTGATGATACAATGTGAATTCTCATGGCGATAGATTGGGACCTACCCCTTTTTAGTGGGGGACAAAGGTGGCTACTTTATTTAGTTTTTGACACTCAAGAGATAAGCCACTAATCTTTGCTATGCTAAATTGTCCTTACATGAAATGAAATGTGTTTTGTGTGGTTTGGTTGGGCCATAGAAGCGAATCTTGAGTTGAAAGACGTACAAAACATGTAGATCTTTGTGCTAATTACAAACATACGATTCTGCGCTCCAGCAGTATCAATTATTGTCTGATTTTTTTAGACGATTGTTCACACAACACGTCGTTATCACTAGCGAACAAAACTCGCGAATCGTTTCAACTGCTTTTAATATATAAGAATAAAACACGTCATTTCAGATAAAATATTCATTCACTTACACATTACTTTTCATTTTTTCATTGGTTTGGATGTTAGAGTAGTAGCCTTTGAAATCTGATATGATCTGTGACATCGGAAGTATAACTTTGTAGAAATGACACTCAACTCTACCACCACATTTTCATTTCTAGTTTTTAACTTAAAAATCAGACCGAACCGAATGGATCAAACTATTGTTATGCGAGAGACTCAACCCTTTTGTATGATTTGTTGGCTATGATTCATTGACATTTATTTATGTTGTTTGGTCATGAGGGAACTTCTAGTGTCAAATGAAAATTAGAGTCATCTTCCACCTAATGTCAAAATGAGGAGAATTTTTTCTGCCACCCCTAAATTTATTCCTGGCACTCCGCAAAATTTTAAATTCCGACTTTATCTTTGACAATTTACAAAGAAATTCCCGGGCAAAATTTATGGTAGACCAATTTGAAATTTCCGGTATATCGAAGATTTCAAATTTCCGGTATATTTCCGGTTCATACCAAATTTCTGGAGGGTCATTTCAAAAAATCCAGTATACCGGAAATTTCAAATTGGTCAACATTTACGGTATGTGCCAAAAATACGGAAGTGTTTTTGAAATTTCCAGTATACCGGAAATTTCACAACAGGCTGAAATTTCTGGTATGTTTCATTATCTTGTTTTTTTCACCGGTTGAGATTTTGCCGGCACTTTTGAAGGTTCCAGATTGCACCGACATTTTTGTGTGGTCTAGAACGCATAACAATTTGTATAAATATGGGTTTTAGGGTTATAATGTATCACATCTCAATAACATGCCTCTTTTTCAATATCTGATTAAGGCAAAAGTGTATTATAACGGCCACAAACCTGCCGTTGAGTTCAAGCTCCCAGATGGATCTGAGTCCTTCGCCGCGTTGAAGGAAACGTTGAATGGTTTGCTGCCTGATTGCGATTCCGAGTACAAAAGGGTGACAAAGATCGAGTTTCGAGAGAATTACATTGATACAGATGGTTGGATGAAATACAACCTAATCGAGCTGAAGAATGATGAAGATGTGAAGGTCATGTGGAAATCATTTCGTCATAGGATAACCAAAGGTCCGATCGAGTTGGATGCGGAGATCCAAAGATCTGTTGACGACACAATGAAGTGTCTAAAGCATCTAGATGAATCCGAATCCGGTAGTTCCTAGATTTTTATGTATCAGAGTACTGTTTATTTTTTTTGTTTGTTATGTGATGTTTGTTAACTTATTCGAGTTTCTTATTTGTGTTATTTTGTTTTCTTTATGTAATCGAAAGAAGAAGTATTAGCTAAAAAATATTACGCAATAAACTAGATGTCAGTTTGTCACAACATATACATATAATATAATAATACAAAGATAAATCTACATAGGCCCTCCACGGGCAATGTCGCCCAACCTAGCTAACCTCTGATATGCCTCACCATCAGGGTTCAACATCCTTATAATGTTATCTAATGTAACTGCAATGAGCTGTAAGCGGGTGTCCTGGTCAGCTGCTGGAGGAGGAGATGGTGGTGGTGGTGGATCGAAAGAATCTCTAGTACCTGAAGACCCCGGGACATCAGTTGCTGGAGCCGATGGTGTGACACACTAAGGTACCACTCCAAGTATCCATCCTCTCACTACCAGGGCTGCTGAACCTTGACGGTTGCATCCATGATCTCGCAGGGGAGGTGATGATGTGGTTCTAAAACCACCAATCAATGCCACCATTTAGGGCGCATGGTACCGGTCGTGGAATGCCCTAGACATAACCATACTGCCGTAGACACCGCCCAGGCAAGTGCCTAGCCACATAGCCATCCCCCCTGATATGTCCTGAATATAAAGTGGATACCTCAAAAGGATGGTGAGGGCGACGAGACGTGTATGGTGTCCAGATGGCATCGTCCAGGGTCAGAGCATCCAGCCTCCTCCCGTACTCTGTCACACCTCCAGGATGCCTCTTTCTGGCCTTCCACATCTTCGCACGTGGATCTCTTGCTGCCACTCGTTGGATCCTCCTGTCACAAATGTGAGGGAAGTGCTCGTATATCCAACACTACATAAATAAGGATAAATAAATTATTATATGAAAATCTAATAATTATTAAAAAAAATATCTAATAATTTATATCATACCTGCAACAGGCTAAGATAACTAGCAAGTTGTCTGGTATCAGCACGAGAAGCAACATCAAGCGCCGTGTACAACATCTTCAGTGCCGCCACTCTCCAAACCCAAGTGGGACTGTCCAGGGTGATGAATAGAGACATGTAACAGACATCAATGTACACTCCAAACTTGTCCGCAAAGAGAGTACATGCCACCAGATGTAGCATGTATGCCCTAGCGGCAGCCTGAAACCTACATGCCTCCACCAACGCCTTATATGTAGTCCTCAACCAAGACATGTAGAGGTGAAATCCCTGAGTCTCTCCAAACTCCTATAAGACCTCCGCATCATCCACCTCCGTTGCATCCACGACCATACACACTGCTGTTGCCTGATCCCTATGAACTGGTGTGAAAACGTACTCATTGCATCCAAAGTGTCTGTCATCTTCCCAAATAGAAGATGGAAGGAAGATGTCTCTGGGTGCCACCTCTCAACAAAAGCTAATAGCAGGGGGACGTCCAACATCGTCAATGAGCATCCAGCAAAATCCTCAAGTCTAAACTCCTCAATCATCCTCCTCACCTGCTCAGGCATCAGAGTCTCGGGGAAGTTCTTCAACTTCGACCCATGAGAAGCGGCCTTCAAAGTAGGACGCTCCTAAAACAAAACAACCTAATTACAACAAATTAGTATACATCAAACAGTGTAATACAAATAAAAATTAAGCGTTAAACCAAACCAATAATACTTACATTGCCCTGCCATATCCTATACGCGACATAGTCAGTATAACCCGTCAAGACGGACCTGTCAGAAGGTCCTCCAAGGAAACCACCATCAGTACACACTGATGGCTCAGATGGACCTGTCGTGGTGTCTGTATCCTAAACTGGCTCCTGTACCGACTCTTGCACCACCTCCTGAACCTCCTCCGGCACCACCTCCGACACCACCGTGGGAACCACCTCCTGTACAGGCTCCTGCACCACCTCCGTAACCCGCTCCTCAGTAACCGGTGCATGAACCACCGGCTCCGGTACAACTACTTGCTCCATTGTAGGAACAGGAGGGTCCACAACTGTCGTGGAAGCTCTGGCAACCCGTCGACTAGGTGCATGAAACCCCGACACGACCTACTCAGCCATCCGTTTTTTGGTGAGAACCTGTCGGACGACGACGATCACCCTGCGCCTTTGAGGCCTGTGCCTCATCTGCTGCTCGAGCCACAACATCTGCTCGATCAGTAGTCTTGCCTGAAATAGAACCGTCTCTGTCTCTAGTCCTCACTGCAAACAAAGTCAAGAAACATGAAAAAAAAGAATTTTTTGATAAAAATAGAAAATACCGAAAATTTCAAAATTTTCGGTATGTTTGGCGTATGGGAAATTTCGAAATTTCCGGTATGAGCATCAATGGAAAATACCGTAAATTTCGAAATTTCCAGGTGAAAATACCGGGTATTTTGGAATCTACGGTAGGTGATACTGGAATTTTCGAAAAATCCGGTACAAAATACGGGAAATTTTAACAAAAGTACCGGAAACTTACTTGTAATTGTGAAAAATCCGGTAGCGCTCTCAAATTTTTGGTATCATCCAAATTTGAAAAAAATACAAGATGTACCGGAAATTTCAATAATGAAGAAAGTTTGAGCAAAATTGACTTTTCATACAAAATGGAGGGTGCAAAGTACAAGTGAGGGTGCCAGGAAAATTCTTTTTTCTCCAAAATGAGTGGGTTAGTGCTATGTGGGCCTTACACTCTCATGCATGTCGCATATTGAAAAGCTTACCTTGATTTTTGATTTTGCTTTATGTAATGCAATTATGATCTGCCTAACTTTGATTTATCACATTCATATCTGTATTATTAGTAGTGCAAATGGGACAAAACCCTTGTGTTACACGTTGTGTGACCAATTTTTCTATAAATGAAAATCTTAAAATCCATAATATATTTAACATAATATGTATTTTTTGAATTATATGGTATGATTGAGGGTGTCATCAAGTTTTGCTGTCACATATCTAAATGATCAGATCTTAACTATCATTGATGAAAATACAAAGAGAAGATAGAGTCTGAATTGGACATTGTTCCGATATGTAGTGATTACAAAAACTAGAAAACGAAAATTTGAGTTTTGGGTACATGTAGATTGTAGACCCCATGTTTATTTGTATGAGATCTATGGATCAATTTTGAGCCCCCCAAACATCAATACTATGAAGATAGAGAAACCACATTATGCGATGCCTATAATACTCTTACTTTTATACTTTTTTTTATATTTTTTTTTATTCTAAAATATAAATGCTTTGACTTCTAATATGTTGACACAAAACCTAAAACTTTACTCAAACAATTCATAAAAAATGTTTAGTTGTTGCACCGAAATTTTCAAGTTGAAACAAAAAAATAAAAATTACTAAAATTACAATTTTATCCTCCTATTTTACACTGCTCACAAAATCAATATTTTTATTTTATTTTTATTTAAATATATTTTTCATCTTTCTATTTAAGTATTTTTAAATTTTTTTCTACATTTTGATATCCAATTATTTGAGTAGCTCAGTTGATAATTGTTAAATGCGATAAACGGATTATTAGTATATGATTTAAGGAATATCCAACTTTTTAGTCCCAATATTTTATTTTCTTTGAGATTTTTTTGGCCTCTCCCTTTTCTTTTGCACATATGACATTCTCATTTATTACTTGGTCTGATGGATTTTGTTATTTGATTAAAATAATTAATTTTTATTACAAAAATAATAAGACAATATTAAAAAACAATTTTTAACGAGATTTGAAATAAAAAATATCAATATTCAGTCCAGAGCAGAAAATGAAATTGGAAACAAAGAGTCTTATTCAATTTGATTTCTCTACTTGAATCCCGATTCTTGTTTTCTCTCTTCTCCTTCAATCGAACCAAACCTGCAAACGAGAATCAAGCTTCAATTGTAGTTGAATCGAAGCTAAGCACAATCAACATCGTTGCACAATCAAGCGCAAGTCGTTCAAGCTCCAAAATGTTTGCTATTGTGAAGATGATGAAAGAACATTCTCATAGGATAAGAATGAAGAAGTCAAGTATTATATAAGATATGTTTTTGTCCCCTTTGCAGATTTACCATGTTCTCCATTAGTTTTTTTGTTTATTTCGTTTGCTGTGGTCCACCATGGTTTTTTAATATTAACATGTGGTCCCAAATATTTTGCCATTTATTTTTTATGTTGTGGTCTCATTGCATGGTAATTTATACAAGTTATTTTTTGACTAATTCTCAGGCCAACTAAGTCATAAAATTAGGTCAATGATACACTATAGGGGAAAATTAGTTGAGAAATTTGTAAAGTGGTATGTTTAAGGGGAAGTAGCTGAGATGAATTGGAGTTGAGAAGTGGATTACATGCCATACATGTAGTTGAGAGTTTAATTAAAATTGAGGGTAATAAGGATAAAAAGTATATATGGTATTGAAACCCTAAGTATATTTTTTTCTCTTGGGCTTAACCCCTTGAATAAAGATAATGATATTCTACAATTCGGGAAAGATGTCATATGAATTCGGGTAATAGATGTATATGTTAAGCGCAATGTAGGAAACTCTGAAAGTGTGGATCCAAGTAAGTTAGGATGATGTTGATGATACAATGCATTAGTGTTATAAATACAAATAGTATTATTGATGAAGATGTGAATATAAGGATGACAATGGATATGGTATGGGCATGGTATAGTACCCGACTGCATAACAGCGGTTTGAAAAAAAAATCCTCTTATCCAAACTCAAACCCGCATGGTGAAAGTTGACTTAAAAATAAATAAAAAGTCAAAACTGCTAGTGTAGGATTTCAAATCCATGACCAAATGCTAGTTTTCACCTCGCTTGAGATTTCAACCATTATAAAAAGAGACTTAAAAACAAATAAAAATTCAAAACTGATGGTAATGAAATTCGAACTCATGATCAGACATCACTTTTACCACTGTTGGAATTCCAACCATAGTAAAAATGACTTAAAAGTGAAAACGAAAAAAATACACTTAATTGAAGAGTTTCTACCATGATGGATAACTTGGTACAAATGCAATATGCGGAGGAAGAGTTCAATTTAGAGTATGTTTAGTAAGATAAATTTTTGAACTTACAACTTATAATTCATAAATTCTTATGATATTTTAGACCTATTTAATAACGAAGTTTTGATCACGAGTTTGTAGCTTATTTTGTTAGTTTATAAGTTATTTTTCATACGCTATTTCAAATGGGGTTTTAGTTCATATAGCTTATAACTTATTATTTTTTCTTTTTCTATTCTTATTATTTTAACAAAAATTTATTTTTATCTTCAAAAATTTATGTATTTTTAAATAAAATAATTACATATTAAATATTTTTTATGTCATTTTACATTTATAAGTTACTTAAACTGTTGATATTATCAAGCATTTCAATTAATTTATCAGCCATATTTCTAACTATCAACTATCAGTTATCAATTATAAATTATAAATTATAAATTATAAATTATCTGTTAACTTATCAGTGAACCATAATTTTTATCAAATAGACTCTTAGTCAAGAGATATCAAATTTCAATTCATTGTTGCAATTCTTCACATTGGATAAGATCAAATTTTAAATAATAAGTGATTGAGATTTAAATATGGTTACTATTCAAATTATTGTCATTAGTGAGTGAGTGATAACTATATGTCACTAACATTATTTACTACTAGTATTGCTAATCTTTGTTAATAAAAATACAAATAAAATAAGAAATTTTGACATCAAATAAATTAAATTTGTGTGTCTATTTTTTTAAAGTAATATAATGATTAAAATTTCATTATTAAGAATAATTAAATAAGATATTCTAAGTTCCAACTCAGCTTCCATATTAATTGAACTAATTTAATGTGATTTGTCTGTCTATTTTTACTATTTGTAAGTTATATTTTGTAAATTAAAGAAAAATAGAGAAAAAATTAATATGTCATTAATATCTAAATTTGAGTGTCAAAAATATAAAATTATTTTTAGATGTAATAGTGTTATTATTAAAATTTATATAAATATATAAAATGAAAATGTAGGAGAAAAATGAAAATATTAATTGATATATAATTAAATGACTATTATACGGTGTTAAATACATTATCTAATATTAAATGTTGAAATAACACTTCTCTATGTTATGTTTAAGGCTATGTATAATAGGAGTGTTAAATTTTTTTTTATAATTGAATGATTGTAATGAGATGTTAAAAAGGGTGTTGAAAGTGAGTGAATTAATTGATGTTGAAAATATTTATCATGTTGAATGAGGTGGAAGTGAGATCCATAAAATACTTTACAAAATTTTATTGATTGTTGTGAATCTTTAAATTTTTAGTGTGTTGTGAATGATGGTGAAGTATGATGTTGAATTTTACTAAACAAAATCATTGTAGTGATTAAAAATTAAATGTTTGTTAAATTATTAGGTGAAAGAAAGAGAAGATGATATACATTATTATAAAATTAAAAAAAAATCTTGATAGACAGCCTAAGAGTTGAAAGACTTTTTAAAGGAAGACATTACACTAGGTGACAACAAATCATGATGAGCTAGTGGTAGAATAAAACATGTTTTAGAATTCTTAAACCCAAAGTAAGTGTTAAATTATTCCTGTTATGGTATTAATTTTCTAATTAAAAGGTAGTGGTTGTCATGTTTAGGTGATGGTTAAGCTTAATCTTCCTAAATTATTGAAAAAGGACTATCTATTAATGTGGACCACAAAATTGATGACAATGAGAGCACTCTCCTTAATGCAAAGTTCATACATCAAGCAAGGCCAGAGACATCACAATTCTACCAGACATTCCCTGCCACCTGAGCTCATGCATGCCCTTTGTCAATGTTTAAAATTTGTACTATGAGTGAATGATACTATCATACCACAGTTTAAATAATGACTCAGCATAGTATAAAACATTTATTTATTACATGACTGAATTTAATTGACGGTTGATAATTTATTTACGATTTTATAAAGGGAAGTTAGACTTCACTTTTTTTTTTTCTTTTCTAACCCAACTATTAATAAGAAGTTAGCATTTCCCATTATTTATTATTTTGTAGCGTATATTAAACTCGATTAGCCGAGCACGTTTTAGCCTTTTAACACAATGCATGCAGATAAAGACTTCACACGACACATTGCTGCTGTTTCATACTGTGAGGAGCAAGCCATCCTTATCCGCTGCAAACTGCAATGATGCTTGCAGTACTAGTACCATTTATTTAATGTTGTTATAATTATTATGGTGTTAACCACGGATATAAAAAAAAATAAGAGAAGAATTTTTTTTTTGGGTTTTAATAACTTATTAATATTAGTGATGTCTAAGGTGAACTATTAAATAAATAGGTGCTTTATAGATGGACCACTTTTTTACACCATAAGATCTAATTAAAAAATAATCAACCATTTAAATAAGTTAAAAATAATAAAAGAACATGTGTGTATATCCTCATATAATCCCTACCTCACCATTTTTTTTATTTATGAAAATTTCTTCACTAGATTCCTCCCACACTCCTGAAAAATAAAAAATGTCTTTCGTAAGTGTATTTAAGAATTAATCTTTCTGGGTGAATTCGTAAGTGCACTTACGAATTCACCTTATTTTGTACGTTTTATTCATTTAAATATGGTTTAACACATCCAGAAAAGGTTTCGTAAGTGCACTTACGAATTCATTCAGAAAGGTAAATCGTAAGTGCACTTACGAAACCTTTCCTGAATGTGTTAAACCATGTTTGAAACTATAAGTCTGATGCGAATTACATTTCCATTTAAGAAATTCACTATAACTCGGATTACATTTCCGTTATCAAAAACTCAATTACGGAGCATTCTATATACGCAAACCATGTAAATATTACTATGTGATAAGATAAATATTAAGGAGAAAAATTGTCAGAAATATCAAATTACATAAATTGTTCCGGAAAAAACGCGATCAAACAAAATCAAATAAAAAACATAAAAGCTACTGTTTGTGCCTAATCCTAACCGCCGTGTCCTCCTCTGCCTGCGGTAATGCGCTGTACGCTCTGCCTCAGCAATTATCCTCTCCACCACAGAAACCGCACCGGATCCACCCTCATGCACAACGTCGTCATCCAACGCCTCTCATCCAAGCTGACTGATACGCTGACAGATGGGCACTAGATCAATGACATGATCATCCCTAGCCTGCTCGTTCTCCAAGAGCTCCTCATATGCTGGCCTCAGTGGGCGTCCTTCATCCTCCGGTGTCATGTACGAGTACGACACTCTAAAGAACCATGTTGTAACACCCCTTCTAAAATACCCCGCAATTTCATTAATTAAATCAGAGTTAACACGTAAAACAAGGGATGTCACAATTATGAAATAAATTAAAACCTCCAATAAAACAGTAGTCATGCTACACTGAGGGTCATTACTGAAGTAATCAATCAAATTAAGACCATGTCTTACACAGCGGAAAATAATACCATAAACCAAACGGAATAAAACCAAGTCATAATTATTCCCAATGAATTTCAAAGAACAATTGAATAATAAATAATTCCTCAACTAACGTTCCCCAGTGTTACAACCTATCAGAGCATGACACTGACACGCGGACTTAAAATAACATAGCTCTAGAGCCATCCTCACCAACTCCTGAGCTGCTAACTTTAATCTGAAATCATTAAAGTAAGGGTGAGATTTCTCATAATTAAAACGCATTATAAGTTCCTCAATCAACATATATCACACGCATATTATTTCACCCGTTCCAGCATAATTCAGATTTTGATACATAGTTACAATCATACAAATCATTATGCACAGCAATTAACAACAAAAGAATCGTAACACTGGAAGACATCCTAACATGTTGCAATCCCATGCAAACACAAATGCAGACACGATGCATGTGGTACTAACACGTGACCAAGTCACCCACACTGATCCATCATCAACCGGATACAGCAAATCATCGATTCGTCCATAACCACCCGGATACGAATCCAGCCTAACCACCCATCATCACCCGGGTACGGTTAACGGCAATACAAGTCAAATTCCACACAATGGGAATTAACTTCACCAAAAATGCATATGCACGCACAACACCAACATGCAACATCAAATCAGTCTATGAAATACACCACATTATCGTAACTGAATCAAAAACCAAACATGATATCTCCACGATCATGCCCACAACCAACAGCAGTATAAACATGCCTTTCATTCACACAATACTAATACAACCATCGTCACAGAATCACTACTGCATACACACCAATGTACGTCAGCCAATAATCACTTAATTCGGAATTCGACTCATTTTCAAAATAATTTCAAGTTATAGGAAATCTTTTCATTTTATAAAATAGAGCTTTAAATTTAAGAAACAACGTCCAAAACGGCGCTCAAAACGGACTTACGGTTTGAAAGTTATGAATTTTCAAAGTTTTGGAATTTTTCAAAAAGTTACAGTGGAACCCGGTTCCTCCCAGGGAGTAACCGGTTCCCACAAAGTTCAAAAATCACGCTCCTGGAAAAATGTATGGGGAACCCGGTTCCCAGAAAAAAAATCATTTTCTTTGGAAAATTTCAACGTGGAACCCGGTTCCTCCCCAGGAGTAACCGGTTCCTGAGTTCAAAAATGCCCATTTTTCACCATTTCACACTCTGGAACCCGGGTTCTCCCACTGGGGAACCGGTTCCCACGACTCTCAGAGCCAAAAATATCAGTTGACAGCAACAGTTTTCCAAAATCATTTTCCCATTCTTTCCAAAACGTACTCATACGTTCCAACACAATAAAATCACTCAATCATCAATATTAACATGCAATATAACATGTTTTGTTCATTACTATTCAACCCTATAACATACAATCAATGAATTCTATACAATCCGACACAATTAGGGATAAATCTACGGAAACCTAGAATTTCTAAACTGGGATTCCTAACATACTATGATCCATATTATTGAATTCAAAACCGATAATACGAAATAATTAATCGAAATCACCCCTTACCTTGTGGGTTCTTCGACTTCCGACACAAAAGCTTTCTTCCTTCCTTTTACTCTTCTCAATTGCACGTACTGTGAGTTTTCCCAAAAGTGATTCTCTTTCTCTTCTTTTCCTTTTAATACTCCTTTAATTTTTCCAATAACATAACTAAATTAATAATTAGTAAGAGTAGAGTATTTTACCCCTCACACCCTCTAATTACTCTCCACACCACCAAACTTCTTTCCTTCAAATTAATTAAATTAATTCCAATAATCCAAAAATACCAATAATTAAATTTCCAATTAAATTAATAATTAAAAATTCTAATTATTTAATAATCGAATTATTTGGGGTGTCACACATGTCGCGTACCCCACCACATATAGGATGCCCGCATCAACCGATACTCCTGTGGCACGAGATAATTCTTCCAATCCTGGAAGACGTCATCTAGAGCCCTCTATGTCATGGTGTCGGGAGCAGCCTGGAAAGGAGATCGGGGTATCATCTGCACAAATCCAAACTAGCGCATACACCGCTCGGGCAAATACCCGACCATCATGTTAGTGCCACATGCTAGGCACCCAGAGTTTAACACGATGGTATCGAATGTAACAACCTCACTGTAGTCCTCAAGCGGGGTCAAGTTGATGTCGTCATGGTTGGTGAGATCAAGGAACACCCAGTAAGAAAGCACATTATAGTTGCCCCTGTTGAGAATAAACCTGGAAGCCCTTGGCATGAAGTCCTGATAGTCGGGATCTACGGTGTAACCATGGATGCGGTGAAAGTATGATATTATCTAGCTCTGCATCAACAAAAATATAATGTGTAAGTACAAATAAATTAAAACTAATTAAAATTTATTGTTATAATAAAAACGTACTGTGAGGAGTGTGCACGAGCCAGTGAGCGCCCTCGTCCTCCATCTGCAAGTTTTATTCAGCTTCTGGTAGAGGTAGGTTAGAACAACGGCACCCTAATTCCTGTCACAAACTATAGACATGTCCATAAAATATCTCAGGTAGGCCACATCGGTCTAGCGGTCACTTGTGTCCACAAAGACGGGCGTGCTTACCAGGTACATCAGAAAACACCAGATGGCTCAACCGCGGTGAAATTGAACAAAAATATCTGCTTGCACAGGCTCCCTAGTTTCCTGTGCAGTTCTTTTTACAAGAGCTGTTTGACGGAGGTGCTCCTCATATAACTCCTTTAGGTAGGAGAACCTAACGTGCGCCCCGTTTGTGGAGTCGTAGTGCTGAGCAACCTGGTACAAATCAACTCCCAAATACTCAACCATCAACTCAACCGCCTCAACTCTGGATATATTGGCATGGTTGAGTAACCTACCTCTAATAGGTAGTTAGAGCAAGCAGGAAACATTGTCGAGGGTGATTGTCAACTCCCCAATTGAAAAGTGGAAAGATGATGTCTCCTTATGCCATCTCTCAGCAAAAGCACCCTGCATGCCGGTGCTAATGGTACTGTAACCAGTACTGAATAATTCGGCAAGACCGTATGCGATGATAGCACTATGGAACCACTGAGTTTGTGGAACAAATAGATCAAAGATTTTGCGGGAGTGGTTGACATGTTTCAAGGCCTTCTTTTCCTGAAACATAAGAATCAAACGAAAATAAATAAAAAAGAACCGTATTTTTTAATAAAAATTATAATACGAAATATAAAGATAAAATTATAATACCTCTCCACCCAGACATATTTGGCAATATGGTCCTAATAATAAATTAGGAGGGGTCCGTCATATCGCCCTCCTGGATAGCCATCATCACCCGCCTCTGTAGGTTCCTCAACATCGTTGTCGGGCATCCCAGGTCTCCTCCTTCGGTACCTCTACCTCCGGTACTTCTAATATCATATTTTTTTCCTACTATATTTACCTACTACATTTACCTCTAACTCAGTCCCAAAACTCCCAAAATCATATTTTTTCCTACTACATTTACCTACTATTATTTTATATACTATTAAATTTCTACAACCTAACCTAATAATCTAATAAAAAATCAGAATTTGAATAGAAATAAGTGAAGAAAGTTTACACAAATTTGAGCTTGGAGTTGATTTTGGAGGAGTTGGAATGAGTTGAAACGATGAGTTGTACTTGAATTGAGTGACTTTGAAGTGGTAGAAAATGCAAGGGTTTGGAGTAGAGAGGTTGAAATTGGGGTATTTTGAAATGAATGGTATTGGGGGTTATTCTGTGTGTTTTCAAAAACAACACACAGACTTCGTAAGTTCACATACAAATTCCCAAAATAAAGTGAATTCGCAAGTTCACTTACGAATTCACCTTATTTTTTGAAAATCCTGGATTATTTCGTAAGTGCATTTATGAATTCACCTTATTTTGAGAATTCGTAAGTGCACTTACGAAACTTAGGGGTATTTTTGGTTTTTCACCAGGGGTGGGGAAGAAACCCATCCATTAGGTGGGTGAAGAAATTTCCTTTTCACGATTCACTCAACTTCTATATTCATTTTCCCTTTCGTTGAACAAGCCACCTCCAACGAATTGTAACCCCGACAATATTGGTAACTTATGTAAATTTCAGTACAGAACAATAAAACAATCAACAAATTTGTTCATGAATACTTTAGTGACATGAAAGGGTTAATTTTAAATAAATGACTGAGTTCTAACTATAACAAAAGTTGATCTTTATCATTTTCCTCAACATTCTGTGAATTAAAATGGTAGTCCTAACATAACAAGACTTCATTTTGGCAGTCAAAACCTATGGGTCCAGCCATTGTCAAATGATCAATATACGTTTAATAAAATAGAAGGTTGTATGTGATGACATTTAACAAGGTTTATGGTGTACATTTGTTTTGTTGCATGTCTTGCAAAGTACACTTGTTATGGTGTATGCTTTGCAAAGAACACTTGTTATAGTTCATGTCTTTTAAAGGACACTTATTATTTTGCATGAAAGGCAAGAGACAAGTGTATTCATACATGTAAGGTACCTTTACCTTACTTCTCCTATAAATAGGAACATAAGCAAGCATTCAATTCACACAATTACAAGAGAAACAAGAAGCAAGAGAGAAAGAGAGCCTTGCTCAAGAGAGAAAATTCTTCATAGAGAGTTTCTTTGCGAGAGAAATAGTGAGCCAATTTGTGAGAGTGTTTCTTACAAATTGAGAGATATATTGTAGTGAGTTCCACCATAGTGGATGTTTAAGAGGCCCAATGGTCCCGTGGTTTTTTCTTTCGCATATTGAGAAGGTTTTTTCATGCTAAAATTCTTTTGTGTCATTGCGCTTATATTTTTCACGTTTCCGCTAGCCTCTACGTGGGTAACGTGCAGGTAATCCAAAGTGAAAGTTGTCTACCTTTAATAGTTCGAGTCGGTGTTTGTCGCTCTGATACGTAGCACTCGGGAGGATAACACATGTTTGCTTATTTATTGATTTTATTCCATTGATGGATGTTTTAAGTTGTTTTGTTGAACACTAAGATTTTAAGTTGTTTTTATTGTTGGAGAAATATGCTATGATTGTTTGAAGTTAAATTTTGCTATCTTGAAGTTATTTTTGAATTGGCCATGATGTTAGGATAGTTTGGCTGAATTTTATGAATCCACTGCGTAGGAATAAAAGTTATTTATTTTTGAAGACTAAACAAATTGTTAATGTTTTACCTGGAACTATGTGCTATGTATCTGAGCTACAGGTGAATGATTGTTGTTTGTTTTATGTTGAATGTGTGACACTTCATTTGTTGTTGGAGAATTTTTGTAACTCTGATTTTTATATAATTCATTGGGTAGAAATGAGGTGTTACATCGAGCACAAGAAAAACTTTCAGTGTCCCTTGACAAGTCTACGAGAAGCAAGATAACCTCACGAGCAAAAACAAGTAAGCAGCACGAGCACATACTAATGCATTACGAGCATGACGTCCTCTCATGCGCATAAACCTGCAAACAAGAACCTTCTGCGACGAACGCAATCGAAGACCATAACCACGAACCCCGATGGAGACTTTCCTCATAGAACTTCGCCTTTTCTCGACACATGGACTGACTCTAAGTCGTTACTCATTTGCTCATAAGCAACTACTTGGGGGGACTCTTGTTCTAGATTGGGCCTATGGTTGGCCCAATCAATACGTGTGTCAAGGGCGGCCCAGAAACGCTGATTTAATCCATTAGGGCCAATAGGAAACACATTTCTTGCGTGCCTCTCTATGAAGGACACATAGGGATGGCAACGGGGCGGGTCGGGGGCGGGTTTAAGCACATCCAGACCCGCACCCGCCACCCAAGCCCAGACCCGCACCCGTTCGGGGCTAAAATTTGTTCACCGCCCCCACCCTCAACAGAAACGGGTTTCCCCGCACCCGCCCGAATAAAATTTATATATTTTTTTCAATAAAGTTAAAAATAAATAATTTATTGTTTTAAAAGTATTTTTTAAGTTTGATATTTTTATTTAAATTTTATTTTCAAAAAAATAAATAATAATTCCAACAAACATGATATTATAACATTAAAAAGTATTAAAAAGTGTAAATGAGTAATAAAACTATTAAAAATAAATAAATAAAATAAATTTAGTTGGCGGGTGCACTAAATAAAAACAGGTTTTCCCTTTCGCCTCGGTTAAGCCGGTTTCCCCTAATTTAGGGCGGGCCGGCGTCGGGTTTATTTGCCATGCCTAAGGACACATGGTCATTTGATCTCGTGCATCTCGCGCAGCAGCACATATACTTTTCTGCTCTTGGCCACGGGAAATCTACTCTTTACCCGCGAGGTTCGGGACAACTTCCCAGGATGGAGAGCACACACTGCTCATCCCTGCTTTCACGCAGGAATCCTGGCAGTTACGCATTTTTGGTTTAGATATTCACCCCATATTGTGAACCAATGGCCAAGCCTTAGAGGCACTATAAATACCCCCACGCATGTGAGGTCAGGTATTCAACTCTTAGTCTCTTTTTCTCACGCGTACCTCTACACTCTTACTTACTTGAGCATCAGAGTACCTTACAAGTACACTTCGTCCTTTGTAATTTCAGCACTACAGACGAAGCTACTGTCCCATTACAGGTTATGATCACTGGTGGATAACTATCCATTAAGCCACTAACACATGATACCCACAATTCCTAACGACCAAAATTTTGACAAATGACGTTAATCTAGAAAAATACTTGTATGAAAACGAAGATAACATGTGGCTTTATAAACAAAGCGTCACGATTTTGTATTAATTAAAAAGTGGGAAAAAAATTCTCTGTCATAATTCAATTAAAAAAGAAATTAAATTTAAAACAAATTTAAAATATTTTCTCTTTTTATTAGGTATTTTTATTAGACATTTCTAAGAATAGAAATTTAGATTTGTTATCATGCAAATGTTTCTGGTTAATCTAAAACCGAAACCATTCTAAATCTTAACAAACCATTCATTCTTTGTTTATGAAAGCCTTAGAATATTCCTTTGTAGCTTTTCTAGTGTACTTTGATGTCATAATCTTGACTAGAAATTCAATCATAACAACTACTAATGTGAAAATTGTCCTTGATAAGGAGTTTCATATCATGTGATCATATCATGCGATCATAACAATTACTAATGTGAAAATTGTCCTTGATAAGGAGTTTCATATCATGTGATCATATCATGTGATCATAACCCTTATGATTTTTCCTTTGTCTTAAGGTGGCAAGATCCAAAGACACGGATTTTCTTTGAACCAAAATAGTACACATTAGATTTACACCAATTCAACTTCTGAGATGGGAAAAAAAAACAAAAGATGCAACACAAGCTTTTATTTTTCCAAATTAACATTCTTACAACAGCTATGCAAAATGCAAAAGCACTCACATAGATTTTTCCATTACTATAGTACAAGTAAGGAACATTATTCCACCATAATAAAATTAACCTCTTGAAACAAGAAACAAAGATTTACCATTATTCATTACATTTCCAAGAATCCTTCAACCACATCTTCCGCAACAGAAGCAATGAAAGACTTGCTATCCTTATTCCTCACAGAGCAGTTAGCACGAATCTCTCCTTGAGTTCCAGTCAAAACATTAAGCTGACCCATTTTAAGCATAGCAGCAATAAATTTCTCAAAGAAAAGAGACTGATTCACAGCAAAATCAGTAACAATACTCTTAGTCCTCTTATCAGTGTACAAATCTTGATCCGAGGTAAAAAGACCCTGACGATTCATGAGATCGACATAGTATTTGTTATCAAACTTGTTAGGACTACGAATATCTAGAACAGTTGTGTTGTCTGTGGTGGAAGTAGGACAAGTGAGTTTAAGGTTTTTGCCGTAGGTTTTGTCCATGACACTGTCTTGTGTTGGGTAGAGTCTGTTTGTGAAAGATTTGCAGTGGCTTATGCCTATTGTGTGACCACCTGAGAGTGCTACTACATCTGTTGGGTTAAGGTTTTTGGTTGCGAGTGAGTTGAGGATTGTTGTTGTGTTGCTTGCGGGTGAAGGAAGGTTCTCTAATGTTACTTCTCTTGTTGCAAATGTTAATCCATCTCTCCTTCCTAATGGAATTTTGTAATCTGGTCCTCCTGACTGCAATGCAACAACATTCAACATTCAATGTAAAATAACCTGGATACGTCTTTTTTCAAAGGTGTCAGTGCTACAGTAAAATAACTCATACTTACAAGGAAAACAGCGTCACGCGCTGCAACGGCGGTGATATCAGCACAAGAGACGATTCTTCCACACTGCTTCTCGACACTGCTACGAAGTTTTTCGATTATCTTGAAGGCCTCAGTCCTGAGAGTCAAGTTTGGTGGTGCATCTTTCTCACTTGGTCCACTTGCTGATCCATCCAATAATACTGATGCATCACAACCCTGCAATTCAAACATATTAATAACCAACCATGTCAAACGTTCTATGTAACTAAAGATGGATGTAATAACGTCCTCGTTAAACAACTCAGTTGACACTTGTGCAGAGACATTCGACTATCAGACTACTCGACCAACAAAAAAAGTTGATGTACAGGTATGGTTTTGTTTACCTGAACAAAGCAGTCATGGAAATGAAGACGAAGCAAGCCAGCAGCTTGACCAATATCTTTATCAAAAATTTTCTTGAGCTCACTTCTGATGATAGATTCAAGCTTAGGACATTTTGAGTTGTAGAAGGTCCATGATAGTCCCTTTACTATAGGAGGTGTGGCTTGTGCTTCAGAAACTTTGACGTGAGAAAATGAAAGAAAGGTAAGGATTAGAAGAAAGGTGAAGAAAGCAATCCTAGAAGAAACAGAAGCCATTGTAGTATGTAGAAAAGGGTAATGAGTTGATATGTGATAGGAATACTAGTATTTAAAGGTAAAGGGGTAGTTGGATGTTCATGAATATGAATATTTGCGTATGACAATTTGGAAAAGTAGAGAATATGTTAATAATTTCTTTGAGATTTTTAGCATATTTTGACTGGTAGATAAGAATTCACCATTATAAAATATTTTATTTTTCATGCATATTAATATTCAGCAGCAGCCATGTGGTTGTTTATTCAATGACGTGTTTGAAGCAGCACACAGATTTATTTGACGATGATGACATGCCCAGAATAGCAGTGTTATTTAATAATTGAATCTTTATGATATAGGAGTATGTTTTTTCAGGAACTTGGTTAAGGAATCAATAAAAATGAAAATGAAAGTTTATTTTAAAGATACCAGTTAAATATATTTGTTAGTGTATTAATAAGAAAAAATTCGCTTATTAAACTCATTGAATAACATATATATTTGATCTTTATCTAAATCATATAAATTCGCTATTCAATAACACTAAAAATAAATCCTTGTATTTAAGTGCTTACATCATTTTCTTGTACAAATTTCCAGAGTTACACTAATTTATTAGAAACTATATGATTAAATAAAATAAGATAACACTTTTTCATTCATTTGGTATTTTCTATAAAATCTTTAATGGACAATCTATTAGACTAGAAAAAATATTATTAGAGTATATTGCATATATACTTTGGATTATTAGAAATATATTCATATAAATATGCAATGAAAAGATAGGACTAATATTTCTCTCCTTTATCCCCCCTCCTTTCTCAATTTCTCAATTGTATCTTCTTCCCCTGAATGGCCGATAAAAAAATAACAATAATTCTCTCGGTCACTCCAATAACAATAATTTTATGATTTAATCACAGTCCCTATTCTTTTATTGTTGAGAATCAAGTATGAGAAAGAAATCTCACATTGATTAAAAAAATAAAGATTGAACACTATATAAATGAGAGAACGCATACACCTATTACCTTAAGGTTTTAGGTGGATATGTGGCGTGCCTCTCATAAAAGGTGTCTCCCTAGTATATGTTCTCTCCTCGGAATTGTCCTCTAACAGTGGTATCAGAGCCTATGATTTTGAGATAGGGATTGACTTCTGTTGGAGAGTGCCAACGGTGATACAAGTCTATGTGAAAGAGAAAGCTTTCACATGAGGGAGAGCATTGTGACTCACAATTGAGAGGGAGTGTTGAGAATCAAGTGTGAGAAAGAAGTCCCACATTGGTTAGAAAAAGGAAGATTAAACACTATATAAATGAGAGAACCCATACACCTATCACTTTAAGGTTTTAAGTGGATATGTGGTGTGCCTCTCATAAAAGGTGTTTCCCTAGTATATGCTCCCTCCTCGGAATTGCCCCCTAACACTCATGACTACTCCTATTCATCTTGCTTTAACCGTGTTGAATATCATAAACTTCATAAAAATCACATTAAGTATTAAAAAGGACAGTTGTCTATCGACATTTTTTGGCAAACAAGCGCTAGTTTAAAAACATGGTTGCTTGTTAGATCGAGTAGTAAATCCTAAGACATATTTGCACAGGAATTCTTAGATTTGTTCAGAGTATCCATTAGTTCAATTGCAAGATAAAAGGAAGTTAAAAGGTGTTGAAATATTAGAATAGATTTGATTAGATTTAATATTTAAATGTAATCCAAATTGTATAGCCCAAGCTCAACTAGGATTGTATATAAATACTCATAGTGTGTATCATTATTTGTACAATTCAATAATATAAATCCTTATTTTCTTTATTATTCTCTCTTTCTCTCCTCACTAAAAGTGTCTCACGCACTAACAAATTGGTATCCAGAGCTTCCAGTTATTGTTCTTGATCAATTTTTCAAGAGTTTCATGTCAGAGATCATGTTTCTAGAGTAAGTGAATCAACCGCTGTGAAGATGGCTAGTGATAAGGGAATTTTGAATTCTCTTCCAATGCTTAACGACAAAAATTGGATATGATGGAAAAAAACATATGCAATCCTTGTTTGGCTTCCATGAAACCCTAGAAGTGGTTACCGGCGGCGTTCTTGCGTTGGCTGCAAATTCAACCGAAGCGTAGAAAAAAGCCCACAACGAAGTCAAGAAGAAAGATTGCAAGACTTCTTATTGCATTCAGACGGTGATTGATGGTGCTAATTTCAACAGAATCTCTCGTGCTGAAACGACAAAGGAGGCATGTGATATTTTGGTGAAGTATTACGAAGGAGGTGAGAAAGTCAAGGTTGTAAAGTTATAAACCCTGCATCGGTAATATGAGTTATTGTCGATGGGAGAAGATGAAAAAGTTGCAGAATATGTGTCTAAGGTTGAGAAACTCCTCCATCTCATAAAGGGTTGTGGTGAAACCATAACTGATAAGATGATAGTTGAGAAGGTAATGAGAATGTTGACCTCTCACTTTGATCACGTTATCGTAGCTATTCAATAATCCAACAATCTTGAAACCACTAAAGTGGAAGATCTGTTTGGTTCGTTGGAGACGTATGACATGAGGATTATTGAAAGGAAAAGAGTTCAAGAGTCGATACAGGCTCTGCAAGCTTCTAACACGGTGGGAGAACTGACTTGTTTGTTTTGCGTTTTATCGCAAATGTGCGGATAGCAAGAGTGCCATCGACTTTTCTTTATTCTAATAAAGGAAAGGTGAAAAGAACAGGAAAGACCTTTGATAGATTCTGAGTTTGGGAGGTAATTATGAAAAGGGAAGGTATTAGGACCCTTTCCATCCGTAGTTATCTACGGGATCTTAATTGCTTAGCTCACTTTTTGAAAAATCGCTTTCTGTGTGTGTGATTTGAAAAGTATTTGAATTTTTTTTTGCTTTGACTTCGTAATGATTCTAGTATCAGTCCTCAAGAATGTATACGAAGTGTTTGGAAATGTTTCTTTGAAAGTTTAAAGCTTTGTGATGATTCTCGTTGGAATGTATACAAAGTGTTTGTTTGAAAATAGTTTTGAAAAGAGTGTGAGGTGTGAAAAGCATTTTTTTATTGGATTGGAGCAAGCAATTAAAAGTCTTATTACCTACTCAGAAAGGGTCATTCCTGTTAAGGGACAAGCGTAGGGTCATCGTATGGTCATTGAAGGAAACATTGTAAGGATACCTTATTAAATCGAAGGGATGATCATCACTTATTTGTAGGCAACAACCGAGGGACGAGATCATATATTCGTAGGCAACATCGAGGGTCATTGAGGGACTATGATCTTTGTGATGATTTAGCTGAGGGACTTTGCTAATGGTACCCCTACGTTCGTGGGACATGACTATTTTTATATCGTAAGGCAACAAGAGAGGATACCCTAGGGGGTGCAAGTGTGAAGAGTGTGTTCAATTCAGATATTGTATCTTGATTGTTAGGGTGATCTAAGATTGATTGATTAGTCTTGCCATACAATCCTATTAGCCATACATCTAAGCAGTGTATATATAGTTTATAAGAGGCGCGGAAAGTAAAAAACAGAAAGTAAAGGTCCTACACTATTACATGACTTTGGGGCAGTTACAGAATAAGAGGTGCGGAAAGTAAAGTGCGTGAAATTAAATCTACGCTATTACAAAAATAACCTTGCGACCTATACATCGATTTCTAGAATTTAAAATGCGATAAATATTTTTTTGTGTTATTTAGAAATCGATTTTAATGAAGAAAATCCTAATTCTATGTTAATTAGTATTTAATTAAGAAAAATAATTTAAATGTGAAGAAAAATCAAATGTTTTTCTGTTAAAAATTAAATAAAGATTTTCGAAACCTAAATCTAAAATCAAAATATTTTTTAGGGTTTTTATGTGTGAGAAATTAATTTGTGAAAAGAAATTAAATTGGCTAGAAAATAAGAGAAATAAGAAAAATATTAAGGAAACAGGACCTTAAAGTCATTGGTCCAAAATTAGACCACTACGCCACCTATATGTGTTGTAAATAACACGCCTCCAATTGTATGTATGTGAAACCTATGAAAATCAAAAAATATTGAAAAAAATGGTAAAAGGCAGGGATTGAACCCACGCCTTGAGGGAAGAAGAGACTCAGCGCGCGTATGGCTTGCCATTGGGGTGGTTATACATTCATTAATATAACCAATTCAATAAATATATATGTGAATATAAATTCCAAAAATCTGATTTGTAAAACCAAACGCGCATGGGACCCAGAGTTATTTGAATGGACAAATCAGAACACGCCACGCCTGCACCGGTGAGTCAAACGAAGTCAGAGACGCCGGAGTCAAACTTCGGTCATCTTCTCTGATTGCTACAAACACCAAACCTGCAAAATACGAAGAATCGAAGTAAGACATTAAGTATATCCCCCATAAATCGACCCCTACGATTTCCATGGTGGCCTTAGTTTCGATTGAAACAGCTTGTACACGGAGATACGAAGGATCAGAACCTTCATGCCCTAGCAATGGTGAAATTTGATTCTTGTGTTAAAACTTACGCACAATGGTTCTAAACAATCACAAACATCAGTATGAACATGAATATATGAATCAAAATTGTTTATATTGCATAAATTAATGGTTTGAGATGCAAGAAATATTACCAATCGGTGCAACTTCGTGGAGGCAATTCTGGGCATGACTTGACTTTGTAACACCCTTCTAAAATACCCGTGAATATTAATACTTAAATCAGAGATAACATGTTAAACAAGGGCATTACATTTCAATTAAATAGAAAATCTCATAACAGTCGTCATGCTTCACTGAAGAACTTCATTAAAATGATCAAACCAGTATACACGTTCTACAAAACGGAAATACCATCAAAACCGGAATAAATTCAATTCACAATTATTCCCAAAATTAATCAAAGAACAATAGAGTTTAAAATATAACTCGCAACCAAACGTTCCCCAGTGTTACAACTACCAGAGCATGACACTGACACGCAGATAAATTTAAATGCATAGCTCAAAGTCATCCTCACCAGCTCCTAAGCGGCTAAGACTTCAATCTGAAATCATCAAAGTAAGGGTGAGATTTCATCGAAATTAAAATGCATTATACGTTTCTAAAAACAATAAAACATTTCAGTATATCATTTCACCCTCATTAGCATAATCAAATTCAGTACACAAATACAAGTCATACAGTACACTATGCACAGTGATAACAACAACCATATTATAACACTGGAAACCATTCTATCATGTTATAATTCATATGCAATGCAAGACTCTATGCATGTGGTACCAACCATGAACTAAATTCACACACTGTTTCGTTTTCACCTCGGACACAACGTTAATCCTCGATTCGCCCATACACTATTGGGACACGAATCCAGCCTCACCACCACTAAACAACTGGGTACGGGTATTGGCTATACGAGTCCAAATCCACACAATGGGAATTAACTACACCAGAATGCATATGTATGCACATCAAAAGCATGCAACATTCAACAACGAAACATGATATCAACAACAATATTCCATGCATAACCAACACCAACAACCATCACATGATAACCACAGAATCAGGAATAAACAACAGGAAAACAACACATAAGCATTAATCCTCGCCCAACCTGTCAGGACAATCCTAAACAGTTCATCACTATTTCTAGAACTACCATAGTTTACAATTCAAAAAATCGACTCTTTTTAAAATAAAATCCATTAAATAGTATTTTCTACATTTTATAAAATAGCATTTTTAAATTAAAGAACGCTGCCCAAAACAGAACTCGAATCGGAGTTACGGTTTAGAAAATACAAGTTTTTAAAGTTTGAAAGATTTTTGAAAAAGCTACAGGGATAACCGGTTCCCCCAGGAGAGAACCCGGTTCCCCACTACTTGGAAACACACGCCTCTGGTTTTTACTATAGGGAACTCGGTTCCTCCAAACTAGGAACCGGTTCCCACTAAAAATATTCATTTCCTGTGTAAAATTTCAACTGGGAACCTGGTTCCTCCCCATGAGTAACTGGTTCCTACTGACTCAGAAATACTCCCTCTCTGGTTTTTGTATCAGGAACCCGGTTCCTCCCACATGAGAACCGATTTCTGCGACTTGCAGTGGCCAAAAACCTACAATTAACAGCATGTTGTTTTCCCAACCTTTCTCTTCATTACAATTACGAATTGTAACACCAATAACACCAAATTCATCCAATATACACCAACACAATGTCATATATAATAATTCAATCATTCCCAATAACCCCATAACATACGAATGGTTCAAATTCATACAATTCGACAACATTCAGGATAATCCTACAAACCTAGAAAATTCTAATTCGTGTTTCCTAACATATTCAACTATTCTATTGATTTCCCAAAATCCATAAGGCATCATAATTGCGAGAAATCACCCCTTACCTCGTGAGAATTCGTCAGATTCTAACACCTTTGGCTTTTCCTCCTTCCTTCTCCTCTTCTCAATTGCACGTATGATGAATATTCTCAAATGTGTCTCTTTTTCTCCTTTCCTTCTTTTATTCCTTTTATTATTCTAAAATAATAAAAATAAAATAAATAGTGTGAGTAGAGCCTTTTACTCCTCACACC
This sequence comes from Vicia sativa, assembly GCA_021764765.1. Taxonomy (NCBI): domain Eukaryota; kingdom Viridiplantae; phylum Streptophyta; class Magnoliopsida; order Fabales; family Fabaceae; genus Vicia; species Vicia sativa. The sequence goes on along the minus strand of CM038792.1, from coordinate 88,816,625 downwards.
CCCACTTTACACTTTACACCACCAACACTTCTACTTTATTTTAATTAATTAATTCCAATAATCCAAAAATACCAATAATTAAACTTCTAATTAAATTAATAATTAAAAATTCTAATTATTTAATAATCGATTTATTGGGGTGTCACAGGCTTTCTTAGGGACTTGGATCGATTCCTGAAAGGCTCAGGAGGATGAATGGATGCTTGGTTTGATTTGAAAGCATCTGGAAACTGAGATTCTACCTTGCCCTAAAATTGAAAAATTTGAGAGCTTTGGATAGGGTTTATTGAGCATGTAATCGTTGTCCTTGTTCTTGGTCTTGATCCTCTTATATATAATGAGTGAATTAGGTCAGATCATGTGAGAAAATACTTTGCATTGATGGAGAAAATATTTGATTTGGAAATCAAATGAAAAACTTCCAAAATTGCTCAATCTCATGTCAATCTCTCCTTGTACGATTTTTCCAGCTTTCATCGGCTTCCTTGGTCTTCAAGTTACTTACATCCAAGGCCTTGCACTCATATTCTTTGTTTTTGTATTTTATTTTAATTAAATTTGAATTTTAATTAATTGATTCAAAAATAAATAAAATAAATAGAAAAAGAGCGTGTGTCTGGGCTTAGAGGTCACGAGTCGTGTTTGAAACAAGTTTAAACCATAAAAACTTAGGCCCATTTTGAAAAGATTCAAAATTGATCAATGTTTTCTTCGTGCACTTCTTCAAAATTTCCAAACTTGCTCAAACCATAACTTGCTCAATTTTTATCATTTGAGGGTGTTCTTGGAATTTTTAGAAAGCTTAAGATGTCCTCTAAATGCTCCTTTTGGTTTCATCTTCATTGAAGCTTCCGTGCTCATGTACACTTCTTTGGAAAAAGGTGACTTTTTGTTGACTTTTAGAATGACCTATAATGTCTTGACCCATTGTTAAGGACCAAAATGTGGATATTTTGTAGATCATTTTGTGGTCCTTCACAATGTCTTTTGATTAATTAGTAGTATTTAATATAGTATTTTGGTCTAATTATGTTTTTATTTAGTTTTTGTTTATAATATATTATTGGGTTAATACTTATTTTCACCCCTGACATATGGGGTGTATTTGAAAAAAACCCCTGCCAAAAAAAAAGTTCCAAAAGTTACCTTGACAAATTTTAAAAGTTTCATTTTTTACCTTTAGGAGGTCACATCACCAAAAAGGCTGGTGTGGCTTTTTTTTTTGTTAAATTTGTATTTTTTTGTTATTCCACGTCACATAATTCCCATTAAAATGACCAGAATGCCCTTAGCTCCATTTATCTTAAAATCCAAAATTATTTTGCAAATCCATGTTTCAATTTAGACCCTACGATTAGGGTTTTCTTTCTTCATCTTCATCCTTGCAAAGTGGTCACAGCTTCATCTCAAGGAAATGGGTGTGTTTAATTTTGTGTTTCATCATGGGGGAAATTTTGTGCAAGACAGCCATATGTATTATAGAGGAGGTAGTGAGACTATTGTTGAAGGTCAGGACGAAGATAAATGGAGCTTTTTTGAAGCTGTTAGTCTGGTTAAAGATTGGGGTTATGAAGGTTTTAGGCTATGGAGAAAGATTCCACAAACGGATGAAGGCTTTACAAATGTTGTTGATGATGCAGGAGTTGTAGAAGTTGCTAAGCATTGTGGCTCTTGTAAGGTTGATGGCCATCTTTGGGTAGAGCATGGTGTAGAAGACATGATGATCAAGGTGCTATTACCTAATGTTGATGACTTCAGCACCTCTAGTAGAGATGATAGTAGTGGTGATTATGTTGATGCAAGGCAATGTTTCAATGATAGTGAAGAGGAAAGAGTAATTGACGTAGAAGAAGAGAAATTTGAACAAGTAGAGGTAGTTGTTCCAGTTAGTGGGAATAGGGTGGAGATCGATGGGAAATCAGTGAGATTCAAGCGTTGTGCATCCAAGGATCTCAAAAAGATGAAAGAAAAGAGCAAAAGGAACAAGGCCAGTCTTTTGGTGCCCAAAAGTGTCTTAGGATCTTGTTCAAAGAGGGAAAAGAGGGCTACAAGCAAATGTGAAGATGTGGATTATGCTAGTGAGGAACTTGAAAGTTCAGATGCTGATGAAAGTGACATGGATGACAAACCTTCCAAGCCAAAGTATGAGAAGTTTAGATCAGAGCTGCTTAACAAAGACTTTCAATTCAAATTAGGTATGGAGTTCATTTCTCTTATTGAATTTAAAGATGCTATCAGGGATTGGTCAGTATTAAATGGTAGAGAAATAAGGTTTGTTAAGAATGAGAGTTGTAGGGTTAGGGTTGAGTGTAAGAGTAAATGTGACTTTTTGGCATTGTGTAGAAAAGTGGGAGGCAACCTCACTTACCAGATAAAGACTTGAGTGGGGACCCACACATGTGCAAGGGTATTAAATAACAAGTCTGCCAATTCCAAGTGGATCTCTAAGTTGGTGGTTGAAAAGAGGAAGTCACAAGGGAAAGTTAAACATCAAATTATGTCCGAGCTTAGGCGAAATATTCGATGGGCATTACCAAAGGAAAGCTTGGAGAGCTAAATCTATGGCTGAAGAAATAATTGAAGGTGATGCAAAGGAACAGTATAACATGTTATGGAGATATGCAGCTGAGTTGAGAAAACATTATGCTGGGAACACTGTCAAACTAAACACTGAGAGACCACATCCAACACTACCACTAAGATTTGGTAGATTTTACTTCTGTTTTGATGGATGCAAGAAAGGGTTTACCAAGGGTTGTAGACCATTTATAGGGGTAGATGGGTGTCATCTTAAGACACAATCTGGAGGTCAGTTGTTAATTGTTGTAGCAAGGGACCCGAATGACCAATATTATCTTTTGGCATTTGGTGTGGTGGAGACTGAGACAAAAGAAAGCTGGAGATGGTTTATGCAATTGCTAATGGAAGAAATTGGAGAAGAGAGAAAGTATGTTTTTATTTCGGACCAACAAAAGGTACAAAGTGTCTTTGTTATTCACATTTATGATGTTAAAAATGAAACTTATAGCAAACAGGCTCTGGAATATTTTCTGTCATTTTGAGTACTTCATGAAATATGCTGCATAGTTCTGGTTTATTTTCTGTCATTTTGAGTACTTCATGAAATATCTTATTTCACCTTTGTGCCATAATTCTGGTTTATTTTCTGTCATTTTGAGTACTTCATGAAATATGCTGCATAGTTTTCCATATTTTAAACTTCAAATACTCAATTACTACTCAAACTTGTTATCCTAAATGTTGGGCATATACAAGTACCTATACTGATGAAGAGCTTGTAAGAACTGAAGTATCATAGAACTAAAGTATCTTAGACTTGATCCAATTGCAAGATAAGTTCATACAGTTTATGTTCAACATTTATCAGATTTATCAACAGAGCATTTGCTTATTAGGCTCAAAAGGACCCTGTTGAATTCAGGATGAGTCCATTCCAATTAAATTTTAATGAATAGATCTGTCAGGAGACATTATATCAATGAAACTTATATCAGTTGCTAATGTTACATGCTTTTTTCTGTTGTCTTGCTGTTTTTAGGGGCTTGTTAGTGTCTTTGAGGAAATGCAAAAAATTGAACACGAAGTGCCTCGGACACACTGTATGCAAATTTCAAGAAGAAATTTGGAGGGGTGCCATTAGAGACCTATTCTGCAAAGGCTACTTACTTCCAGGCTTAGGAGAAGAAGATGAATCAGCTTAAACAAATTGATAAGAAGGCATGGGAATGGCTAATGGGAGTGCCAACAAAACTATGGTGTAAGCATTCATTTTCATTTTACCCTAAGTGTGATGTTTTGATGAATAACTTGAGTGAATCTTTCAATAGTACAATATTACAAGCTAGGGATAAACCAATACTCACTATGGTAGAATGGATTAGGAACTATGTGATGAATAGGATTGCTAATAGTGTTGTTAAGCTTGATAAGTGGAAGCATAATGTCATGCCTAATCCTAGGAAAAGGCTTAATAAGGAAACATATTTTAGTGGAGAATGGCTGCCTACATGGAGCAGTGGTGATTTGTGGCAAGTCCATCATCCATATAATGGATTGCAGTTTGTTGTTGATCTTTGGAAAAAAACTTGCACTTGTTGTTTTTGGGATCTTGTGGGCATACCTTGTAGGCATGTTGTTTCTGCATTACAGTATCAAAACTTAGATCCTGAGAAATATGTTGACCCTTGTTACATGAGAGAAGCTTACAGGGCATGTTATGAAAACAATGTTAGTCTAATAAATGGCATGGACATGTGGATGTGGATGAAGAAGTTGCCACCATAATACAAGAAGGGACGGAAGGCCTAAGAAACGGAGGTTTAGAGAGTGGATGAGAATGGTTCAAGGATGAGGAGGGTAGGTGTAGCATATAGATGCACACATTGTGACAAATTGGCCATAATTCTAGGAAGTGTCAAGCTAAGGAGCAAGATCCTAATGCACTAAAGAGAAAGGTGTTGTGTTCATGAAATGTCTTTATTTGCCTTGTTTAGCATATTGATACAATATTCTTGAATATCATCTAATAAACACCGACCAAAGTGTCTAAAAAATACAAGTGGAGGTGGAACTGTGGATGAAGGCCCGAGATGGATGCAAATGTTGATACAACTGCAAGTGGAGGTGGAACTGTGGATGAAGGCCCAGAGATGGATGCAAATGTTGATACAACTGCAAGTGGAGGTGGAACTGTGGATGAAGGAAATGTTAGATACAACTGCGAGTGGAGTTGGAAATGTGGATGAAGGAAATGTTGATACAACTGCAAGTGGAGTTGGAACTGTGGATGAAGGAAATGTTGATGCAACTGCAAGTGGAGTTGGAACTGTGGATGAAGGAAGTGTTCATGCAACTGCAAGTGGAGTTGGAACTGTGGACGAAGGCCCAGAGATGGATGCATTGCTGAATAATATGATGGATATTTATGAAGAACAACAATCACAAGTTGACAATCCCACACAATTTACTGTTATGCAACCTCCCCCAACACATGAATCACAACCTGCTGCAAACCCTGACCCTGCTGCTACTAATGTCAAAAAACCTTTAGCTAAGAAAAAGGCCATGGTTGTGCCTTGGAAGTGATCAAGAAAGAGAGTCAGTGAAAGATTGAAGGAAGTGAATAATGCCAAAAGACATGGTGGGCCTAGATCAACACCTGATGTACCTTTGACCATTGGTGATGAAACTGGTGGTAGTACCTCAAAAGAGATATCAAGGAAGAAGAGGAAGGGCATTCATCAGTAGTTGTGCACATATTATGCTATTTTTTAATTTCAATTTGAAAGTTTCATGTGTTATTGTCATTTTGTTACTTTGACTATGTATCAGAACAGAGTTGGCTTAAGTTATGTATCATGTTATTGTCATTTTGTTACTTTGACTATGTATCAGAACAGAGTTGGCTTAAGTTATGTATCATTCATTTTGTCTTGGCTTAAGTTATTTTATTCCAAAATATTCCAAAACAGGTTTACTTAACTATGTATCAGAACAGATTTACTTCATGAACTAAATATATTCCATAAAACCAAAACTCATAAGAGTAATATATTCCATAAGAAAGAAATTACATAGAAATTTGAACATAAGCTACAGCTTCATGAATTTTTACATGAACTAAGTAAGAAATGAACCAAAAGACAAATAAACCCAACTAAAACATAATTCAGCTTCTTTTTTAACTCATCAATATTTTTCTCCATGGCTTCCATCTTGATGCGATATCTCTCTCCTCAAATTTATACATCCGAATGGCCATTATCACCAAAATCACTAGAAAATTCATCATCCCAAACAAATGCGTTTCATCTCCTTTAGAACTTACAAATTCATCATTTGCCGATTTTGAAACAAAAACTTCATGGAGACATTGTTGCCACATTTGGGAGTTACTCTACCATTTGAAGATAAGCTTGAAGTAGAACAAATTAGTTGACTCGTGTTTATGAAATCAAAGAAAAGTTGTTGATGAGAGAGATGTTGTTGAAGAGAAGAAGCCCACGTTGAAGTAGAAGATGTTTAATTTGCAAGGATGAAGATGAAACATGGATTTGCAAAATAATTTTGGATTTTAAGATAAATGGAGCTAAGGGCATTCTGGTCATTTTAATGGGAATTATGTGACGTGGAATAACAAAAAAAATACAAATTTAACAAAATAAGCCATAATGTGGCCTCCTAAATAAAAATGAAACTTTTAAAATTTGTCAAGGTAACTATTGGAACTTTTTTTGCAAAATACACCCGTCGTGAAAATAGGTATTAACCCTATATTATTTAAATTTGTTTACATTTAAATTGTAGGTTTTTGATATTGATTCCCTCAAGCTTGGATTCAAGGAAACTTGAAGAGCTCTTGGGACTTTTTGAAGCAATTTTTGGAAGAAGAAGCACATCTAAGTGCGCAAAAGAAGCAGCACGATATCGAAAAAAACAGTGACCCATGCCTCCAGCTTTGGCTCACCAACTCTCTGATTTGACCCACTTTTCTGTGCTAGAAAAACCAGAACTACACTTCTTCTTCATTATTCATCATTGTTGTAATCTAGGGGATAGAAATTAGAAACAAAAATCTTGTTCTTCTTGATTTATCTTCCATGTTCATCATCTTCTCCAAAAATCTTGCAAACAAAGCTACCATGAGAATGAGTAGCTAAGCTCTTTTTGTGTCAAGATTAGAGGTAGTTGACCTAACTTTTATGTTTTTTTTTTAATCTCTTGGTGTATGAACTTGGTTGATGATATATATATATATATATATATATATATATATATATATATATATATATATATATATATATATATATATATATATATAATATCTTTGCTCTATTATCTCTTGATGCTTTGAATCATGATTGAAAAAGTATGTTTCAAAGTTGACCTAGGATATTCTTCCACTAATGAACAAATGCTATAAATAGATTTGTGAGTTAGTGTTTACTTGTATTGAACTTCATTATTATCTTGTCAATAGTTGTAGTGAGAAATCATTTAAAGATTTACATGATAAAACTCACAATCTTGGTTTGAAATCAACAAGATTGAGAGGATACGTAATTATGTCGTTCATCAACTAGTTCATCCACTTGGTTAATTGAATTTATATGAAATTAGGTTAATGAAACTAATCTTGACATGCTTTTATCATTTGAAAACAACTCAAAACTCTCTTGAATCCAAACATATCTCTCTTTGAAAAAGGAAACTAAAGTTGTTTGAGTGAAATTTATGATACTTTTAGTTAGGAAACAAAACTCTTGTGTTACTTAATCTTAAAATACACTTTAACTATTGAAAGACGACAATATCACATCAATCCCTGTGGATACGATAATTGAAAATACTTGATTCATCAAATATACTAACAACACCCATAACTCTCAAATGAAGCATTTTTGGACAAAGCTTGTGAGACACAAAGTTATAGATAATTGAATTTTGTTTGATGAAGTATGTGAAAGTTATGCCTGGTCAAAGTTCTGTTGACTTTTTATCAAAAAACCCTAATTTAGAAACTTTGATTTTTGATCAATTCTTTGAATTTTCTGGATGAATCATGATCAACCCTTGATCAAATGATGGATGTGACATCAAAATCTTGATTTTGACCAAAAATGATGAAGTTTGACTATATGTTGATCATAGTTGACTTTTTGTCCACTACAATTAATTTTCAACCATCTGAGCAATTGATTGAGCAAACTTGAGCTATGAGGCTTGAAACTTGACATGGTGATACCTTGAGACATATGAGGAGGCATGATGCTCACTTGGAACATTAGAAATTAATTTTGTCTTGAGAGAAGCAAAACCCTAGTTGTGGGTTGACTGCTTAGGAGAGGGTTCATTTGGTCAACTCTTGAGGAACTCTTGAGTATGGAGATGTATCTTGACCTCAAAAATAGGAGGGGAAATTTTGGGGTATAGCAAATCTCAAACATGGAAAAAATATGGTTCCAACAAATTCAAAGGCAAGTTCGACAAGACTCAGGGTAAGAAGTCTTGGTCGAATCCCCACAAGAATAAGGTCGAAGATAGATCTTTTGGATCCTCAAAAAGAGGAGGAGGAAACTATCGAAAGGACAAAGAAGATAAGAAATGTATGCAGTGTTATAATTGTAAGAAGTGGGGTCACTTGGCTAAGTATTTGGTACATGAAAGACAATGGAAAGACAAAAGGCGAGGACAACGAAGCAAACCTTACACACCAAGATTCAGATGATTTTGAAGGTGGTTATGGTTACAATTGCAGATAACCATGTCGAATCCAAGATCTGGTTCCTCGACTCAGCTTGCTCGAATCACATAACTAGTCAAAAGGAGTGGTTGGCAAGCTACGACGAGTCAAAGAAGAGTAAGGTAAAACTTGTTGATAATAGTTTGTTGCAAGCAGAAGGTACTGGCAACATACTTTTTTAAATGAGTAGTGAAGGGAAAGCTATAATTAAATATGTGCTCCATGTACCTGGAATGAAGTGCAATTTTCTAAGTGTCGGACAAGTGGTCTAAAAAGGTTTTCAATTGTTATGAAAGATGAAGCCTTGAAATTGTTCAACACCAAGAAAAATTTGGTCTGAAAATCTCCGTTGTCGAAGAACAAGACATTTAAGACTATGATCAGTTAGACAAAATTTCAATCTTTGAAAATTATTGTTGATCACAAAGATATTTGGGGTTGGCATTTAAGGTTTGGACATTTGAATTTTCAATCACTCAATCAACTGATTACTCAAGATATGGTTACTAGAACTCCAAATCTAGAGATGCCTGAAAACTTTGTGAAAGTTGTTTAGTCGAAAAGCAATGTAGAAATTATTTCGTTTGGACTATGTCAATGAGATCATCATGCATTCTCAAAGTGGTACATTCAGATGTATGTGGTACATTCCAAGAACATACCATTGCTGGAAAAAATATTTAGTTTTGTTTGTCCATGAGTTCAGTCAAAAGTTGTGGATCGATGTGTGTTGCACCCCAAAATTTGCCCTCTTCTTTTCTGTGTCTCTGGCCCAGAATTTGATTGCATAGATGTGCACATGTTTGTGTACACAGTTTTGATCATAAGGTTGTCCAGTTTCAGGTGGTCCAAGTGGAAGCAAACCAAAGGGAAAAAATAATTTTTTACATCTAAAAGTTGGGCAGAAGCTTCAGAAATTTTTCTTGTCTTGGTCGGTCGCCTGATCATGTCGAAAATTTCATTCACGCAAGCAAAATGGGATTCCGGACACTTTTCGTTTAGAGTCTGACTTCAAATTCTCAAAGGATTTGACAGTTTTGGATTAATTACGGAAATTATTCGGATAATCGTGATTTGGGCTTGATCATGGGTCCAAAACTATAAATATTTTTTAGCTCTCACAAAGAAAGGGGGGGTCATTTTTACTTCTTTTTTTTCTCACCACCAATCACTCTCTAATTCTCTCAATAATCCAAAAGTCAAAAACTGAAGTTTCAGCTTTCCCTCCAAGCAACCACCGCGGACCACCACCGGACCTCCATCCAACACCGGTCTCAACCGCCGACCGCGCTAAGCGCGCCCTCCGCGCTAAGCGCGCCCTGCGATTTCTAGTTCTCTTCTTCTTTCTGCATCGCAGTCTCCCTCTATTCAATCCGGATCTTCTCTTCATTCTTCTGTTCGAATCGGTTATGGAAGGAGCGTTTTCATCTTGATCTCTCCTCAATTCCAAGATCCAAGGGTTTTCCTTCTCCTTCTTCAATTCTCCATTTAAGATCTCAAGTTTTCTTGAAGAATTCGAGGTTGATTCCGCAAATTATCATTTGATTCGTTGTGGACTTGGTATTTTCTTTGAAGAGCACAAGGAATTCCTCTTCAATTTGGCTCAAACTTCAAGTTCAAGTAAGTGTTAGGTTCAAATAAGCACTTATTTTAAGCTGTTTTGATTTTCAGCTTTTCTTGAAAATTGAATAATGCAATTGCATGCAAATTCATTGTAGATTCTGAATCTTGAACTTCTACTCTTGAATTCTTTGATTTAAATTGGATTTCGCCGCCTTATTGGTGTCGGAGTGAAGGTTTTTGTACATAGCATGCATATAGGAATGATATTAGTATCTTTTCTTTTGCATTTCTAGCCATAAATCCATGAATTTAGTTGCTTAGTTCATGTTCATGCATTGGAAGGCATGTAGTTTGATTGAGTCGCGTTGATGCATGACGAATCGAAGCATAGCTTGCATTTGAAGTGTGTCGGCATGTAGTTTTCAAAGCATTTTGTTCATTAGTTATTATACATTGTATAGTCCATGCATATGCATTCCACGTGTTTGTGATAATGTGTAACTAGGATTTGACATGATCTTTCCTTGTTCTTTCATGGCATCCCTTGCATATGTCTTTGCTTTGTACATAGAGCATTAGGTTGTTGACATAGTTCGCATCATAGGCATGTTCATGCACCGGTTTGCATTATATACATTGGGGATTTCAATTATTTGCGTCCTTCATACGTTTGCATGTAGCATAGCACAAGTCTAGGGATTTCAGTTTTGCGTTGTACTCTTAGCATGATCATGCACAATCACACATGTAGGAATGTTAGCATCATCACTTGCATCCTATATGTTCATGCATTCGAGAACGTTAGCATTGTCATTCGCACACCATATATGTTGCATGAGCATTATAATTATTCAAATCGTTGTTTGTATTCTATGCATGTTCATGCATTCATGAGCATTAGGCTTATTTGAATCCTCATTTGCATTCCATATGGATTCACGCATCCATGAACATTGAAGTTATTGGCTTTGTCACTTGCGTTCCATACCTACTCATGCACTCATGAACATTGGAGTTATTCGCATCTCTATTTATGTTCTGTATGTACTCATGCATGAGAGTTGAAACCGTCGGCATCATTTTCATTTCCACACTTGTCCATGCATAACATTGCATACATGAGTATTGAAGTAATTGCCTAATAATACGGATCAAACGAAAGCATCATGAATAGGCAATCCGGACCAAAACTGCATGTTTCTGCAGGTTGCAGACCGCGCTTAGCACCACCAGGAGCGCGCTAAGCGCCAAACTCTCTAACTTTTCTTTTGCAGGTCGCGCTTAGCGCAGTATAGCGGGCTTAGCGCGGTCTGAGCTGATGCATTTCTTATTATTTCTTGTTTCTAACATCAAACAGTAGACACTTTAGCCTTGTCTAGCTGTTGTTTGGGCTTTGATTCATGTAGGGGTTTGTATTGTGTACATCCATGACACATTTCTCCGATCTTGGTGCACCCACGCACATTTTCCGTTGGTTTTGTTCACGGGACCTAACTCCCTTATGCAGGTTTATTGGATATACGTCGAGTGTGTAACAACACACATTCTTGACCGTGCATTTCATTGCACATCCATTATTTGTTTCTATCTTGACAATTCCTTGCAGGTTTATTGGATATACGTCAAGTGTGTATCAACACACATTCTTGACCATGCATTTCATTGCACATCCATTATCTATTTTTATCTTGACAATTCTTTGCAGGTTTATTGGATTCACGTCGAGTGTGTATCAACACACATTCTTGACCGTGCATCTCATTGCACATCCATTATCTACTTTGTCTAGGATTACTATCTTATACAGGTGTACGTGCTTCAGATGTGTATGACCCACATTCTGGTTATGCTACCTATATCTCTGCTTGCTTTTCACCGGATTTCTTTGTTGCATGGCTACAGTACTTGAAGTTTTCCGGAGTATTCTTTAGCTTGCGTTGCTCTTCGGATTCTATATCCGTTTGGTAGTTTCTACACTGCTTACCACATTTCTTTTACCGCTTTTCTAGAGAGCATGAGAAGTAGGGTTTTACCGCTTTCCTTGCCCTGAGAAGTAGGAATAGAGATGCATGAAGGGGCTTCCGTAGTTGGAGCATGTACAGGAACCCCTCTGGTTTATTTAAAGACCTGTTTAGGGCGCTTCTGTTTGCTAATTGTGTTTGGTTTGTTTTAAATCTTCCATCTGCATAAGGAGGTAATTCTCAGTAAGTGTTTATATTTGTGCTTGCATAGGTCAAGAGTGGTTAGGACACCCGACATGGCACCACTAAGCAAAGTCCCGCTTTTTATATTTCTTGCTATCGAGTCATGATGATATGATGGGCAAGCGGAAAGGGTCCGCAATCAACCCCCCGCACAGTTCTAGTCTGTGTCAGCTCAGCACACGCGAATCGTGTTTGCTTCCTTTATCGAGTCAATAATAATGAAGTGGCAAGAGTTCCCTATTCTGACTCTCCATGTTTTCCCGGGGTTCGCATTTATTGCAGAGCTCGCATCATTTGCTCTTCACACGTGATAATTCATGTCATACGGTGATACTATTCACAGGAATCAGATGTGTCGGCTCCTGGTTGACTAACGGTATGCTCGTTACTGTCGAGGCTATGGGACTTCCTCCTTTTCCTGCGCTTGCGTGGCATTTATTTGTTTGCATCGCATTGTTTGTGTGCTTCTGCCAAAGCATTTGTGTGCTTAATCCCTCTTCATCCCTTGGTTGTTCAACCAAGGCGGATGTTAGGATAGTTTCCCTAGGTTTGCTCGGTTAGGATAGTCTTCGAGCTTAGACTTCAATCCTTGACCATAGGTTTCCTTTTGGCATGACAACATTAGGGATAGAGTTAGTTAGTTCCCCTTTGTTTTTTTCTCTAGTTTCTTTTGCATCCTTGCATGTAATAAAACTAAAACTTGTTTTCTTTTCTTTTCCAAATCAAAACACTTAATAATGGTTCAAACTCCTTTTTCAAAGGTAAAAACAACCAACCAACACAAACTCTTTTCTCCTTCGCGCGTTTCATCTCTTTTGTGTTTAAAACTCTTTTTCATAAGTAAAAAACACATAACCAACCAAAACAAGTGAGCCGAACTACGGCGCTCTGACTTTTCCATTGCACGCGGGAATACGTAGGCATCTTGTCACGGGGCTCGATCGAGCAAACTTTGTAAATACTTTCTTCTTTTCCCCGTGGTTTCTTGTTTTCTCCCTTCTTTTTGCATTGCATGATAGCGGTTAAGAGCAGATGAATATAAACACACCCATTAGATAGAAAATAGAAGTGGATACCGTAGAGTACTACGGGCGTGTGGGGTGTTAATCCCTTCTCCTCGCGTAACTAACTCCCTTACCTAGATACTCTCGATTTCACGGTCATAGGACCGCGATTTCTCCCCTCAGGTTTACTCGATGTTTCCCTTTCTCCCTCGTGAGATAAAAGACGTTCGATGGCGACTCTATTTGATACCAGTTATCAGTCGAATGTTCAGCCGGTTGTTTCAATGTGATCAAATGAAAGGACGAAGTATTTGAAATCTTTAATAGATTCAAGATACTTGTTGAAAACCAAAGTGAGAAGAAGATCAAATTTCTGTGAGCAGATGGAGGTGGCGAATACACATCCAAGATATTTGAATCTTGTTGTGCAGAACATGGTGTTGATCTTGAGTTAACTACTCCTTATACGCCTCAACATAATGGAATTGTTGGAAGAAGAAACAGAACCATATTGTATATAGTAAGATGCATGCTAAAGCAAAATAATTTGCCGAAGTATTTATGGGTAGAAGTTGTATTGAATGCAGTTTATATTTTGAACAGGTGTCTTACTAAGATTTTGAAGAACAAGGTTTCTGGAGAAAGGTGGAGTGGAAAACGACCATCAGTAAGTCGTTTGAAGGTGTTTGGCTCTATGAATTACAAGCATGTTCCTAATGCAAGAAGAAGGAAACTTGATGATAGGAGGGAACCTATGATTCTTGTAGGATATCATAAAATTGGTGCATACATGCTATTTAGTCCAATTAATGAGAATATTATGTTGAGTAGAGATATTGTGATTCATGAAATTTATGTCTGGGATTGGAATTCTAATGATAAAATTAATAAGCCATTAATGAGCTATGAATTCGAGAAGAACATGATGAAGTCAAAGTCAATGAAATTGCTAATATTCCAGTCAAAATTGAATCAGTTACTGACATTCCAGACAATGTCGAAGTCGAAGAGGGTGTGACTAGCACAAGCCATAGACTGCAGTGAACTAAAGTTCTTCCAGCAAGACTTCGGGATTATGAAGTGGATGGTGATGATGAAGTAACACCAGATGGAGAATTAGTTCATTTTGCTTTTCTTGCAGGTGCTGAACCAATTAACTATGATGAAGCTTTGAAAACTAAACATTGGACGTTATATATGGTCGAAGAGTTACATGCAATTGAAAGAAACAACACATGAGATTTAGTCGAATTGTCAGCATATACAAAAGCTATCAAAGTAAAGTGGGTGTTCAAGTTGAACATAATGCATATGGGGTGATAGCAAGACATAAAGCAAGATTAGTAGCTCGAGGTTTTCTTTAAAGAGCAAGACTCGACTACTCTGAAGTATTTGCTCCAATAGAAATATTGGAGACTGCTCGACTAGTGGTAGCATTGGTATGTAACCAAGTCTGACCTACATTTCATTTAGATGTGAAATCAACATTTATGAATGGTTGATCTTATGAAAATATCACGAAGTTTATCCCCTATTATGAACGACTCGTCAAGGAGTTTGTGGTAAATATGTCGGATGATTGTGAAGATGTGGGAAGTTATGGTTACATGAAGGTATATGTTAGGGGAAACATTGTATCATTTTCTCCTATTATGATAAACATGTTTCTAGGGAGATCTAAAAAATTCTCAAGCTGAATAGGAGGTGTCAAATAATGAAGTATACAAGGAGATAACTGGTGGCCAGGTAAAGCACTGGCCAAAATAAGGAAATTTGTCCTCTGGTAAGCTTAGTGTAAAGTATGTCATTCTTCATTGGGTGGAAACTATCAATTATGCTCCCACAAATCATACCTCCACTATTTCTCCTGCTCTAGAGGAATTTATAATTGATATTAGAAAGGAAAGATTATTTGACTTTGGAAAATACATTTTCGATCAAGTTTTTGAGCAAGCATCTTCACATGCTGTGAAATTACCCATCTATTTCCCCTATCTCATTTGTGGATTTATCCTAGAACAGCACCCTAAGATCTTATTGCCTCTTGACAATGTAAATACAAGGGAATATCCTTTGACTCTACACTATAAAATGTTTAGAGGAGAACATGTTTAATACATTGTTTGAACATCTTCTCAGGTAACTAGTCATGATATCTCCAAAGCAGGAATGATTTCTCGTTCGAAGGAAACTTGCAGGGAGCTAGATGACATCATAAGGACTAGCACTGCTAGGAAAAATAATCTTGAACAATTGATGAAAACCCTGATAAAAGACAAGATGGATGGATCTACTGTTGCTGTTGGAGTTTTCAACAGTGTATCAGATGAAAAGGAAACTGAAGAAGACAGTGAGAAAACTGCATCTAGTGGTGATAATCTTGTTGAAGAAGGAATGACATATGGGACTTATGATGATACAGATAATGATGCATGACTTATTTCTTGTATCTTATGATATTCTTTGTTGTTCTGATTGCTTATGGATCTGTAAGGGTTTTCTTGCCCGAAATTTTTTGTGCACATTATGTGCCTTTCTACTTAATGTGCTATAATATTTCTTTTGGGGTTTATACTTACCTTTGTCATATTCTGGCTAAAAAGGGGAAGTATTATAACCACTAAAACTAGTTGTATAACTGTGCTCCTAAAGAGGAGAATTCATTTATCCCCGTGTTATTCTGAGTTGTTGCCATTGAGGGGGAGTCTTTGTCAGACAAGATGTCTTGACGTGCTTGATTGAGAATTTATTTTTCTCAATATTGTTGTTGTTACAATTTCCACTAACTCTGACATGTGTGTGTGTGTGTGTGTGTTTGACTTATGTTCAAACACTATTTATATTGCTGCTAATGTGACTCTGACGTGCGTGTGTTTGATTTACTTTTAAACTTTTTTTTGGAAACTGAACTATGGGCTGTTAATTTGTTTTAGCCAAAATTTGCCAAAGGGGGATATTGTTAATTTTCTAATTTTATTATTAGCGGTAATTTTGCTATAACTAATTTATGTTGTAACATGTTTAAAATGATGTTCTAAATTTATAGCAAAAAGATGACGAACACGATGTCTTATCCAGCTCATTCGATATCGTATTTATTACAGCTCTTTTTCTTGGAGTTTTTATATTTTAACAAATCCTGAATATTCTGGGAATATTAGGATATTTTATATGTCGTCCAAGATTAAAGAACCAATGGTTGTTGTTTTCAGAAGATTAATTTGTTTCATTAAATGCTTAGATATTTTAGGAAACAAATCATTGGAGTCATGTTTTCATGTAGAAGTTTCTGTTGATTTTCTACAACATATCAGTTGTGTATTTGAAGCCTAAATTCAGTTCATTGAAGGTTATAAAAAGAAGACTTCAACCCTAATGAAAAGTAGAACTCATGTTGTATGTTGTTTTAGGGTTTGTATGTTGATTGTGAGTCTCTTGATTATCATCTTGATAAAATAGTAGGACAGTGTTTTTGAGTTGTAAGTTCTGTCAGCCATTCCAAAGCTTTTAAGTAGTGAATGATTTATTGTCTTTAAAGTGTGACTTATGTTATATTTCTAAGTGTTTAGAATTGTGCAATCATTATTTTGTGATTGAAAGAAATTTGAGAAGGGTCTCATACCTAGGTGAGTCTTACGGGTAGTGATTAAGTGAGTAGATTGTAAACCAATGAGAAGTTTGTTGTGGGTCTACGAATTGATACTATCTAGTTAATTTCATCCATGGCTTTGTAGCCCCCAGACATAGGTGTTGTTGTACACCGAATTGGGTTAACAATTATGTATGTTCATTACTTTCTGCATTGTTATTTATTACACCTTGTCATTGTGTGCAAATTCAAAAATTGATGTCTCGACATATCTTAGGACATTTGAGATCTAACTTCCAGAATTTCAAATGTAGATAGCTTAGACATAATGAATTAGGTGGTGTGTTGAGATTGTAATTCTTTGTGTCAAACCAGGTTGCTCGATAGAAACAAGGTCGTGTCGATTAGTCGTGTGTGTCGAAGTAGTTGTCTCGACATGATTTTGACTTAGACCTATTTTTGTAGTTAAAAGAATTAGGTATTTTGGACTTTTGTGTTTTGGACTTTGACTTATGAAGCAAACAAACTTAAAACTATAAATAGGGGGAGTAACTAAGCCCAATTTTTGTTCTATTATTATATAACTAAATAATATTGCAGTTGACAAAGTAAAGAGCTGAGGATTTTCTCTGCAGAATTCACAATTCTTCTTCTTCCCGTTATTTTCGTAAACCCTATTCCCTTTCTTCAAATTCATCCTTTTCTTTTCTTCTTCTTCCATTATCATGGTGCAGCGAGAATCATCTTGCAACCAAAATTGATTGAATAAAGGACCAAGAGAGAAATTCGATGAGTTGGTTGAATCTTCTTATGCATCAAGATTAATTAGAAATTCTCTATGCTTAATCCAATTCCCAACCCAACTTATAATTATTCTTAAATAAATATATAAGACTTTAGGGTCAGAAAAATAAATAAGACTTAAGTTTTGCTGAGTTTTGTTGCAATCAATATCATCATTGTCACTATTTAAAATATCATTAATTTTCTTAAACAATTGATGTTTAAAATACTGTCACGTCTTTTTTAAACATTGTGATATCTTAAATCAAGATTTAAATGTTTTTTCCACTAAAGCTTCAAACAAATCAAGTTACAACAAACATTTAGAGCCTGTCAAAAAATTAAAACATTGAGAAGAATGTAGGTAAAAAAAAAATCAACAAATCAAGTTACATACAACAAACATTTAGAGGCTGTCAAACATTTATTTAGAGAGGTAAATAAAAAATATAGGTAACTATACATTGAAGGGTTTGGGAGAGACGCCAGTATTGGCCGATTCAACTGGAATCACCTCCACTTTATTGAGAGCGCTGCTCTATGAAGCCAGCGTTAACCTGGAACACTTCCAGGTCAATACACCCTAAGTTCACGGTCCGAATTATTTCAAAACCAATCTTAGGGCTCTCCCTTCAAACGCTGCTTCGACCAAACTAACTTCCCGCTCAAACCAATCATGGATAGCTTCCTACACTTTATTACCCCCACTTAGGTCACAGGCACACGTTACCATGCCCGGTGCTACACCATATTTCACCTGTAATATATAAACCCTTACACACTTTTGAGATAATCGATGTGGGCTTATATTACATCACCATTAAAATGTTCTGTTAATATTGACAAAAATTCCATATTCAAATACTTCAGCTTTAGAAAACTAATTTGACAATTTCAATTGAAATAATTTATCATTAACAAGAACTTTTATCTCGGAACATACCTAGAATACAAAACGCAAAACTTACAATTTAATTGGCAACAACAATAAATGCGCTTCACTTATGGATACCATTTTTCAACCAAATGAAAACCAATCTTGTTTAATTACATCAATCCAATCCTATTTGCCATAGTATTTGTTTGGCTTGAATGTATGTATTTACATGAATAATGATGATCAATTCTCAATAAAACATGCTTCATACTATGGCCAGTAGGATTGAATTGCTCAAAGGGGAATTGAATCCAATAATTTGACAACTTCTTCCATTTGGGGTCTATCTTTCTGTAAGTCATTAGTGCACATACAAGCAATATGTACATACTCCCTAACACTCTCCTCCTTCAAATTTTCTTCTTCTCTTGGAATATTAATATCCAGCATCTTCATTTCAGTGTTCCGGTCCTTCATCTTCCTGGCCCAATTAACAAGCCCAATATCAGTTCCTTCGAATTTCACAGACAAATTGGGCCTGTAGCCCGCCATAGTTTCAATCATCAACACTCCGAAACTATACACATCCACTTTCGGGTATGCTACACTAGACCCATGCCAATACTCTGGAGGCATGTAACCTGTAGTACCCGCCACTTGCGTTGACACGTGCGAATGTGATTTATCCATCCTACGTGCGAGCCCGAAATCAGCTATATAGGCCTGAAAATCAGAGTTCAATAATACATTGCTTGCTTTGATGTCACGATGAATAATGGGCTTTTCTAGCCCGTGTAAATAGGAAAGCCCGTGGGCTACACCGCGCATGATGTTGACTCTTGTTACCCAAGGTAGAGGAGAACGAATTAGATCGGTGGAAGATGAAACGTCGTCGTTTGTGCGAGTAGTGGGAGAAGGTTCGTGAAGCCATTGATCGAGGTTTCCTTTTTCTATGTACTCGTAAACGAGTAACCGTTCGGGTCCTGAGGCCCTGTAACTCTTGACGATGTTTTGGTGGCGAAGCTTGCTTAGCGTTTCCATCTCCGCCGCGAATTCGCGGAAGCCTTGGAAGGCGTCGGGGGATAGTTTTTTCACGGCGACGGTAGTGCCGTTGGAGAGACGAGCTTTGTAGACGAGGCCGAAGCTGCCGTCGCCGACGATGAGGTTGGGGGAGAAGTCATTGGTGGCGCGGGAGAGTTCTACCATGGAGATCTTGAGATTGGGGTCTTCGGACCAGCTGGCGTCTACCGGGAGGGAGTTTGAGCTGGTGGGGTAGTGATTTGTGGGTCGAAGTGGTCGGGTTCGGATCTGGTTATTGCGGCGAGATTGGGTGGTTTTGCGGTGCTGACAGACGAGTATGATGGCGGCGATTATGAGTGTGACGATGATGAAGCTGCCGATGGCAGCCAGGAGGGCTTCGGTGACGTGATCCATTAAAGTTTAGAGAAAGAATGAAATGATTGAGAGAAAAAAAAAAGTATGATCGGAATTGAATAGAATTGAATGGTGTGTAGTTTAAGTGGAAAGAATAAAGGGTTGGTTTCGTGGAACGTGATATTTGTGAGAGAGTTGACTTGACTAGTCAACTCTTTTTGTTTTCATCTCCAGACTAAATCATCATACACATTCTGTTATGTTCCTTTCATAAATAAATAAAAACTTGACTAGGAGCAAAAATGATCTGTTGTTAGTACTGTTTGACTTACCTTCAAAATTATAAGTAGCATAACAAAATGAATTTGTAAGTAGCATAACAAAAAAATGAATTTGTAAGTAGCATAACATGTCAAAATTATACTGTAACGAACAATATTATGATTTGTTTATGAGGGTGAAATGTGATAGGAATTTCAATCAGTCAAAAGCTTGATTTTGTTTTCGATATCTACTTCGGTGGCTTTTGCTTGGCTGGGTGACTTTGGAGCAGTGCAAGCAACATTTTTAACAATTGATGAGTAAAGATCAAACTCCGCCTTCAGTTTTAGACAGCATGCTTGAATCCACTTCTCAGCTACGGTTGTAGATACACTGTCTTGAGTGTCCCTCTCGTGTTCTTCAATGGCTGGTCGTATTTCGTTGTATAAAGAATCAAGCGCTTCTGTGGCGTCGTCTTTTCTTTTCTGCATGGAAAAGCTTCAAATGTAAGATGAACATAAAACCAGACATGTAGATATATAAATGATCTGGGACATGTACAAGCTATGCCTGATAATTAAATTAATTTGGTTATAAGTTACAATTGATGTTCTGTTATTTGTGAGTTAAGGAAAAATGATGTGTGCCTTATGCAGAAATTGTGACAGATAAGGTGAAATGGTGTGTACATTATAAAGAAATGGTAACAGATCTATGTTCTTACAAATTACTCTTTCTTCCCAAATTATAAGTCACTTTAGAAATGCTAACAAAGGTCCTCCATATTGACCTAATGAAATGATAACTACATTTTAACAACATCTTGTTTTGGAGGTACTAAGTTAAAATACCAAGGTAACTAAGATTTAGTTCACTGATACATAATTTGAAGGTAGATGATGATATTCAGCAACAAGCACTTAATAGAAATACATATGAACATCATACCTCATAATCTAAGACCTCTTCTTGTGCTTCCTTTGATGCTAAAAGGCCAGCTGCATACTTTGCATCAACTTTCTTCTGTATGCGATTTTTAAACTTTCCCCCACCCTGTGCTTTTGATCTCTTGGTAGAGATGGACCTAGGTCCAATGCGATAGTTTCTTCCTGCAGTGTTACTACGAATGCGCCCTAGCATTGCATTCTTTTGTGGAAGGTTATGTTCGTTATCTTCCGAGTACAACTTCATTTCCTCGCTTGCTATTTCAGTTTTAATTTTTTGAACACCTAAATCCTTGATCACAACTGAATCATCTAAATCCTTGATCTGAACTGAATCGACTGATTGAACATTAAAAGCAGTGGACTCTGATAGTTCCTCAACTTTAACTATAATATCCATGGATTGTTCACCTTGTCCATCAGCATTTGACATCGGTTCATCCTCCGCAGAGTCATATAAGGGAATTTTCTCAATTGAGTATCTGTATTCAACAACATAAACAAAAACTTATAAACCAATATATCACAAGAAATAGGAACTGAAGTAACCATGCAAAAAAGACCAAGTAAAATTAGAATAAAGCTTTGGTATTGCTGAAGCTCTATATGCGATCTCAGATAAATAGGAAGGAAAGAGATGGATTAAAAGACTTTGAATTGTTTTTATGGCTGATACAATGATCTGATACAAAAAGACTAAGCACAAAAATGGGGTCATATTCAATCAAGCACAGGTTCCTGTGCAAGGATTTCATCATTGTGGGGTCTAGAGGTGGGGAAGGATTGAGATAGACAAAGATATCCAAGTTGCGTTTGTAACAGATAAATAGAATGCTGTCTTTTAGAGATGAATACATCACAGAAAAGAATAAATTATAAATTACCTGTCATCGTCATCTTCCCATAGATAAGTATCCTCCTGCTCAGATTTTTCCCAACATGCATGAGGAAGAAGAGATGATTAAAACCAATAATAATCAATGAAAAAGAGAATGAAATGAAAAAGGGGGGTAAAAGGAAATACAAAAAGCAGAACATGGATACCGCAAGCTATTTTCAATTGTTATTTGTTACAACTGCTAGATCTTTTTCGCACTAAAAATATGATTTCGACATGCATTCCATTGTATCTAAACTTGCATAATAAAATCAAATAGAAGAGCCAGCCTCCCTTATTTAACAACACTGAATTTTCGTTTTTCATCATGGATTAATTCCGGCCGTAAAAAATCAAAAGTATTAAAAAAATCTAGTCACAATCTTTCAAACTATTGGTGGGTCTTAAAAACCCACGGTCTACAACAATTCCCACCATGCCCGTGCATTTGAAAGACTTAGCCAATAAAAAGTGCATTAAATTTGCATTCAAGCACTTCGACTTTTATAGGTTACTAGTACCATTGGTTAAAACTCACTTGAAAACCACGAGATTTTGCTCCAAGGAATCCAGAACATTTGGGCGCACCACAGAGGCAACGAACCTTTGCACCTCCAAACCATTCAAAATTATAGTCATATGCCAATTCAGTTCCAATAGGAATATCTTGCCTTGCAAATATTCCAACTCTTATTTCCCCCATGACATTCCATTTTCTTGTCTCACAATTTGGTTGACTGCAAACATAAAAGCGTTCAGTTGATGCCAACCCTTGGGCAGCGGGAAACAAAAGGATAACAAAGCAGGTCTACAATATTTGCACATATATAAGCAGGTCCATTTCAGGTAATCAAAGCATTTTTGTTTGAAGTTACTTACCAGGAATGATTAATAAATCTGGCAATGCTTCCCTTTCTAGTTGCATCGATGGATTCAGATGCATTAAGAGAAATGATGTATGCATCCGTAAGACCTGCAAAAGCAAACAAAAGTTTTATTAAAACGTAGGGTTAAATACTAATAATCAGATAGACACATTGATTTTATTGACATTTGACCTTGATTTTCATATGTATGGGATCTGCATTTGGCTTCTTTCCATGATATTACTTCTCCACAGTATTCAATGATAAACTGTCCTGCCTGCATGAAATAAATAAATAAAAGAGTGGCACTACTGCAATGAAAAACTTACTAGAAAAATAGCCATATTAAGGCAGAAAATTCAACTACATTCGTCAATTTTAGCAAGTTCCTTTTCTCCAAATTTTATAGGAATTCATTATATGATTACCTTAATGTCCTCATCAGCCAAAAGACCCCACCCTCGTCCTTCAGTTTTAAATAACTTTGTTTTTGCATATTCACACTTCTGAAATTTCTGCAGGCGGAAAATATGGAACAAGTGCCCTCAGAGACAGGTTTAAACAAATATTAACTCACTTGCAGGATAGTTATGATAAGAAAGACAAAAATATATCATTACATACAGACCCAAACATTAACTCACCTGATTTTTACAGAGGATGCCACAAGGGCAATGACCAGGGGTGCATTCAGTGCTGGTTAATACATTTAGGCACCCATCAGCACACGCACTGTAAGGGTCATCTTCGTTATACCTGCATTCACATACCGCGATATCCTCCTCCTTCTGCTTCTTATGCCTGACAAGAAATAAAGAGAAGTGCAAATGCATTACTATACTTGTTAGACATTAGATTATACAGGATAGCAACAAAGCAAACTATTGGAAAAAATTTGCATAGGCAAGGATTGAAAGACCTAAATTATAACCAGATGGCATCAAAATATACTGTAAAGCACTAAGAAATGGAGTTGAAAACAAAAACTTATTAAGAACATTACTAACCTTCGCATGAAAAAATCATTCTGATTTATATTAATGTATGGAGGCAAATCTTCAGTTTGAGGATCCTTCAAATCAATGAAATACTTGTTATAACATGATTCAAAAACATGAACAAAAAAGATTGTAATAAAGGGAGAAAAGTTAATTACCATGTGAATGAACGAAACGGAACCAGAGAAAGTGAAGGATAGGGCTAGATTCGATTCCGGTGAGAAAGGGTTTTACGGCGTGAAACCCGAAAGGGTAATTTCCGGTAGAAACTAAACGACTGCGTTTGTTACTGTAGTGGCTGCGGCATTTTCCTCACTTCACTTTAATTGATTCGAGTTCTAACTTCTACGGACCAAAATAACCAGTTTTCTGCTTCTTTGGAGGAAAGAAATGGGGACCCATTTTGGTCATATAAACATAATGAACGCAATTTTTTTAAGACGATGAATCAAACCATATAATTTGATCTTTGTCTCAAGTTTTCATCTGAAACCTGGTTTACTATGCTGATTTGTATTTTTAAACTGAAAAAATTATATTTTTAACATCATAAATAAATTAACATTAATCCTAACCACAGTTAAAAATGAACAATTATTTCTAACAGTAAAAAAAAAACTGAACTCTAGAGTGAGGACTCAATTAAATCCCTCATTGGTGACACTTTCAAATTATACCGTTGGATATGATATATGGTTCAGATTTTATAAAAATAAAGATGGACCGCAGGTACATTATTGAAGTTTTGTTGTTGTTACACGATGAGAAGACAAAGTGTTGAGTCCTTTTAAAATTTTAATAATTGTTTTATTTTATATTTATTACAACTTGTTTTATAAACAAATGGCCTTCATGGAATGGTGGAAAGGGTGTGCGTGTGTGTTGCTAAGGTCCAGGTTTGAATCTCACTTGCCCCATACCCTTTTGTTTTATTTTCTTTTTTAATGTTAGTTTATTTTAAATTTATTTCAAGTTGTTTACTTAATGAATGGCCTTCATGACAGTAGAAAAAACGTGCATTTGTGAGTAAAGAGTTTGAGGTTTGAATCCCCCTTGCCTAGAGCTTTTTGTTTGTTTTTCTTTTTGTGTCTTTTTTTAGTGATTTGTTTGTTTGGGCTCTCATTTCTGGTGAGTCTGACTTGTTTGTTTGATTTTATTTTATTTTTAATATGTTTCAAAATACCAAAAATATGTAGTTTGTTTATGTGATTATGTTTTATTTTCCATGATTATTTTATTTCTATCTTTAATACATAAAAAATATCAAAATGCGCCATGTTTGTTCATCTTCTTTCATTGTACTATTTTATTATACTTCTAACATGTTAAAAATACAAAGAGAGCTAAAATCCAAAAATTGTATCTATAGAAACCCTATCAAGATAGTCATGTGCAAAAATAAAGAAAGTGCAGACTCATGCATTACCCGGAGAAGATGATTTCAACAATCCATTTGTTGTGTGTTTTACTGAAAGAGGTGGCACAAGCGTGAGGTGGGAGATAAGATTGAAGAAAAATGTTGAAATGAGAGAAAAGTCTTTGAAGAATCACAAATGGTAAAAATAAGAACACGGTAACCTTATACCTCCTTATATATTTCCCAAGGAAGGTGAATCGTGCAATCCTTAGCATTGAGAAGTGCGAATCGTTTCACCACCGATTGAGATTTCATTGTGTGTTATCCAAGAGCACTAAAAAACCCTAACACTAGAAGCAATCATTATGTCAGACTGAGGGACGTGTGTTGAAGCATACCTGCGAAAACTGCTAATCAATAGGAAGACATTTAATGCACATTTCCATAAAAGACATCAACATTTCATCAAGACTCTTTTGTTTCCTTCTACTAGAAGCCAAACTAAATATGAACCCGACAATACCCTCTCTATACAATGTAGGAACACGGGCTTGGGGACAACAGTTCTAGGCCATTCGCAAGGCTCGTGAAGAAGGCCCAATGGCAAATGCTGGAAGGAAAAACATACCAAACTGATGGTCCCTCATTTCCGCCAAAGACCCATGAATTCACTTGCTACCACATCTCTCATCAAGGTTGTCGAACTCGCAAGTTTACTCAAACTCGTAAAGGGTCTGTAGACTCGACTCGCAGACTCGACTCGTAAACTTGTATAAGTCTATGGAAAATTATGACTTCTAAAACCCTGTAATGGACACATGTAGACACATACCTATATTTTTAAACTTGTAAATGCCTCATATATGGCACAGATGTATATAATAGAATACTAATTAACATTAAACTTTAAATTTCATACTCCATAATAAATTTCATGGAAAAAAAATCGATAATAAGCAAATAAAATAAGACAATATGTAGTTACAGACTTAAAGTACTAATTTGTTTTTAATTTGCTACTACATAAAGCAAAAAAATCATAAAAACATACATGCTAATAGCTTCAAACATCAAAAGCTCCAGTGGAATCATCATCATCATCTTCATCGGTGTCTTAAGCATCATCATCAAAATTTGCCCCAGATTAAACACATTCTTCATCAATAATCAATGTTATATTGTTTGAAGTTCCACTTCCACCTAATTCAACATTGCCATCACCACCACTACTTTACATTAGTAACAATAACATCAGCTTCCATAATATTGTTATTAATAACATCATCTTACTCAACATTAAATTAAGTTTTCTCATTTTCTTCATTAGTATCTTCAATTATTCATTCATCATCTGAATGAATATCTTCAAACAAAAGAACAACACTTTTTTCTTTTCCTTTTCTACTTTTCAACTTCAAATTGCACATGACGTAAACTAAACTATTTATCTTTTTTTTTATGCAACCTAGTTTTTCTCTTTGAATGAAGCTACTAAGTAAATGATAATTACACTTAATGTTTCAAAAAAAAAAAACAAAGTACAAAAAAAAATAATTCATTACCATTTCAAAGAACCTCCAATTTCGTTCACAACCAAATGAGCTACAAGTAAATCTTAGAGCATGAACTGCAAACCTCTTTAATTCTGGAGTCATATCTCTATAGAAATCTCACCTTTCTGCGGGTAACATATCCTTCAAAAACTATTTTCTACCATAAATCATAAATTTTCTAAATTAATTTGTCACATGCAAGTTGATACATGTTGATTGGAATTAGTGGACCTTATTAGACAATGGCACACCACCTTGACACAATAGAACATACATGAGAATCATGCAAGTGAAACATACAAGAAAATACTTACATAATAAATGACTAACTTACGATAATGAATATGAACAAAGCAAGAGACAGAATGCACTCATGTTGTCGATGAATGAAAGAAGAAACTATGTTGAAATAAGAGAATGTGAGAGAGAATTTATAATTTATGTACAAGCAAAACAAAATAAGGATTTTTTAAAAATAAAATAATTTTTTTAAGGGAATTTGAGAATTTTTGTATTTAAAAAAATTCAAAAATAATTATAGACTCGTGAGTCTATACGAGTTTGTGCGAGTCTACCCGAATCTACTCAAGTCTATCAAAAAATGATTCTATGTGCGAGTCTACTCATTTGTGCTTCTCAGACTCGCGAGTTTGACAACTGTGTCTCTCATCGTTGATATCTAATCAAACGATCATCTACATAGAACGGTGAATCATACACCAATAATTTTAACCATTCATACTATATAAATGCGAGATCACGCCATTTTAGATATTCAATTCATTGTCATTCTCATACTACTCTTTACTTAATAACTAATTTGAGCGTTACAATATTATCTCTATAAATTCTTTCTCGGCCATATCGAGAACTTGCTCCACCGTTCCAATACTTCATTACATATTTTTGAGCTACGAGATTTATTAAACACTTTTTTTTTACTTAGATTTCACTTTGGTGACAATAAATTTATCTATATTTTAATAAGACAATTCATCTTTAATATAGGATTTTGGCCATATTATCTTAACTCTTGAAAGAGGCAAAACCAATTATGCTCAATGCAGAAACACAAGAAACCAATTTTACTACATTTGTTTTTTCACCACATCTTTAACTTGATGCACAAACCTACTAACGTAAATAAAAGGAAAAGCATTGTAGAGTATTGTATCCAGATTACACAACAAGAAAGGAACAATTAAGAATGAAAGATCTGGTATGCTAAAAAAGCTGACTTTGGCATGAGAATACATTGGTTTTTGTAATGCTTTAAACAACAAGTTGTTAGACAAGGATTATTATTGAGCAAAAAGCAATAATTTTTGGCAAGTGAAGGACGTTTAAAGGATCTCAAGCTGCTACGGTCAAGCTAAGCCAGGTTGGAACTTCTCTTTTGTCCATTTGCCTCTTCTGCTTTTCTTTTGGACCCATAATCTATTGCCATCTCAAACAGTTATTTTCTTTAGAAAAAAGGAAGTACTATAAAATTTCATTTAAAGAAGAAAATCTAAAGGTCCGGTCATCTTAGCTTTGCATTCACATAAGCTGCTATTTGCGATTATAGGAGTACATATTACTTTACGAACGGTATTTATACCAGTTAAAATTTTACCATTTAAAATAGATAAATAAAATGTTATAAGCTCTAACCTTGGTTCTCAAAGTTGTCCTATATGTGTTTGCATTATCAATTAAATTGATTTAATATATAGAAATTAAAATACCAATAACCAAATTTTATAATTAAAATTCTCCAATAATCATATTTCTCAAGAAATTATTCAAATAATCAAGTTTGAGTTTTGCTTTAAGTGTAAACGTCATCTCATTTGGGATATGCACTCAAAAATGAACTTAGACGCTATCTGAGATGATTAATTGGAGACACCATAATGATGTCACCAATTAGTCATCTCAAACGTCTAGATTCATTTTTGAGTGCATGCGCTAAATGAGATGACACTTACACTTAAATCAAAACCCAAACTTGGTTATTTAAGTAATTTCTTGAAAAATATGGTCATTTGGGAATTTTAATTATAAAAATTGGTTATTTTAGAAATTTTTTTATATATGATATATTGTGAATATTAACTAATACTCCCTCCATCCCATATTATTTGTCACAATTGATCATTTCACACAAATTAAAAAACAGTAATAAATATAAGAGAGATAATAATGAATTTACTAAATTATCCTGATGTATTCAAATTAGCATTTTGTTTGTGTAAGCAAGATTTCATTAATGAGAGAACTAAGGGTTATCCAACCTGATTACACTCGGGGCTACAAAAGCACCCAGCAAAAAACTACAAGAAATTATCAACCAATTAAAACTTAGAGAGATAAAGCAAAGGCTTTTTGCTAAACTCATAAAAACTATAATTGAGATGAATAATTTCGTCCACAAAAGACAACCTCCAAACTAGATTTTTTATATTCCACACCGTATTATTCACATTCCAACTATCATTTTTATAACAAATCTCATTCATTGTTATCCAAATAGACCACAAGGTTGCCAACCACACCACTCCCAATTTACTTTCCTTTACTTTCTTCTTCCTACAAAACGAATATCATTCCATAAAATTTGCAATGCACTCGTTTCCTCTACTAACCGGTTTACCTATCCACAAAGCTATTTCACCCCAAATAATATCCACCACTTTACACTTAAAAAATAAATGATCCAAATTTTCCTCCATATTCCCACAAAAGGAACAAAGAGAAGATCTATTGGAAAAGATGATACATCGTTTAGCTAATTGATTCTTAGTTGGAAGTTTATCTCCAAAAAGCCTCCATCCAAATGCCTTTATTTTAAAAGGAACCGCTATCTTCCAAACCTTATGAGTAGCCATTTCTTGCCTAAATCGAGGACCAAAGGAATTCCGTAAGCTCATATAAAAAGCATAACACGAAGCTACCGAGTAACTACCATTACTTTCCCCCTTCCATTCCACTACATCAAGCTCATCACTAACAAAAGGGTTCCCCTCTAACTCCACTTTAAGAGCAATAAAATTCAATTTACTATCATAAGGTAAAGAAGCCTCAATAATGCCTAAGTTACCCCAACTCCACCCACCATTCCTCCACCCCCCATACCGGCCACCGACACATTTTTCAAATCGGAGCCAAAAATAAATCTGAAAACTCTTCCTTTAAGCTATGGTTCTTCAACCACCTTGCCTCCCAAAAAGACGTAGAAAATCTCTTCCCCACCGAAAACTTGCATAATTCACTAAAAGGATCTCTATAAGATGAAGCACAAAAATTGATAATATCTTTCCACCACCATGATTTTGAGCACTTTTCATTAACACCTTCCTCCCCTTTAAACACTTTCAACGAAATATCGTCGTACCGAGCTTTCAAAATATACACCCAAATATTTTTGTGACCTTGAAGAATCTTCCACCTCCACTTACTCAAAAGCGCCAAATTGAACTCCAAAATACTTTTATACCCAAACCCCCATCATCTATCGGAAGACAAATCTTCTTCCAACTAAACCAATGAATTCTTCTCCTCCCCTCCTCACTCCCCCACAAGAAATTTCCTTGAATGCTAGCACACCCCTGAGCCACATTTATAGGCATCTTGTAGAAAGACATAGTGAAGATAGATAAAGAGGCAAGAATGAACTTTAAAAGCGAAATCCTACCTCCTAGATTTAAAAATCTATGCCTCCAACTCATTAATCTCCTTTTCATTTTGCTCAAAATAGGAACCCAAGTAGAATAATTCATTGGATTATAGTCTATCGGCATACCAAGAAAAATAAAACTAGGGGCTTCTAACTTGCAAGATAGCACATTAGTCTCCACTTCCAAGAAAGTGGGATTGATATTAATCTCAATTAGTTTACTCTTATGGTAATTAATACCAAGCCCCGAAACAAGTTCAAAAGCTTTTAAAACCGTTTTGATCGCCCAAACATGTTTCCAAGAACCTTCCTCCGCCAATATTGGGCTAAGGTCCTCCATATTGGGACCGTTGAACAGGCCCAAGATGGAAACTGCCAGGATCTAGGGTGTAATGGAGACCAGCACGTGGCCTCCATCTTAAGTGAATTGTCCCGAAATACCAGAGAAGTGGTGGACGCGGTCTTTTTGGGATTAAGAGGATCACATTATATTCGAAGACATTGGTGATATGCCCTATGAGGAGGGTGCTCCATGGCAAGTATATAGGTGAGTGTACCTGATAGGTATATGGCGAGGACGTCCCCAAAGGACATGTGGGGAACATCTTTTTGACAGGAGCGTGGAAGAGACATTTGTCCTCTAGTCAGGGTCACATAGGGCACACTTTGGATCTTCCTAGTAGTCGAGCAAGAAAAGGATCCTGCCAGACGAGGAACTAAGGGCAGGCCCAACCCATCGAATGTCTTGATGGACTTCTCATGTAGTTTTATTAGATCGTGTCTTGTATGTTATTTGGGCCAAAAGCAGGTCCAATCCAAAACACTAAATATGTGTTTGGTTGCACGTTTAGCCACTCAAACGTACATTTACTTATCATTTTAATTTGATTTCTTTAAAATTACTCTCTCCGTCTCACAATGAGTAATCTAAAAATAATAAAATAGTGTCCTATAATAAATAATCTATTTTAATTTTCAATATAGTAAAAATATTATTCACTTTTTTATTTTTCTATATTTTTTATAATATGTTAAATCACTTATTATAAAATAGAGGGAGTATAAATTAGAGCTTTAGCATTAATATGGAAATGTACATTGGTTTTATGCTAACGCAACTACTCTCTCCCCGTTTCTTTTTAAGTGTTACGTATCTTTTAAAATTTTTTTTTACTTTTTAAGTGTCACATTTCAAAGTTCAAGAAAATATTTTTGTTAT
Source organism: Vicia sativa (assembly GCA_021764765.1). Classification (NCBI taxonomy): domain Eukaryota; kingdom Viridiplantae; phylum Streptophyta; class Magnoliopsida; order Fabales; family Fabaceae; genus Vicia; species Vicia sativa. The sequence continues at coordinate 88,785,235 of CM038792.1, read as the reverse complement.
TTTGTCAAAATTATCCTTAATATTATGTTAGAAAGAAAAAAAAATTAAACAAACTATTAAAAAATTAAAAGTATCATTGAAAAAAAAATTATTATAAAAGGCAACAATAATCATTAATAAATAAGAGCACAAAAGTAATCAAATTAGTATTTGAAGAATCCAAAAACTTTTGCACTAATGACCAACCTAACACAACCTAACCTGGTGAGAAATGAAAAACAAATGAGTATCTTCATCAGAACAGAACCATTGGATCATGCCACAGATACGCTGACGTGTCACATAGTAAAAATACAACGTCGGACACAATTGTAACTGTGACAGTGACACACAGACAGTGACACCAGTAACAAGAAAGAAATCAATGAAGAAAGAGAACACAAGAATTCACTCTTTTCCCATTTATTTTTTCGAGATTTTACTTTCCTAAGCTCAAAAACCTCACAAAACCGCTATTCCATATCTTTGGATCACACTTTTTCTTTCTCTTTCTCTCTCTCTTCCTTTTTTTTGTCCTGCTTGAAGCTTTTTGTATCGCATTCCAAACTTAGCCCTCAAATTTTGACTCTTTCATTCACTGGATTGCCAATGAAACTAAGATGAACAGTTTCCATTTCTGGGTTTTACTACTTTCTGTATCTTTCTCTCTCTCTGCCTAGTGTCAACCAGCAGGAGTTTTCATGGCAGCAAAGCGCGTGTACCAAGTTTGGAAAGGAAGTAATGTAAAGCTCTCTCCTTTTCCATGTTTTCCTTCTATTTTTAGCTTATATTCCATTTGGGTTTGCTCTAGATTTGTAGGTATATGATTTGGTATGCTTGATTTTGCAAGCTTTGAATTTCCGAGGTAGTTTATGTTGCTGGAATGTGGAAGTGAAATGGGTTTTTGTTAAGTTAATAATGTTGAGGTAGTAGTGGAGTGCTGAGATTGTGTTTTTTTGTTTTATTGATTCTGCAATTTTGAATAACATTGATCTTGTCTGTTCCAAGTGTTAGGCTCAATTGAATTGCTTTGTGTTTTTAGGGGAATAAAAGTATGCAGATTTCAGATTTGACATTTTTAGCTTAGTTGATAAGTATTGTTGAGGAAAGATGATATTCATGTATGATGTGTTTTTTGTTGGTGTGGTTCTGTGTTTTGTTTCCAATCTCTGATACTATCTTTTTTGAACAATGTAGCATTTTGTTAATTTCAGAAGCGCTTTTTGTTTCTCATGAACTGTTTTCTGCTAAGTGTTGCCTTCTTATCATAGCTCATGTTTTTCTCCTAAATATTTTGCAGAAGTTCATATTTGGAGGGAGATTGGCATTTGGGCCTGATGCCAGATCCCTATTTATTACTTTTTCGCTGATTATTGTTCCGGTCATCATCTTTTGTGCATTTGTAGCAAGGCATCTTCGGCATGAATTTTCTTCATATTATTCAGGATACGCCATTTTAGTAGCGGCAATTCTCTTTACTATCCATGTAAGTTCTGTTAACTTTTCTTTCGTTATTTGATGTTTTATCCATTTGTTTACAAATAAACCATCAACTTAATCCCTTAGTATATATTTCTAGGTTCTGGTGCTCCTCGGACTTACTTCTGCGCGCGATCCCGGTATTGTTCCAAGGAATTCACATCCACCAGAAGAAGAGTTTCGATACGAGTCTTCTGGGGTAGGCGGACAACAAACGCCAACCCTTCAGTTTCCAAGAACAAAAGAAGTAATGGTCAATGGCATTCCTGTAAAGGTGAAATATTGTGAAACTTGTATGCTGTATCGTCCTCCTCGTTGCTCGCATTGCTCCATATGCAACAACTGTGTTGAGCGTTTTGATCATCATTGCCCTTGGGTGGGCCAATGCATTGGACTGGTATGACGACAGTCACAATCTTGATACATGTTTTCTTCATTGATATTCTTTGGTTGTTTTTTGTTCTCTCGTTCTAATTTGTTTTCGGGCCTTTCCATTGTTCGGGCCTTTCCATTGTGCAGAGGAACTACCGATACTTTTTTCTGTTTGTTTCTTCTGCAACAATTCTGTGTGTCTACGTGTTTTCTCTATCGGCTTATTACATCAAGGTTCTGATGGATAATAATAACAACGGTACAGTGTGGAAGGCGATAAAAGAATCTCCCGCATCGGTGATATTAATGGCGTATTGTTTCATCTCTCTATGGTTTGTTGGGGGACTAACCGGTTTTCATCTGTACCTTATCGGCTCAAATCAGGTCAGTCAATTTACTTCACAATTCCGACTTCTATATCTTTTTTTATATCTCATTCGTCACCTTTGCAGACAACCTATGAAAACTTCCGGTACAGAGCGGATGGCAGGATCAATGTTTTTAATCGAGGTTGTTTAAATAATTTTCTGGAAGTGTTTTGCACAGAAATAAAGCCCTCAAGGAACAATTTCCGGGCTTTTGTTCAAGAGGAGGTGCAAAGGCCGCTGACTCCGGTCTTTACCCGGGGACATGAACCAGGTGATATGAGTGGGGATCGTCGTCCTAAAGTTGAACATGATCTAGATATCGGTGAAGATCTATTGAAGATATCACAGCGTAGGAATATTGAAGACCTCGACGAGGATATTCAGAGTAGAGGGAGCAATGGTGCGCCCCATATTACAGGTGATCCTGATTCAATTTTGTCATCAGATCATCGAGCTACCACAATACGACCTGCTGCTAGGCACTCGAGTTGGGAAAGAAGTGGAAACTGGGAAATCGCACAAGATGACTTTGCCAATTCAAATGTCACAGAAAGCAGAAATCATGTCACATCAAAGGAAATGCGCCAATGACGGGCATGAGATGGAAAAGAAAATGCTCCTTGATAATATTTTGAATAGGAGTTGAAGTAGTTGAAATATTGGGATAAAAACATAGATTATCTTTTGTGAAGGCATGAAAAATATGTATTTGTAGTTGTTTAAGAGACAAAGTGTCTTGGTTATGTTTCTCCCCCATTTTTTAACTGTCCTTTTGTGTGGATCTCTTATTTACTTGGCTTTATTCTTTGTGTAAATAATAAGTTGTGATACTGAAAAATCTTTGCTAAATATATTTCGTTTTAGGCACTTTAAAAAGTGTATTATCTTGTTATTAATGTGATTACAGGTTTGTTGATATAGAACCACATCTAATCTTAGTTAGACTCTTATTAAGCACAGAACAAGAAATCGTGGTAGCTTCACCCCAAAAAAACTTCTTTTAGCATGCATAATCTTGTTCACAAATTACACATATATGTTTAGGGTGCGCACGGTGTAATAGTCTCATGCTGAATTTTCTTATATGCACAGAATGATTCAAATTCTCACTCAACACGTCCATCAATTTCGATAGTCACATTTACGGGTTGTTTTCTTTCATCGCCTTAAACTTATTGAAAACTTGGAGCACTCCTAGCGATTGTGTTCAAGGTTTTAAAAAACGGTAATAGTCGCGTCGCGGTCGCATAAAGGTTTTGCGATTTCGGTCGGTACATGTGTATTGTGGTCGCTACGGCGTGAATTAACCACAATTTTGTTCTTCAATATAAAAACGGTGAACGTATCGGTATCGGTATCTGTCAAAACCGTTTTGTCGTGATGATATTTGCGGTCGCGAACCGTTTTTTAAAACCTTGATTTGATTGTGTTTCAAAGGGAGCTGATCAGTATATATATAAACCACATCAAATTTATACCATTTCCCTTGAGTTGAAGGTACACATGACATACTATTAAAGTTTAGGTGTTCATACCTGAGGTGTCATAGCCACACATCATCTCAAAGCTTCTTAGAGGCAAGACAATTTGAACCTGTTGCAAGTAGTTTTCTGATGTTCATCAATGACTTCCGTGCGGTTGTTGGCAAGTTTCTTTGTAAACCCCTTATCTAGCAATTAACCTTAATAAGTTATTCTTCATGTTGGGAGCATACAACATACCACTATTGAATGCTTGATTTACTTGTCTGACTTTGATCGAAACTTTCTTGTCCGACTTTGATCAAAACATCACTAACTCCATCTGTTGGATGGTTATGTTATCTTATCCTTTTCTTTATTGAATCATCAAAATTGATAAATCATTCTCGATAACTTGTTCAAAACTTGGAGTGCATACCTTCTGTGGGCAGAGCTGGTCTCCCTTCCCCCGAAGAACCCTTATGCTATGGAATTAATGGTGTGATACATGGGCTTATCTTCACCTAATTTGGTTGGTTCCTTTCTCTTCTTAAATCTAGCTTCCAAAAGTGTCTAATCCTTAGAGAGATATGGTCACCCGTTAAGGTGCATAGGCGTATTTCTTCAAGTGGCCTTCTTGGATGAGGTGCTTAGTCTCTTTCTTGAGCAGGTAGCCCGACTTCGGTGTGGTGGCCCTTAACTTTATGAAACTTTCACCACCTGGTAGGTTTAGGCCCCATGATTTTTGACTTGGGGCCTAGTGGACGAGAAATATCATGTGTGTGGGGGACCTCGACCTTATGAAACTTTTCCCACCTCTTGGGTTCAGGCGCCATGATGTCTAACTTGAGTGCTAGTAGAGGAGGAATATCATGTGTGTGAAGGAACTCACGACGAGTGTTTATAGGAATTGGAGTTCTCTATAGGCCTTCTGCTACGTTTGAAGGTCTCCTTATTCCTAACATGCAAGGTTTAATGGCTCATACGCGAGTGCTGCGAGGCATCAAGATTTCCAGATGTTCGCTCTTTAACATACAATGCCTTTTTATTTGTGTTGATCTCCTCAAGTTTTATGCAATATTCTACGCATGTCAATAATTTCTCCATAGAAATAACAAGCCTCTGGGCGAGAGATTCATTAAATTTCCCAATCCTCATCCCGTTATGGAAGGCTTCTACAAACATCTCATAGTTAGGGTGGAAGACTTTGATAGTCACATTGCTAAACTAAGCGAGATACTCTCTCAAGGATTCTTAAGATTACTTGAAAATGTTGAACATACTATTTGTTAACATCCTCTGGTGCGTGCTTGCTGAAAAATATACGAACTAATTTATTTACTTGGTCAGGGTAGCTAGAGACCGAGAGTCGTTGTGGGATCATGTACCACCTTAAAGTCGCGTTCCTAAAGGTTTTGGAAAAAAAGTTTTAATTTTTTGAGAATATAAGACTTCAATGATCTCTATATGTGTATCAATGAAGGTGACATGCTCCCGGGTTCACTTATTCCACTGAACTTATTCCCTTACATTGGATAACAACCTGGTTACCTAATGTAAGGGAGAACATACCCGTTTTACCAGGGGCCCATAGTGGACACCAATTGCATTTGCTAAAAAATTAAAACAAGGGTAGCCCTGTATTTGAAGGGTTGTATGTGATGTTTAGGGTTGTTGATATTGTTTAGAGCTATGTCACACATAATAGGGATAAACTCTATATATGTGGTTTTTGTGAATAATTGATCCCCCTTCTTCAACCTTATGGGCTATAGCTGAAGTATTTATAGAAATCTCTTGAGCCCCGACATTAGAATCCAATGAATGATTATTGTCTTTTTCTCTCAGGAGCATGGGACGTGAAAGTCGTTATTCCCTCTATTATCTAAGAGAATGTGGTTTTGTCCCTTTGAAAGAAATTTCTATATTGTTAGTGCTAAGGACACATCACTCCTTGCGTTTTATAAGTGGGCGAGGGACAGTCTGACCTAAATCTAATATGAGAGGAGTGATATAGTTATTGAACGACTAAAAAAATCTAACTTTAGACGACATGTGGTATTCACCCATCTTTTTGCTTCTCCAAAATCCTTTTATTTTAGATTTGATAAACTTATCTCGGTATATAATCCAATACGATTAGTGTTGCAACGTTTTTATTGCACTATGTAAAATGAGTAAACAAAATTCTTTTTAAAAGAGAATGGATAATAATTGAAAGATTGTATGTGCTTTAAAGACATATATTAAAAATGTTATATTTTTTCAATAACCGAATTGACCAGTCAATTTTTTTTGAATATTTTTCACACTTGATTGTTTTAATGGATACAAACATATAAATAGATTTAGAAACAATTTATTAAATAAAAATAATATAAACTTTTTTTCTCCCATTCCTTATTACAATTACCTCATGATATATCCCAAATAAAATATAAATTAAATTTAAAGAAATTTAAAATTATGCAAGTATTTTTCTAAATACTATTTACGTGTAGACACTATTATAGGTAAATATCAAATTAATAGAAGTTAAATTATCTTAATTAAAAAATTTAGGATAAATATAATTAATTTTACATAAAATTGTAAATTTATTAAAAATACCGTTAGTATTCCCTCGATTATAAATTAGATATTCAATTTAAATTTTACACTTTTTTTAATACAATGGTTGTGTTGATTCAATGATAAAAGAATTGTTATTTACTATAGTTTTGATTATTATTAATAGTAGTTAGTTGAATCCATCATAATCAGAGTTAGTCAAAATTTGACTCATTTAAAGGGAGCATTGGTTGTATATGACGGTGTAATAACCAGAAAATTTAGGATAACCACAAAACCCAACCATCCCAATCGCAAAAACCGTTTCATAACCTTAATTTAGAATTCCTTAAACTATAAAACCCCCCAACATCCATGAAACTAATGAACACAACTCTCCCTCAAGCCAAGGAACTCTAACAATAAAAAAAAAAAACAAAGATTGAAGATCCATAAACGAAATGAAATCCTCAACAATCAGTTCCTTATTCCTTGGTTTGATACTAATATCTCAATACCCTTTCGCCGCAAATGCCAAGTCTCAAGGCGGCCTATTTTCCCTCGTTTGCAGCGAAGCAATCAACAAGGCAGAATGCATCAACGTCCTCCGGTCAATACCTCAAGCCGCACAAGCGAAAAACATCCGTCAACTCGCAAAGGTTGTTCTGGAAACAGCATATAACAAAGCCGCTGCAGGACAGAATTTTCTCAAGGGATTAGCAGCATCGACCAAGAGTCCAGCATATATAGAGTGTGCTAACTTCGCTTATGATGGTGTTGTTATGTCCTTTAGAAGCTCCCTTAGTGAGTTGAAGGAGGATCCTCTAACTGCTAACTATGATGCTAAGGTTGCTAGTGATGGAACTAATCTGTGTGATACAGTAATGGCCAAAGCACATATTGTAAATCCTCAAGTTACTGCTCTTAACCGTCAGATTCATCTTTATAGCAATTTGGCATTCTATGTCACTAATCACCTTTGATTGTGTGTGTTGTTATGTTGGGATTATTATGAGATAATTGGGATGGTTTATTTGGGTTGGATGGTGTTTAGGGTTTCAATGTATGAAGGGAGAGTTATTAATAATATATAGCAATCTATTGCTGGTTTATGTGTTCCATTATGTTGAGTTTTTCATTGTTTAATTGTTTCTCTCTTTATACTCCAATTAAATTCTTATCATGCTTTAACAAATTAAGATGTCAAAGTGGAATTGTGTTGCATTCTCAAAATCAAACTTTTTTAAGTCTCAACGATCATGAGGTTTTAGAGTTTTTATGAAAGCGTAAGGTTAAAATTGAATTGTTGTAGAAACTTGTTAAAATGTCCACATAAAATCTTAAAGTGTTTTTGGTTTGAGGTAGATGGAGGGGAGGGGAGAGGAGGAAATATTATTAACTAAATGTGTTTGGTTCAAATTTTAGGAGGAGAGGAGAGTAAATTCCCTCCAAAACACATCTTTTGCATCCTTCCAAATTGGAGAGATTTGAAGGGGTGAGGATATAATATAACTTCTACTATTTAAATTTATTTTACATTTAATAAAATATTCTCAATTTTATTTTATTATCTCAAAATTATTCGTTTTCTTTCGAGTAATTTCTTCTCTTTTGTGTAATTTTCTCGGTTGCACAAATCTGTTAATTATAAATGTTCACCGCCTTCAAAAAAATTTATATACTTATATACATTATATATTATGATCACTGCACTTTTTTAGTTATTTTATTTACAAATATTTATGTATATTTTTGTTTAAAAGTTGTTCTCAACACATATTTTAATTTGTGTCGAAGAGTTATAATCTGAAGCACATATACAGAATTTTTCATATTGCGTTAATAACTATTTTAATCAATCAACATTAGAAATTGAGTTTAATTATTTATGAATTTTTAAATTTTGAATATCATATGTGTTGTACTCTAAAATTCGCCCTCTTCATTTTTCAATAAAATAATTGACTTACATTTAATAAATAGGTGCATTGTATTGCATATCATTCATTGATCATGTGGTGATGAGATTCAGAGCATCTCAACTTGTGGAAGAAAATGTGCATTTCGGGTATTTCAGGCTATTTTGAGTCAGAAATCAATATTTTTCGGTTTGTACGCTCGACACATGATTTTCTGGTCAGAAGGCCATCTCGGGTTAATTCTACAAGCGTTGGAATATTTGCAATGAGTTCTCAAGTTCATATGTTCAGATTGAGATCCATTTCTTCAGTAAAGAACTTTGACAGCTCATTTTCATAATAAAGCAAATTTTGGTTTATTGTGCGTTCCGGGCGCTCTGGAGTTCATATGTCTCAACTCGTTGGATATTTTCTGATGATTTTTGACTAACAAGTCCCTCTTTATATTATCTACAACTTTCATTCACAAGTCAGAAGCCAATTATGTGAAGAAAGTCCTCGAAGAAATTGATCTTTCAAGTGGGATAAACTGAATTTTATGGTTGAATCGTCTTCTCGGTACACTAAAAAATTCATAACTCCTAGCTGGAAAATCAAAATCGAGCGGGACCGGTGTCTAAAATGTTGTATCGAAGTCCTCTTCAACTTCTGTGGTCAAGTTGAGAGATGATTCCTCACCAATCAATATCAGAATTTTATTCTTTGGAGTTGATTTTGAGACAAACCGAACATTTTTCATCTGACGCGCAACATTCAAAAAATCATATCTCGCTCTATTTTCATCAAAGCGCGATGGGACAGGTTTAAAAAGTTCACAAATTTCGTTGACTTCGTTTGTTATGAATACTTTGAGTTCGAATTTTGACCAGAAGATCCTCGTTCGAGGCAATTTCTCCGAGTAGCGCAATAAAATTTTTGCACGTGTCAGATGCCTGAAAAGTGTGCTGAAACTTCAAAAATTCATATCTCATCAACCGTTCATCTGATTGAGCCAAAATTTTGACTTCCTCATGCAATTTTGCGTTCCGAACATTTTTCGTTTAGAGTCCAACTTCAAATTCTGCACGGATTTCGATGTTTTGGACCGTGTACGAAAATAATTCGGATAATCGCGATTTGGGCCTAATCTTGGATCCAAGGCACTCCGAAGCCCATTTTTGTCACCTATAAATAAAATTTGTCTTTCACAAATTAGAGGGGGAATTTCATTTGTTAAATTTCACCTTGAATCTCTCTTTTTCTCTCTCTTTTTTTTCTCAAAAATAAAAGAACAAAATTGAATTTTCTTTTCCCTCCACCCTAGCCTAACCAAGCAACACCCTTCCCCAAGGCCAACCTCTGGCCTGCCATTTCCCTACACCTCCGGCAAGCCTCCCTTGACCGACCGGATGCCGGAAAACCGGCCTTCCCCTTTCCTTTCTCGATCGCGCGCGCGACCGGTTCCCCTGCTCCCTCTGTCGTCGAGCGGTCCGGCCTTTCCTCCTCCTTCTCTCCATCAATTCCGACCGGTCTCTTTGTCGGAGCTCCTCCCTCCGCCTTGCACCAGCTCGATCTCCCTCTCTAGATTCCTCTAGAGCTCGGTTTGTGCTCGTCTTGCACAAGGAAGCTCTTCCTCCATCAATTCAAGAATTATTATCATCAATTTCTTCTTCGATTCTCCGATTTCTCATCAATCCGAGTTAATTTTTCAAGAACAAGTAAGTGGTTCTTCACATAATCACTTATTTTAAGTGATTATTCTTAAATTTAATTTTAGGAATCAATTGCAATTGTCTGGTTGAATCCGATTCTTGATTTGTTATGTGAAAATTGATTGAATTGAACTTGATTTTAGAACGTTATTGTGTCGGTGTGAAGAAATTTTGTACATAGAGCATACATACACTTGCATGTAGCTTTTTCTTTGAATATAAGCTACTTGAATTGATCATTTGCATCATAAATTATATGCTCATGCATTAGATTGCACTTAGGTTGATTAATTAGGTTGAATTCATGAGAATTAAGCTTGATTTGTGAACATTTAGTGTGTCAAAATGTAGTTCTTTGTGCATTTAGGCTTTCATGAAGCATTTTCATTGTACATAGTGCATTTAGGCTTGCATTTAGATCATGAAATGCATGCTCATGCATTGATCTACAAGTACATTGAATAATTGAATCAAATTCATGTGTTGAAGCTTATTTTTAGTGACTCGTAATGTGTCGAAATTTCCCTTTTAGGCAATTTTTCGTGTGGTGATGATACATTCTTTGTTAGAACATAGTTTGGTTCTAATCATATCTTAGAGTTTTGATGATAACAAGTGAAATAAATTTTGTATAATAAATATGATACTCTGATGTGTATTATTTCCATTTCACATAATGTTCTGTCTCAAGCTCTCTAGAATAAAAGAAATATCAAACTATGTTGAGTAACCAAGAGGCCATTAGAACTTTTGCATATTGATCTGTTTGGACCAGTGAAAACTGCATCCATCACTGGCAAGAAGTATGGGTTAGTGATCGTAGATGACTATAGCAGATGGACATGGGTAAAATTCTTAAGACACAAGGATGAGTCACATTCTGTGTTTGCTAACTTCTGTAATTTAGTCCAAAATGAAAAAGAGTTTAGAATAGTAAAAGTCAAAAGTGATCATGGTGGTGAATTTGAAAACAAAGACTTTGAAAATTTCTTTAATAAAAATGGTATTTCTCATGATTTTTCGTGTCCTAAAACTCCACAAAAAAATGGAGTTGTAGAACGTAAAAACAGAACTTTACAAGAAATGGCCAGAACCATGATCAATGAGACTAATATTGCTAAACATTTCTGGGCAGAAGCAGTGAACACAACGTGTTACATCCAGAATAGAATCTCTATAAGACATATTCTAGAAAAGACTCCTTATGAATTATGGAAGAATAGAAATCCCAACATTTCTTATTTCCATCCTTTTGGATGTACTTGTTTTATTATGAATACCAAAGATTATCTGAATAAATTTGATTCTAAGGCACAAAAGTGTTTAATGTTTGGAGATTCTGAACGCTCAAAAGGCTACAGAGTATATAACACTGAAACACGTATTGTAGAAGAATCCATTAATGTCATATTTAATGATAAGCTTGACCCTCAAAAGTCAAAGCAAAAAGACTCTCTCGCAGGAATAGAAATTCAATTTACAGGATCAGAAGATGGTCCTGACAGAAGTTCTAAAGAAGCAACCAAAGAGAGAAGTTATGAAGAAGCAACCAAAGAAAAAACTTCTGACAGAAGTGCTGAAGCAGTAACCAAAGACAGAACCTATGAAGAACTCATCTAGAGAAAGCCATCCAGAAGCAGCTTAGCTCATCCTGAATAAATGATTATCAGAACCAGATCTACATTCAGAAACTCTAAAGAATCTCTCATGGGTCTTGTATCCATGATTGAACCAACTTCTGTAGATGAAGCTCTTTAAGATAATAATTGGATCATTGCAATGAAAGAAGAACTAAATCAATTCACCAGAAATGACGTATGGGATCTTGTGCCCAAACCAAAAGGTTTCAACATTATTGGAACCAAGTGGGTCTTCAGAAACAAGCCGAGTGAACAAGGAGAAGTAGTCAGAAACAAAGCTCGATTGGTAGCACAAGGTTATAGTCAGCAAGAAGGAATAAACTATACAGAAACCTTTGCTCCAGTCGCCAGGTTAGAATCTATCAAACTTTTAATTTCATATGCTGTTAATCACAATATTACACTTTATCAGATGGATGTAAAAAGTGCATTCTTAAATGGTTACATTGATGAAGAAGTTTATGTCCATCAACCCCCTGGTTTTGAAAACTCAAAACATCCAGAATTTGTTTACAAACTCAAAAAATCTTTGTACGGTCTTAAAAAAGCTCCCAGAGCTTGGTATGAAAGACTAAGTAATTTTTTATTAGAAAAAGATTTTACCAGAGGGAAAGTGGACACAACCTTATTCTGAAATACATTTAAAAATGATATTCTGATATGTCAAATTTATGTTGATGACATAATTTTTGGTTCTACTAAATCCTCCCTTGGGAGAGAGTTTGCTAAGTCTATGCAGGCAGAGTTTGAAATGAGTATCATGGGCGAACTCAAATTCTTTCCGGGGATTCAAATGAATCAGACCTCAGAAGCAACTTACATACATTAGAGTAAGTATGTTAAAGAACTTCCGAAGAAATTTGACATGTCAGATAACAAATCCTCTAAAACCCCTATGCATCCCACGTGTATTTTGGAGAAGGAAGAGGTAAGTAAGAAAGTAGATTAGAAGATCTACAGAGGTATGATTGGCTCTCTCTTATATTTAACTGCCTCAAGACCTGGTATTTTATACAGTGTCTGTCTATGTGCCAGATTCTAATCAGATCCTAGAGAAACTCAAATAACTGTTGTTAAGAGAATTCTCAAGTATCTTAAAGGTACTACTAATCTTGGTCTATGTTACAGAAAATACAAAGAATACAAACTTGTAGGATGCTGTGATGCTGACTTTGCTAGAGACAGAATAAAAAGGAAAAACACTTCTGGAAGCTGCCAGTTTATGGGAGAAAATCTGATATCTTGGTCCAGCAAAAGACAATGCACTATCAACTGCTGAAGCAGAATATATAGCAACAGCTGGATGTAGTACTCAGATGCTCTGGATGAAAAGTCAACTTGAGGACTTTCAGATATTCGAGACTAACATTCCTATTCTCTGTGATAACACTTCTGCTATTTGTTTATCTAAAAACCCTATTTGCATTCTAGAGCTAAGCATATAGAAATTAAACATCATTTCATTAGGGACTATATTCAGAAGGGGATTCTTTCTTTAAAATTTACTGATACAGACCATCAATGGTGATATATTTACAAAACCCCTTGTTGGAGATAAGTTCAATTTCATTATGAAACATCTCAGTATGGAATTATGCGCAGAATGAAAAGATTATTTTTGCTTAACTAGTAGAATACTATTCTCTATGAACCTCTAATTGATTGTCCTTTAGAAGTGAGAAGGGTAAATGAATCAGAATCTATTTGAAGATCTGATAGATGACTCAAATCAAGATAGAAGCATGCAGTTCACCAGAACAACACCTGTCAATATTAATTGTTAAAACACTTTCATAAGATGAACACATGTTCAAACTCTGATAGAGTGAAACATTTGAGTTGCTAACTTGAGGCGCTGGTCACTTTGGTAACTGTTCATCATATCTTCTGCTACCTCCCTTACAAGAAATCATCATGTTTTCATTACTTTCTGCATTAAAATATCTAAATTGCATGATTTCAAGAAATTATTCCTCTCTTTAAACTCTCATCTCTTCAAATTCATTTGTCATCTTTTGTGCTAAATTTCGTCTTGATTTATGACAAAAAGGGGGAGAACGTAAGATATTTTGAACATCATAGTTACTGATAGACTAAGTCTCGAACATTTTAATATCACCCTTGATTTAATTTGTGTCTAAAGATTAGAATTGGAAATCAACTTCTAGAAATTAACTTCTGGAAATCAACTTCTTGAAATCAACTTCTTGAAATCAACTTCTAGAAATCAACTTGGAATCGTCATCATACTCTGGACGAAACTTCTGGGAAGTACAATGTTCTCTAAATTTATATGAATAATAAATTAAGGGGGATACCTCTCTGTGTCAAAATATTTGTGTTTTGTCATCATCAAAAAGGGGGATATTGTTAGAACATAGTTTGGTTCTACACCAGTCTTAGATGTTTTGATGATAACAAGTACTGTTGATGAAAATCATGTTCTGACTCTAATAAACAACTATTTTGTATGAAACATTGTTGGCTTCTAAGTTTGTTTAAAAGTATGCAGATAAAGTTCTAACCTTGAAAAGAAGAGAAGTTTGTGATCTTATCTACCAGAAGTTCTATTGACAGTAGAAGAACAGAAGTTCTGAGGACAGTAGAAGAACAAAAGTTCTGATGACGGTAGAAGAACAGAAGTTCTGATGACAATAGAAGAACAAAAGTTTTGGTGACATTAGAAGAACAAAAGTTCTGATGTCCGTTAGAAGACTCTGATCTAAGAGAAGCTCTAATAACGTTAGAAGACTCTGATCTAAGCGAATTTCTAATAGCGTTATAAGACTCTGATCTAAAAGAAGTTCTGATGTCAGAAGAAGACTCTGAACTGAACATACAGAAGTTGTGACATGTTAGAAGATGTTAAAATATTCACGCTCTAAACGAGGTTCTGGTAAACTTCTAAAAAGCACCAAACCGCTCTACAAACTCTGATATCCTTGTTATGGATGAAATGCTCTGAAGCGTTGCCATTCATTAAATGAATATTCGAAGCAACGATTAACTTCCAACAGGATCTCGCTTTTATGGAAAGAAAAATCAACTCAAATTATCATCATTCCATATACAGCTTAAGATGTCTCCAACAGATATTTTCCATAAAACATGTATATAAGGATTCATCTATGAAGAGAAAGATGCAGATCAATACACGCATAAACAAAAGAAAATTCAAATTATTCATTAGTTCATAAGTGCTGAAATATTCTTGTGTAAAAATCACAGTTGTGATATAGCTTTCTAGAAGCATCATTAAACACATTTTTATAATTGTCTGTGAATTGTATTCCTTGAGAAACCAAGTTGTGGTGTTCTTGAGAAGACTAAAACATTTGTTTTAGTGATTTGTAATTCCTTAAGAAACCTAGTTGTGGTGTTCTTGAGAAGATTAAGGCAGTGGTCTTAGTGAATTGTAATCAAGTTCTGATTAGTGGATTAAGACCTCGTTGAGAGAGACAAATCACCTTGACGGGTGGACTGGAGTAGTTTGAGTTCAAACGAACCACGATAAAAATAATTGTGTCTATTTTAATTTGATTTCAAAACCCCAATTCAAACCCCCATTTCTTGTGTTTTTCTTCCTTCAGTTAGAACATAGTTTGGTTTTAATCATATCTTAGAGTTTTGATGATAACAAGTGAAATAAATTTTGTATAATAAATATGACCCTCTGATAAGTATTGTTTTCATATGATGTTTTGAATCAAGCTCTCTAAAAAGTGAAATATCAAATTATGCTGAGTAGATAAAGAATTAGAAGTCCTAAAGATGAAAGGAACTTCTGAACACACACGCTGAAAGCAACTTCTAAAAAAAGCATGCAAACGCAACCTCTGATAGAAGCATGTTAAAGCAACCTCTGTTAGAAGATAAGATAACAAAGGCTTACAGAAGATAAAGAAATATGAGTTATTAAGATGTCATCTTCTAAGACAAGTTCTTCTACAGTACCGTTAATTTATTAAAACTAAGACGGCTGAAGTACTCAAGTGGAACAAAGTTCGAGGTACATGGAAAAAACACAAAGTATAAGCAGACAAGCAAACATTATGCACTCTCTTTGTTCAAGACACGCAACAAAAAAATTCTGAAGCTATATATAAGTTGAAGCATTCAAAAGAAAATATAACGTGCTATTATTAGAAAACTTACGCTGAACAAAAATCAAAAAGAAATACTTTGAGTTTATCATTGTTGTATTGAGCTTAAACGTAGTGTAAAACATCACATATGTGATAAATCTTTTTAGAAGCAAACTAATACATTGTTAGACGTTACTTTTATAATTGTTCCTTGAGAGACCAATTGGGTCATATTTCTCAAGAGGGCTAGGACTAGAGAGTCTTTAGAGGTGTAAGTCACTTGCAGTTGTCTTGTGCACTGTATTGTTGGTCACGATAGATAGTTGTGCAATTGTAATCAATTTGGTTATATGAATTAAGTCCTCATTGAGAGGGGCAAAATCACCTTGGCGGGTGGACAAGTGTAGTTTGAGTTTCAAACGAACCAAGATAAAAATAATTGTGTTTTTATATTGTTATTAAGATTCAAAAAAAATCAAAAAGAGGAAAAACTTATTCAACCCCCCTTCTAAGTGTTTTCTTAACCTTCAAATATCATATAGCTCTTAACTGTGATATCGTCTCATCAAGGCAAGAATGAAAGGGATGTCGACCCTTAACCAATATATCATGTCATCTAGGCAAGAGAAGAACAAAAGTGAACCGTCATAAGCGACTAAGCAACTAACCATGACATCATGTCATTAGGATAGAGGATAGAAGGCAATAATGAGATCTCGGAGTATAAATGTTGACCAACGCGAGCTAACAAAAAGTGTGTGGGTTTGTTGCGAACCTTTTCCACATGACCGATTCGATAACAAGAATAACACGTTTCATTAGCATCAACTCACGACGTGATATAAGAACAACATGTGGACTTGAAATTGTGGGGGCAATTGCGGACCCTTTCCCGCCTACCTTCTTTGAGGACTTATCAATGGGAAATTTGAATGGGGCGCCTTCTCTAAGGTCTTTGCCACAAATATAAACATAAAGAATTTCCTACATCGAGGACTTTATACAAAAACACATAGGAATTGCCTGCTACAGGTCTTTTAAAATAGGATTGCCCGCCTAATGCGAGGACTCCCAAAACATGCATCTCTAGTCCTACATCTTATGGCAAGGAAAATGGTAAATCATGCATGTCTATTCCTACTTCTCATGGCGAGGAAAGTGGTGAAGAATGCAAGATAAAATAGGCACGGTAACATAACAAACAGATATAAAAAAATACCCGAGAACTTCACGAGCAACTAGCATCAATAACAAAATAATCAAAACTCTTGCGCGCGGAATATGCATCAAGCACCATTGTGAAAATAAATCACAATAACAGAATGTATCGAACACATCCAAATATCAATCAATACAGTTGCACAAGATATCGATCTAGACAAGCAACAATCATATACAATAGTATAATACAGAATGTATATCGTACACATTTGAATATTAATCAGTACACTTGTGCAAGATATTGATTTGGACAAGCGACAAGCATATACAACATTATACATAATACATAATGTATGTCGTACACATCCGAATATCAAAAAGTCCACTTGCACAAGATATCGATCTAGACAAGAGATAATAATATACAACGATATATATAATCCAATAGAATGAGAATAATAGCCAAGCATATCAGGCGCAAGCTCAAACCACATCAAAAGTGGGCTTAATTGATTTTCAACCGAATAATCAAGCAATCATTAAACGATTGAAAACCATCATAAAGTCAACAAACACATTAGAAATAACAATAACATATAGTTGAAGTTATGCGTTTACATCACTACCTAAATTAAGAGACAATTATGAACAAGTGGAATCCAAACATGCATTGGAACCTTGATATCAAAAACTGGGCAGCATTGTTGTATCGTACAAAATACTCAAAAACTCAATATAAAAACAACCAAACATGGTATAAACATCAAGCAATCATTCTAACAAGCTCAAATACACAACAAGTATGAATTAAATCAACATGTACATGTATTTACTAACACGGGGCAACCATTACATAACTCATGAAATGATAAGAGACTGAGCTGCTTTTTATAATAAACCAGACATACTAAACTAATGAGATTTCTCACAAACACACATTACAAGCTAACTTAGGGGACAAGTTAAGTTAAACAACGGGATATAACAATGTTATATACCAAGAAATTGAGTATAACAAATATGTTAATTCATCGCAATGATAGAAAATCAATTTATGAAAACAAACACAATTACAAAGTAGTATTAGTTAACATATTTGAAAAATACCTAATCGCTTTTATCTCTGGTATATTTTTTAACAAACTTCATTTACTTTTCTATTCTAAAATTAAACTTTTCACGATAAACTTCACATTTTAATAATTCTAATACTTTCGAATTGTGGTCTTAAAATTGCACAATCCCAATTGATAAATATATTCTTTATAAATATTACTACTTCGAAGATATTTTAGTTCCGTTGCTAAAATAATTCATCAAGTTTTTGAGGTTGTTGATTAAATTCAACAAGACAATTAGTTCGTGCTTTAGTTTTAATTTATATATTTGTTTTTGTTTTTAACTTTGATTTTATTTTAATTTTAATTTTTAGTATTAGTTGTGTTGAATGGTGCTATTCTGGTATTTTTTTTAATGTTTTGTATGCGTGAAGACAACTCTCAAGAACTATTGTTTAATTTTGAGATACAGAAAACAAAAAAAAAACAATCAGTAAAGTTTCCTGATTAACATGTGCAACAGAAGAAAAAAAGCTCAAAAACGAAGAAGTACCGACATCACTGTTTGACAACGAGACCGAGCAAGAATCAATAATTATGATAAATATAACATCTAATCGAATTATGGGAGACTGTTGCAGAATGACCGACATGTGACAACTTTTTATTGGGTTTCTAATCAATTCCAACTGATTTGAAGTAGGGCTGACCCAAATAATGTAGAGGCCCTACTATAATATTAAAAATAAGCCTTTAATAGAAAGATGTAAAATGTTTTAACCGTTGTTTAATTTGCAAAAAAAAATTCGAGTTCATGTTAATCCATTGTTATAAACTCGGTCAATAATCATTTATTTAATAATAAAAATATTATATATAAAGATTAATAGTAAACTTTATTATGAATGTGTCACTACCCTAAATAAATATAAATTGTGTAGAAATTAAAATAATTGGTTAAAGTGTATATGCTATATCATAAATTATATTTATATAAATATGGGAGTATATAAAAAAATAGCATTGCTTAATGTTACAAATGCATAGAACACAAAAAGCAAGAATTTAAAGTGTATTTTTACAAAATAAAACTGAAACTGCCACTTCCTTATTTAATGGAAATCATGAAATGGTTGTTGTATAAATCAATGGTTAAAAACCATTCTTGTGTTTCTTCACTTCAAACCTTCGTAAAAACTATCATTTCCATAAAAATAGTTCTGAATAAATATAATAAAAATAATATGTAGGGAGAATTGGGAGACTATATAAATGATTTTTATAATAGAAGTTAGTTGAATGCATTATAACCAGAGTTAGTCAAAATTTTAACCTTCATTTATAGGGAGAATTGGTTGTACATGACGGTGTTATAAACCAATTTATTTTGGGTGACCACAAAACCCACCCATCATAATCGCTACACATTTCTCAAAAACTGTTTTGTTACCTTAATATAGAATTCCCATAGCTATAAAACACCCCCAACACCCATGAAATCAATGAACACAATCTCTCCCTCAAACCAAGGAACACAAACAAAACAAAAACTAAGATGAGTTCTTCAACAATATGTTCTGTGTTCCTCGGTTTGATTCTAATTTCTCAATACCCTTTCATTGCAAATGGCAGATCTCATAGATTATTACATGAAAGCCTAATTGGCATCGTTTGCAGCGAATCATCCAATGTGCAAGAATGCAACAACATCCTCAAATCAAATCCTCATGCCGCACAAGTGAAAAACTTCCGTGAACTCACAAAGGTTGTTCTCGAAATGGCAATTTGCAAAGCCTCTGAAGGACAAACTTTCCTTAAAGGATTAGCAGCATCGACCAATTGTCCAGCACTTACAGGATGTGCTACTTATTGTTATAATAATGTTGTTGCGTCTCTTAAAAGCTCTCTTGGTCAGTTTGATGAAGATCTTTTATCTGCTAACTATGATGCTAAGATTTCTATCGATGGACTTCATGAATGTGATAGAGAAATGGCTACAGCACATGTTGTCAACCCACAAGTTATTGCTCTTAATCGCCAGGTTGCTTTCTATAGTCAATTGGCATTCATAGTCACTCAGAACCACTTTCTATAGTCAAATGGAATTCCTAGTCACTGAGAACCTTTGATTTGTCTTGTCTTGTATGTGTTTGGGGATTATGAGAAAATTTATTTGGGAGAGTTATTAATAAAATATAGCAATCTATTGCTATTTAATGTGTTCATTTATCTTGAATATTTCGTTATTTAATTATCTCTTTTTTCTAGTTTTAACAAATTAAGATGTCAAAGTGAAATTGGGTTGCTTCTCAAATTTTTTGAAAGACGAAGGTGGAAACGGTTGGAAATCCACCAAAATACAAGAGTAAACCGGTGAGAATCGTTCAAAGCATCGAAACAAGCGAAATGCGTGTCGATACGCATCCGAAGCGACAATGCCTGCAAGAACGAGATTAAGGCGAGCATAACAAGATAAGAATGGTGTACACGTGGGTGTACAAGCTCAAATAGCACCTGCAAGAAGGGAGTTAAACCCAAAGAGCAAGTAGAAGAAAAGCGCGCGAGTATCGAAGAAACGAGTCGCATGTATATGCGACACATGTCCCTGCATGAAATGGGGCACAAACAGTAGCCAAGCATAGCTAGGGTGACTACTTTTCGCCATTAGAATCGAGAAAAATAGAAAAAATGCACCAGTGGACCGCGCTAAGCCCGATATATCGCGCTAAGCGCGACCTGCAACACAAACAGTCAGAACATTTGGCGCTTAGCGCGCTCTGGACCGCGCTAAGCGCGACCTGCAACCTGCAGAAATTTTATTTTTTGATCCGAACCACCTGTTTGTGATGTTTTCATGCAAGAGTCCGACCCATACCGTTAGGCCATAATCCAGCAACAAATGAGAGCTAAACGAACGTGCATGGAATGCGAATCGAACGATAAAACCAAAGTTCATAGATGCATGTAGCTATGCGTGAACATGTGAGGAATGCAAATCGAATCGATAAAACCAATGCTCATATACATGTAGCGATGCATGAACATGTAAGGAATACAAATCGAAACGATAAAACCAATGTTCATAACAAAGTAATGCATGAACATGTGAGGAATGCAAATCGAACCGATAAAACCAATGCTCACATACATGTAAGGATGCATGAACATATGAGGAATGCAAATCAAATCGATAAAACCAATGCTCACATACATGTAAGGATGCATGAACATATGAGGAATGCAAATCGAATCGATAAAACCAATGCTCATATACATGTAAGGATGCATGAACATGTGAGGAATGCAAATTGAATCGATAAAACCAATGCTCACATACATGTAAGGATGCATGAACATGTGAGGAATGCAAATCGAAACGATAAAACCAATGTTCATAACAAAGTAATGCATGAACATGTGAGGAATGCAAATCGAACCGATAAGACCAATGTTCATAACAAAGTAATGCATGAACATGTGAGGAATGCAAGTCAAAATGATAATTCCAATGTGCATATGTGTGGTGATGCAAGCTAGTCATGACATTTTGAGGTTCTCTTTCAAAGAATCTAAGTCATACATTGACATAAATACTTGGAGTGCACGTGCAACAAGTTCATGCACAATGCACTAAATGCTAGGATATCTACATTTTGAGTGCAAGTTATGCTTCACCATGAATCAATGTAAATCGACCAAGCTAGATACTCACCGATGCATGAACATGCAATAGATGATGCAAAATGTATGAGTTTATGTCTTATGTGCAAGGGGAAAACAAATGTACAAGTGTATATACATGCTATCCACAAGAAAATCCTCACTCCGACACGAATAAGGCGATAAAACTCAATTCAAATCAAGGAATTCGAGAATGCAAGTCCTAGAATCAGAATCTACATTGAACTTGCATGCAAATTCAGTATTCAATTTCGAGAAAAGCTAAAAGTCAAAAACAGTTTAAAATAAGTGCTAATTTGAACCTAACACTTACTTGCACTTGAAGTTTGAGTCATATTGAAGAGGAATTCCTTGTGCTCTTCAAAGAAAATACCAAATCAATGAGGAATTGTTGATAATCTTCAGAATTAAACTTGAATCCTTGAAGAAAAGCTTGAATTTCAATGGAGAATTAAAGAAGAAGAAGAAGAGAAATCCTTAAATCTTGAAATTGAGAAGAAAGTCAAGAGGAATCCGATCCTTCCATGTCAAATGCGTGCAGAAGAAGCAGAGGAAGATCTTGATTGGAATAGGATGTGCTGCGAAGAGGAGAAATCTGAAATTATAGGGCGCACTTAGCGCGGGCAGCGCGCTTAGCGTGGTCTGTGGCTGAAGCCGGTGGTGAACGGAGGTCCGGTGGTGGCCTGTCGTGGTTGCTTGGAGGGAAAGTTGCAGTTTGAACTTTTTGAGTTTTTACACTTTGAAATTTGAGAGAATTGGAGTGTGTGTGGTAGTGGAAAATTAAGCAAATGGTTATGTTGTTGTGATTTGTGAAGAGGGAAATCTATTTATAGCTTTAGATCCATAATTGAACCCAAATTATGATTATCAGAATAACTTTCGAAATTCTTCCAAAACAGCCAAATCCGTGTGGAATTCGGGGTCGGAGTGTAAACGAAAAGTGTCCAGAATGCGATTTTGCTTGAGTGAATCAAAATCCCAACTTGATCCGATGAATGGTCAAGGAAATAGGAATTTTTGAAGTTTCAACATCAATTTTGGACCACTAACACAAGCAGAATTTCGTTCGCTCTCTGTAGGGAAAATGCCTCAGATGAGGACCTTCTGATTGAAATTCGCACATGCGTATATCTAGGACATTCAAAGCTAACGAATTTTGTGAAGTTTTGGCACTGGTCCCATCCCGTTTTGATGAAAATCGATCGAGATATGATTTTTCGAACTTCGCGTATCAGATGAAAATTGCTCGGTTCAGCTCAAAATCAAACTCAGAGAATAAAATTATGGTACTGATTGGTGAGGAATCAACTCCCGAGTTGGAAATTAAAGTTGTAGAGGATTTCGATACGGAATTTTAGAAATTGACCCCGCTCAATTCCGAGTTTCCATCTAAGAGATGGAGGTCTTTTAGAAGACAAAATGCACGGTTCAACACTAAAATCCAACTTGGTCTAATGGGGGAAATGACTTTTTTGAGAGCCTTCCTCACAAAATCTGCTCTCGGATTTCAAACGAAAGTCGTAGATAATAATGAGAGGGAGATGCAAGTTGAAAACCAATAGAAAATACACAAGGAGATGAGAGATACGCCTTCTGGAGTGTCCAAAATGCGCCGAAAACCCGAAATATGCTTTGTTGAGAAATAGGCGAGTAAACTCTTTTTGGCTGCCATTCGGAATACGTGGAACCTGATACTCCTCATGACAAATGCTATGCATGCTATTAAATGTATGTTTAATGCAATTGAATTATAAGCCAGAGAAACGCGGAAAAGAAGAGGGTAAATTTTGGGGTACAACAGCTGCCCCTATTCAATCATCCTCAAGCTTGTGAGCAAGGTTGGTGTCTGCCTTCCGGGAGACAAGGTGTGAGGTGATTTTTCATACCCCAAAATTTACCCTCTTACTTCTCAAGACATTTTACATCTCCATGCTCAAGAATTTCACAAGGGTTGATCAGACAAACCCTCTCCTAAGCAATCAACCCAAACTAGGGTTTGGCCATCCTCAGATCAAGATGGACTTCCAACACTTCAAATGGTCATCATGCCTCATCATATGCTTCAAATAATCTCCATGTCAAGTTTCAAGCCTTACAAGTCAAGTTTCCTCAAACAATTGCTCAGGTAGTTGAAAATTAGTTGTATTGGACAAAAAGTCAACTGTGGTCAACATACAGTCAAAATTCATAATTTTTGGTCAACATCCATATTTTGAAGTAATATTCATCATTTGATCAAGGGTTGATCATGATTCATCAAGAAAAGTCAAAAATTGATCAAAAGTCAAAGTTTCTAAATTGGGCTTTCTTAGACAAAAGTCAACAGAACTTTGACCAGACATAACTTTCACATACTTTATCAGAAATTTTCCCACCAAAGCTCATTTTGAATAGAATTAAATTCTCTACAACTTCATGTCTCATAATCTTGGTCAGAAAATGCTTCATTTGGAAGTTATGGATCAAAACATTATAGGTCCTTTTCAAAGTCAACAAAAAGTCAACTTTTTTTAAAGAAGTGTTATTGAGCATGGTAACTTAAATTGAGATGAAACCAAAGAGGTTGTTTAGAGGACATCTTGAGATTTCTAAAAAGTCCAAGAACACCAAAAAATGTTAAAAATTGAGCAAGATAGATCTTGCATAAGTTGAACATTTTTGAGAAGGTGCACAAAGAGAAATACTTGACAAAAGCAATTTTTTTTCCAAATGGGCTTATAATTTTATGATCCAAACTAGATCATAATGTTATCCATGACCTCTTTGCACTTTGCCACGTCCTTTTCTTATTTTTTTTAATTTATCTTTGAATTTAAAGCATTTAATTTAATTTTAAATAAAATAAAATATAAAAGTAAGGTATAAAACAAGTTGGGTTGAATTTCTATCTATCTTGAGGACCAAGGAAGCCCACAATACATGCCAAATTCGTGCAAGATCATACAAGGAAGAGAAAATCCAATTTTGGAAAGATTTGATGAAAATTAACAAGAAAATATTTTTGCATTCAAAGCAATATATTTTTTCATTCTTTTTGATCAAATCTCTTGCTCTATAAATACATAACACATTTACAAGACCAGAGGACGAAACCCTAGCCTCATGAGCCAACCCTAAAAATCACAAATTTCTCTCAAAGTTGCAAAATTCGTATTCTATTTTCCAGCCAATTTCAATCAAATCCAAGCACTCCATCGTGCTCCTGAGGTATCATAGAGTAAGTCCAGGCCAAGAACCATGGCCAAACATGCCTGAATCATGCTATACATGAACATACATTTGCATACTTTTCTTGAATCCGTGTTTTAATATTTATCGTGTTTTGTCTGAAACTAACCTTTGCAATGCACTCCTGAGACATCATAGAACAGGTCTGGACGATCACATGAAGCTTTTAACAATCGGAATGTGATTTGCCATTGTTAGGGCAGTGTCGCACCCCAAAATTTACCCTCATAAGCTCAGGGTTTTAACTTCAGGAAACGACTTTTTAGTTTGTGTTTATGAGGAGTAATCATGAGATATCCCTTCTTCAAGGAATACACTCTTTTGAAAGTGCACAAGATCAAGACTTTATTCCCTTGTATTTCTCATAAGATCATTGCATCACTAACAGTTTCAGAACAAGACAGATCGTGCGTGTACTCCTAAAGTCAAAATTGAGATTTTATCAAAAAAAAAAATCATCACCTGTTCAAGAGATAATCAATTAGGGTTTGAGTCTCCACTTACCTAAAATGATCTATCTTAATCAATCATCAACATTTGATCTTCAAATTCCCAACTTTTTCTCATGATCTACCTTGAATCGACCAATTAGGGTTTTGATCGAAGATAGTGAATCATTGACTTTCTGCTCAATGGATGACCTATTTGCTTGAATATTGATCTTAAAATCTTCCATACAACATCTTAACCTAATTTCTTGATTCAAAACATTGCAAAATTCATGTTTCTTCATCAGACAAATTCTGAATCATCTGATGAAAATTCATCTGCTCAAAAAGTCAAACTTTGACTTTTAGTCAACTTTCACATCCAAACTTTTCAATCATAAAACATTTCAAATAATCCATCATGATCATAAAAATCAAGAAATATGAAAAAGTCAACAAAAGTCAAGATTTGAATTTTTCTAACACTTAGAAATTTTTCAAGTGTTAAGAAACATGGTTTTCCTCACTTTCATGGCCATTTTTCACCTAGATCCATTTTGATTCAAGAAAAACTCAAAACATGAAAGTTGTAGGTCTTGTTACAAGCTTTCTAAAAAGTCCAAGAACTTGCAAAAACACTTTGTCTAGCTAGGGTTTTGATTTTGAAACATAGAGCTCCAAAACCATGGATTTCCAAAATCATGCATCAAAATTACAAGTTGTTTTGCAACTTTCTCCCTTCGAGAAGCCTTGTCACTACATGAGATAGAATTTAAGATAAAAAATCTAATGTAAATTTCTAGGAAAAGATAAAAAGCACTTGAGTTTTTTTAAGTAATGATTAGAAAGATTCCATTTGCATTTAATGAAGGAATATTCTTTCTTAAGCCTTAAGCTTCCAAGTTGCTCTTCTAATCTTATTTTACCTTGCCATTTTCAAAATCCTTTGCCTATAAATAGAGGTTCCTACTTCATTCAAAAAACACACCAAAACAATTCCAAACTTGTTTTCTCATTTCTCTCTTATTTTGCAAGTTTTCTAAGTTTTCAAAGAGGTTAGAATCCCAAATTGCAATTCTTGCAAGTTCCAACCAATGGTATCATTCTAACATGTTCTAAATATCATTTAGAAATTGTTTGGAACTTCAAACCCTCAAAAAACAAGCCAAAATCAGTTTGCTCCAAAAATCATTTCCAAAACTCATAAAATGCAAATTTGAGCCATAACTTCCAAACTCTTAATTCACTTGTGCTTGTTATAATTTTTCACTTCAAACACCTTCGATACATCATATAGAAGTAATCCAAATCATCATTCCATCACTGTAAACATAGAATCATGAAAATCGATTCTCACTTCAAGTAACTAAAACTAGACTTGGTCAAAACAATCCAGACCATTTCAAACCAAGGTAAGCATACTAATACCTTCCATAAACATCACTGAAGCTGTAGCAATCATTCAAAAACATCTGGAACACCTCCAGCAAGAAACACGATTTCAGTTTAAAGAGGTATAAACTTGAACTTTGAACTCTGTGATTTCTAACTTTCAGCACAAAAAAGGCTTGACCATTTTGTTTCTGCACTATCACTGATTAATAACCCTCAATCAATTGCTTAAAATTGTGCTCATACATGATTTCATAATCAAAACTTAGAATTAGGGTTCTTCATGTTCATGCAAAAATTAATGATTCTAAGCTTAAAATAAATGAAATTAAATGACATAATCATGTTCCTGGTAAAAATCTGAGCAAGTTTGATGTTTGGATTATTTGATTTCATTAAGAAATAAAGAATCTAGGAATTGAAATCTGGAGGAAGAAGATGAATTGATGCGCGCGTTTTTTCCGTTTTCTGGAAAATTCAAATTTTCGTTTTAGAATATATTTAATGATTCATGTTTTATTCACGGATGTATAGCCACACCAGTGGTAGTCAGAGCGCTTTTCATGTCCTTTGCCTTGCCTATGGTCGAGGTTGAATCCCGAGACCATTTTTTCATCTTTTCCATTTTTACTATTTTCAAACATTTTCAAAATTTGTTTTTAAATATAATCAAATGGAAGCGTGTAAATGACAAGCCACACACATGGCTCAGTGGTAAAACTTTTCACTTCTAAGCCAAAGGTCCTGAGTTCAAACCTCCTTAGGACCAAAATCAAATTTTTACTACTTGTTTTCTTCACATTTTCTATCAAACTTCAACATTTTCAAAAATTAATCAAAACTTCTTATTTTGAGATGATTTTTTGCACACTTGTCATTTAATATACCTATTTTATGATTATGTCAAAAAAATCCAAAAAATATTTTCTTTTTGATTATATTTTTATTAAATCAAAAATGAGACATTTTAAGTATTCTTAATACTTTTCAAAAGATGTTTTCTTTCCAATTTTCAAACTTAAATCTTTTTTTCAAAAATTCTTGTGAATATCCTTTACTTTTCAAAACCATTTTCAAAACCTCCTAAAAAAACACTTTCATAATTAAATTTCTAAACCTCGATCCAACGTCGAGTTTCTTTTCAAAACATTTTCATAAATAAATATTCTACTTCTCTCTCCTCCCAAACATATGGTAGTCAGTCCTGTATCGACCCTCGACTGTATGTTTGGTTTCTTCTTAAATGAATCTAATCAACGTGAACCTTGTTTCACCTCACCTTTTCTCAACAAACTTTTTGGGTCGAAAAAGATGATTAGGATGTTTCTGTCCACTCATCCGAGTATTTGGGGTATTAGCTGTTGAACGCTTATGGTCCAATACTCGTCTCCCACATAAAAATAACTCAACTCACTCAAACTATTTTATCGCTCATATGCGATCATCAAACTCTTTTCTTACAAAGAGTGTGTAATAGCCATTTCAAACACGAACAAAGACTTAAGCTTTTCAAACAAACAAAACAAGTCCAAGTTCAAGCATTTGAAATGTTTAATGCACGATTTTTCTTATAAAATCAATACAACCAATTTAAAACCTTTTCAAGAGGAACTACGGAGTTTTGACTTTCCCATTGCACAAGGGAATACGTAGGCACACGGTTCCGAAACCGTGCCAAACTCAAAATAATAATAAATAAACCTCGTTTCTTTTATTTCTCGATCTTAACTCATGAACTTAGAAAATTTAACACACGCACAAACACTTAGAACTAAACGGGTCCCATCGAGTACGATGGATGTAAGGGGTGCTAATACCTTCCCCTTACATAACCGACTCCCAATTCCATGTCTTGTGGTCACGTAGACCGCCTTATCCAAATTCAGTGGGTTTTATCTATATTTCCCCGTTCTTTTTAGAACAAATAAAATTAGGTGGCGACTTCATTGTTCATTGTTTTTAAAACAACCGATGAAAAAACCAGTCATCACAGGCAGTTTGAGTTGCTTGCTTCGAAACTCATCATACAGGCGTTTTCAGGCCAAAACGATGGCACCATTGAACTCGCAGGGGTCAAATTAGGGGGATAGGGTTCTTCTCTTGCTTTGATTTTGTCTATTTTGCAGGATCGGCCTTAGTGGTCGCCGAAGAAGACGACCGGAGCCCTAGCTCCGGCGTCGTTGACCTGTTTGGACTCAGGCAAGGCTGGCGTCGCGTAATGATGCGTTCTGATTCGTTCTCACGTTAATACCAGAGGCCCACGTTTGACCGTGTTTGAAAATCCCAAAATAGGACACGTTATCACTTATAATCCATTGCTTGCAGGTTTAAAACAACTAACACACCTGGCTCAGATGGCAACGCGCTTGTTGGTTATCCGGAGGGTCCTGGGTTCGATCCTGGCATCCTCCGTTTCTTTTTTACAACTTTGCAAACTAACCAAATTTTCTATATTTTTTTCATTTTTTTAATCTTAATTTAATTTCTTTTCAAATAATTTTCTCATGCATTAAAAAATCACCAAAAATATTTTCCTTTTGTATTTAGGTCAGAAAAATGTTTATTTAATTTTTAGCATAAAAATTAATATTTTTGCATGCATATTTTAATTAATTGTTAATTAACCATAAAATCGACTTTTAATTATTTTTCTTCATTAAAACGAATCCAGAAAATTCCCAAAAAATTGTTCTATCATTTAATTGTCATTACTAACCTAAATTTTTTTTCTTAACTCAAGACTTTCTTTTACTAACGTATTTTCTCTTATGCGAGTTTCTTATATTTTCCGATTATTATGTATCTGCTTACAGGTTGTAATAGTTAGGATTTATTTTCTCGCATTCTTTTCCAATATTATATAACTGCTCATGGGATGTAATAGCTTAATTAGGATTTACTTTCCGCACTCCTATATTATGTAACTGCCCCAAAGCCATGTAATAGCGTAGGACATTTACTTTTCCGCACTTTATTTTCCGCAATTTACTTTCCGCACCATATAAACTGCTAGTAACTAGGCGTGTATGACAAGATAAAAACGAACATAGGTCACATCTAATTGCGAGATAATATATCTAAATCTAACACACTCTTTTCACACATGCACCCCTTAGGGTAATTCTCTTTCGTTGCTTTTCGAATAAATGGTCAAGTCCCTCGAACGTAGAGGTATCCTAGCACCGTTGCCTACGAAACATATCATTATAGTCCCTTCGATACAAAGATCATAGACCCACGATGTCGCCTACGAATACATGATCTCGTCCCTCGATTGTTGCCTACGGAAAGTGATGATCGTCCCTTCGAATGTGCTAGGATACTCCTACAAGTTGTCTTCTATGACCATCCGATGTCCCTTCGAATGTCCCTCTTACATCCAACGAATAGGGTTACCTACCAACTAATGGTATGGATAACACTATTCTAAAGGAACGTAAAACAACACGAAAACGACCATTCTGAGTAGGTAATAAGACTTTTAGTTGCTTGCTCTATCAAATACTTTTCGCACCTCACACTTTTGTCAAAGTTCAAACTCTTTTCAAAATGAAACATTTCCAAACACTTCGTATACATTCCAGCGTGAATCATTACAAAGTCAAAGCGAAATGCCTTTTCAAAACATTTTTTCAAACACACACACACAGAAAGCAATTTTTTAAAGTGAGCTAAAAGCAACTAAGAGCCCGTTGATAACTACGGATGGAAAAGGGTGCTAATACCTTCCCTTTTCATAACCTTCTCCCTTACTCAGAATCTAACGAAGGTCTTTTTCTGTTCTTTTCACCTTCCCTTAATTGGATAAAAGAAAAGTCGGTGGCGACTCTTGCTATCCGCAACATTTGCGATAAAAAGCAAAACAAATTCCTTAAAGTCAGTTCTCGCACCGTATCACATGATTGAATACCGAAATGGACTAAAAAATTTACGCTCTGAATTTCAGTATCTGTTGAGGAAAAGATATGTCGTGCCAGAGCTTAACTGGGTCACAACCAAAAAGAGCACAGAATAAACGCTGAATTATGTGAAAAACAGGTACAGGTGTATTCCTGACCCGGAAGAAGAATTGGCCTATACCCAATTCAATCCACAATGTCAGGGGAGAACTGACATGCAAGCGGAAACAAAGACTAGATACGCAAACTAGGCCAACCACATTACGCCGATTGATTGGGCGGATTTGTGATGCAAAGACCAGAAAATGCCGATTAGACTTTTTGAAGGAAAGAAACAAGAGTATTCTTGTTCTCAAAAGACCCACAATGCCAGGGGAGAACTGGTACGCCAGTATAAATAAAGACTAGATACACCGAGTAGACTAACCAAATTTACGCTGACAGATTGGGCGGGTCTGTGATGCAAAGACTAAAAGGTTCCGATTAGGCTTTACCGACTCAGAACGCTGTACTCTGAGAGGAAGAACAAGTGTAGGGATTGCTTTCAAAGATGAAGACGTGTTGCACTAGGGTAATAGCTGGCAGTTTCAACACTAATCAGGAAAACATGGACATATTGCGCCGAAAGAAACCGGGACACAACGGATTCCAAGAGAAACACGACACCATTGGGGGGATGAAATGCACCTCTGGCCTATAATCCTATGAGATGTATGACTCTTCTGGAGAATAATGCCAATGTAATGATGCATGTTTGTAAGAAATATATAAAGTGAATGAAATAGAAACTCATCCGGGGATTAGAGCATTAGAGAATGCCCGAAAATTACTCAAAGCAATCTGAATCCTGCTTAATAAACCTGTTGAGGAGATGATGCTACGGGAAATTTGTGTGTTAGAAAGAGATCCGCTGGGGAGTAAAGGAAACACCTGGAGAGGATTCCAGCGTTACCCATCACAACTCTAACTGAGAGACAAGGGTATGCCGACTGCTGGGGAAAGGCGTGACCAAGCGACAACCAATACTCACGTTCCGGGAGAGTCAGGACCATATCTCAACTCTACTGGGGAAGAGTCAAGATACACTGGCATTCATACCGGGAATATTGTGAGATGCGAACCCGCTGGGGATGACGTCTGAAATCGAGGGTTCAAAAACTGCCTCCACAGGGGATAAGAAAAGGTAGTACACTCGAAATTCTAAAGGACATCTGCTGGGGAGATTCCACTGGGATGGATATGACGGACCCATGCTGGGGATTGGCGTCGTACTACGACGATGCTGGGAAAGAGAAAGGACTCCGATGGGGCTGAAAGAACTTATGGAGATCTTCTCCATTCAGAAACGATCCTACCGGGAGGACGCAGCTGGGGAAGTATCAAGGAGAATCCTGATCCATCTCCAAATTAGAGCAACAAGATATCCTACAACACAAGGGTAGCGGAGTGACCCTGGCATGATGTGACAAATCCGTCTGCCATCCAGATCACTCAAACCTCAAAGCAATATTCAAAAGTTTCTGATCATGGTAAAACCAACCATGTTTATACATGCAAAATCTTACCACAAAACTTTGAACGTATTTTGCAAACAAATCGGTAAATGCAAGAAATTAATTGACAAGAAAAAACTCATTTTATTTGATTGAAAGTGAGCCTGTGAATAGGCAAGTACAATAGGAAGCAATTCCTGAAATGAGGTAATTGCAAAAGTAAAATAAGAGGAAAACTAAAACGCATGGCAACGCGACAATGAATCCTCATTGAGTTTCAACCCTGCTATCAGTCTTATAACTCCAACTATCTCATCACTTCGCTTTTCCCAAAAAAGGTGATTGGCTTGATCACTGCCCTTCGGAGTAGCTCGAGATGTCACCATAGAGTGCGACCATTGATCTACTAAGCATGCCTATGCATAGTATCTCTTGACTACGTCCACGTTCATGGGTAGCAGAAAATATTCTCCATCCATGGTTGCGGGCATCACGGCGCCACCAGAGAATACTTTCTTCACAACAAACGGCCCCTCGTAATTTGGTGTCTACTTGCCCCGCGGGTCTCCTTGGGGAAGGATTATCCTCTTTAGCACAAGATTACTAGGTTGGTAGTTTTGTGGTCGCACCCGTTTATCATATGCTCTTTTCATTCTCTATTGATAGATCTGTCCATGTCCGACAGCTGCCAAACGTTTCTCATCAATGAGGCATAGCTGGTCCAAGCGGTTCTGCACCCACACGTCTTCATCAAGCTCGACATCTCTCATGATTCTTAATGAAGGGATCTGAGCTTCGACTGGAAGCACGACTTCCATGCCATAAATAAGAGAAAACGGGGTTGCCCCTGTTGAAGTGCGAATGGTAGTCCTATAACCATGCAAGGCGAAAGGAAACATCTCATGCCAATCTCGATAGGTTACTACCATTTTCTGCACAATTTTCTTAATGTTCTTATTTGCCGCCTCAACAGCTCCGTTCATCTTCGGGCGATATGGGGACGAATTGTGGTGCTTAATCTTGAAGGACTCACAAAGCTCCTACATCATCTTGTTGTTAAGATTCGACCAATTATCTGTAATAATCTTATCGGGAATTCCGTAACGGCAAATGATGTTGTGCTTGATAAAACGAGCGACCACCTGTTTGGTGACGCTTGCTTAGGATGCTGCTTCAACCCACTTAGTAAAGTAGTCTATAGCAACCAGAATGAAGCGATGTCCGTTGGACGCTGTCGGCTCAACCTTTCCAATCATGTCGATGCCGCACATAGCAAATGGCCAAGGAGAGGTTAAGACATTCAAATGCGACGGTGGCACGTGCACCTTGTCAGCATATACTTGGCATTTGTAACAGATCTGGGCATGATTAAAGCAATCGACCTCCATTGTTGACCAATAATACCCAACTCGCAAGATCTTTTTAGCCATAGTGTGCCCACTGGAATGAGTTCCGAATGAGCCCCTGTGCATCTCTTCGATGATCTTTGCAGCCTCATCTTTACCAACACATTTGAGAAACAAACCGTCATGATGTCTACGGTATAGCACACCGTTGTTGAGGAAGAATTTTGCCGAGAATCTTCTCAAGAACTTCTTATCTGTCACATAAGCATCTTCTGGATACTCTTGAGTTTCAAGATATCGCTTGACATCATAGAACCAAGGATTGCCATCTTTCTCTACTTCAATCTCAAAACAGAAGGCTGGCTCATCCAATCTCTGGATGGTTATCGAAGGCGCTTCATTAGCCCATTTGACTTTAAACATGGATGCTAGGGTGGCCAAAGCATCAGCTAGGTGGTTCTCTTCTCGTTAGATGTGATCGAAAGTGATTTTCTCAAAGTAAGGAATTAACTTCATCACATGCTCTCTGTAGGGAATCAGATTTGGGTGACGAGTCTCCCAATCTCCGTTAATATGACAAATCACAAGTGCAGAGTCTCCATACACTTTCAGATGCTTAATTCTCAAATCAATCGCCGCCTCGATACCAAAGATACAAGCCTCGTATTGTGTTATTGGTGCAATCAAAGCGATTCGGTGTGAGCGGGATATGATGACCGTCGGAGTGATTCTGCACCAACACCATTGCCTAACGCATTGGAGGCTCCATCAAAGACCAAAGACCACTTTGATCCTGGTTCGGGTCCCTCGTCCGGACCTGGGATGTTACAATCCCGAATGTACATGATATCCTCATCGGGAAATTCAAACCTCATCGGCTGATAATCGTCCACCGGTTGGTAGGCAACATAATCTGCTAACACACTACTCTTGATTGCTTTCTGAGTGGTATACTGGATGTCATACTCTGCTAAGATCATTTTCCATCTGGCGATCCGGCCTGTCAAAGCTGGCTTCTCAAATATGTACTTGATCGGATCCATCTTGGATATCAACAAGGTTGTGTGAGTCAACATATACTGCCTTAGTCGGCGAGCGCTAAAGCACAACAAGTTTTCTCGGCAGTGAGTATTTTGTTTCACGAAAATTTTTGCTTAGGTAGTATATTGCATGCTCTTTTCGGACTTGTCATGTTGGCAAGATGCAGCTTTCGAAGCTTTCAAGCAAATACATGATCAACGGCCTACCCTCCACGAGAGGCATGGGAATCAGAGGTTCCTGCAAATACTCTTTTATCTTATCGAATGCGACTTGACAATCGTCATTCCAACTGA
Organism: Vicia sativa; assembly: GCA_021764765.1. Taxonomy (NCBI): domain Eukaryota; kingdom Viridiplantae; phylum Streptophyta; class Magnoliopsida; order Fabales; family Fabaceae; genus Vicia; species Vicia sativa. The sequence goes on along the minus strand of CM038792.1, from coordinate 88,750,672 downwards.
CCATCTGATCCTTTCTTAACAATTTAAAGATAGGTTCGCATGTGGCAGTCATGTGAGAGATGAATCTAGAGATGTAGTTTAACCTCCCTAGAAAGCCGCTGACCTCTTTTTCAATTCTTGGTTCAGGCATTTCTTGAATTGCTTTTACTTTAGCTGGATCAACCTCAATACCTCTTTCGCTTACAACAAATCCTAACAGCTTGCCAGATCGTACGCCGAACGTACACTTGTTCGGATTCAGCCTCAGTCTGAATTTCCTCAACCTATCAAACAACTTCTGTAGGTGTACCAGGTGTTCTTTTTCATCTTGAGATTTAGAAATCATGTCGTCGAGATATACCTCAATCTCCTTGTGGATCATATCATGAAAAAGAGTTACCATTGCACGCTGGTAAGTTGCCCCGACATTTTTCAATCCGAAAGGCATCACCTTGTAACAGAAAGTCCCCCACGGGGTAATGAAAGTTGTTTTAGCCATATCTTCCGGTGCCATCTTGATCTGATTATACCCGGAAAAACCATCCATGAACGAAAACACTTTTGCATGAGCCGTATTATCCACACACATTCTAACCTTGCCGTCTTTCTTGGGCACATGAACAATGTTGGCAACCCATGGGGGATAAGAGATGACTTTCAAAAAGCCTGCATCAAGTTGTTTCTGGACTTCCTCTTTGATCTTCTTAGACATCTCAGGATGAGTTCTTCGAAGTTTCTGCTTAACAGGAGGACACTCTTCTTTCAAAGGTAGCTTGTGCACTATAATATTGGTATCCAACCCAGGCATGTCTTCATAAGACCAAGCGAAGAGATCTGAATACTCTCGGAGCAATTCAATCAATCTCTATTTCACACTGTCTTCTAAAGTAGCCCCGATTTTAACCTCTCTGATCACATCAACACTGCCCAGATTCACTTTCTCAATCTCTTCCTGATGCGGTTGGATAACCTTTTCCTCTTGCTCTAGCATTCTTGCTATCTCTTTAGGGATCTCACAATCTTCCTTACCTTCTTCTTCGGCTTGGTTGATCGGATTATCGAAGTCATAAAGAGTGATAGCAGAGTCGTTATCAAAGGGATCCATTAGGAGTGTGGGATTATATCTGCATGATTGATTTTAATGCCTATTTTAGTTTTTTTAGATGATAAAAGAAAAAATAAAGCATTGCCATTTTGCATTTCAAAATTGTGATGTAAAATTGAAGGAAGAGGAACAAAACATTTTAATGAAAAGACGTTCTTTATTTCATGATAAAAACGTTGCATATGCAAACAAGGTGGCCCTACATATGATTTGCTGTGCCTTGGGCAGAGCACAAGAATTATTGCATGATAACATAAATAAAAGAAAATTACTCTTTGACCATCGTGACTGGGACGCATGCTTCCGAGGTCCAGTTGTTGAGCTCCATGCCAGGGACACTGGGACGGATCCACCTATCAATATCGAACTCATTATCAGAATCATCCACGGCGTTTGCTTGCCTGGAACTGACGCCAGCACTAGAAAACTTCACAGGAGTTGTCAAGTTGGGTGCTTTCAGAATTTGGCGTTGCAGAACAGGGTCAAAACCCAACCCGAACTTGTTGAACTTGGGTGCTACCTCCACCACACTACCCCAGCCTTCAGGGCGTCCAGCCTCGACCACAACTTTTGCATCCTTCAAAGATGCCATGGAAGATTCCGGCTTGTCTTTCTTAACCTCCTTTTGCCGAGGGGTCTTTAGCATGTGTACCGTCTCAAAACCTTGAAATGGGGTCTCATGAATCTCACCATCGACCTCGACATAGAGAAATGAAGCAAGATGACTCACGATGTATTCTTCTTCAGCACAGACTGTGATGGTTTTCCCTTCAACGGGGTATTTCAGATTCTGGTGAAGAGTTGATGTGACCGCTCCAGCTTTGTGGATCCATGGACGGCCCAAAAGGCAACAGTAGGCAGGCTGAATGTCCATGACGAAGAATGTTGTAACAAAAAGCTGAGGGCCAACTTTGACGGGGAGATCCACTTCTCCAAAAACAGATCGTCTTGAACCATCAAATGCTTTGACAATCAGATCACTAGGACGGAGTTCCAGACCACCATAGTCAATCTTCATCAACGCGGATTTGGGGATCACGTTGAGAGAAGAACCAGTATCAACCAATACTCGAGACAAAGTGGTGCCCCGACATTCCATGGAAATATGCAAAGCTTTATTATGGTTCTGACCCTCCAGTGGAAGATCACAATCAGTAAAATCCAATCCGTTGTTGGCTGATATGCTTGCACACACATTTTCAAATTTCCCAACAGATATCTCTTGTGGAACAAAAGCAGTGCTCAACAGCTTCATCAAGGCATTCCGGTGCACTTCTGAATCTCGCAACAAAGAGAGGATGGAAATTTTTGTGGGTGTCTGAGTAAGCTGGTCAATTACCCGGAAGTCACTCTTGCGGATAAACTTCATGATTTCCTCTATATCCTTCTCCAGATCAGGATTGGCGTTCTGCAAATCTGGTTGTTTCATGGGATGCTTACCCTTAGTTCTGGCAACAGCTTCTGCCTTAAGTTGTATTGCCGGATCAGAGATAATCCGCCCGCTTCGGGTCATACCGCTACTTCCAGCAATGTTATCAGTACTAGCAACGTCCAACATGTCACCCTTCTCTGTTGGGGAGGAGACGTCGTCCTGTTTCACACCATGGTAGTAGACATCCGATCCGTAATGCCATGGCACAACTTTATCATTTCCATATGGCAAAGGACCAGGCCTGGTAATCGCCAATGGAACAGGTTTTGTTGGTGCAGATATCACAATCGGAGAATAAGGAATGGTAATCACAGATACATCAGGCGTCTCAACCTTCTCATTCTTTCGGATCCGATCAAATTGTAGCTGACCATCATCAATCAAGTACTGAATACCAGTTTTCAAATTTGCGCAACCATTTGAACAATGTTCACATCTCTTACAAACAATTTCACAACCCGGAAAGACACCTCTCTTGATCAAGTACTCTTTGACAAAAGGCAGCGGTGTTTTCACCAAATCAACATCCATGATCAGATTAAGAACCTCGCCATCCTCCATCACTGCTTAGATAGCCCCATAACGCGGCATCGGATTCTAGGTAACATTTGGCCCAACAACTTGTGGTCGAGCCTCTAATTCAATAGTCTTTGTATCAATGAGGTCTTGCACTTTGCACTTGAATGCATAACAGTTCTCAATACTATGCCCCAAGGTTCCGGAATGGAACTCGCAGCTAGCATTGGCATCATAGTTTCTGGGACGCTTATCCAAAGGAGGAGGTGCAAATGCAGGCTTGGGAATAACCAATTTAAGATCATTCAAGCGACAAACAAATCACCATAACTCATAGGAATGTCATCAAATCTCCTAGGAGTACGATTCTCATGTTGCCTCTGGTTTTGTTGACGAGGTGCTTGCTGAGTTTGTGGTTGAGAAGCGGAGATAGTCATTGCATTGACATGGGCTTTGTTTCTACCACCATATACAGCACTGGCTTCTCCCTTTTCCTTCTTGGGATAACCACTGTATGCTTTCTTAGCACCGATAGAACTTCCTTCAACCTGCTGGATTTTACCAAACTTCAACCCACTTTCGATCCGTTCACCATAACGGACCATTTCGGCGAAACTAGCAGAAGTGCTACACGCCACATAGTAATGCCCAGACAGAGTGCTGGTGAGCATATCAATCATTTCTCGCTCGACCATGGGTGGTTGAACTCTAGCAGCCAGCTCTATCCACTTCTGAGCGTACTCTTTAAACGTTTTCCCCGACTTCTGAGACAAACTCAACAGCTGTGTGCGATTCAGAGCCATATCAATGTTGAACTGATATTGCTGGAGGAAAGCATTCACAAGGTCACGCCATATCCTGATATGACCTCGTTCCAGATGCATATACCATTCTAGTGATGCTCCAGTCAGAGTCTCTTGGAAAAAGTGCATAAGCAATCTCTTATCTTTAGTATAAACCGCCATCTTGCGGAAATATGCAGTGATGTGAGTTTTGGGACAAGTTGCCTTATTGTACTTGTCAAACGCTGGCACTTTGAACTTCGGGGGAAGTCTCACTCTAGGTGCCAACCCCAAATCAGATAAATCCAACCCAGACAATTTCTGACCCTCAACCGCCTTCAACCGCTCTTCAAGCAAACAATATATGTGATCATCTGGGGGAAAATCAACTTCACTACCGTTCACAAAATAAGCCTCATCATTCTGATCAAAATCTGGGCCCTGAGAACGAGGACGACCCCGAATACGATGCCCTTGCATCCCATCATCAAAGAAAAACTGTCCCTGAGGTGGAGTAGGTGGTGGAGGTGGAAACCGACCAGTGACGTGTACACTTGGACCACGGGGGTGGTCGTTGACACCCAAATCAACATTATTGGCTTCGACACGGGGCTGACCCACAGAAGCATCATCAAACTGGTTACGTTGACCATCCTCTGAACGAGACTTCTCGACCAAAGCCCTTAACTCTTGCTGACCCTAATTCATATTAGTGATGACCTCCATGAATTGGGTCATCTGTGCCTCCATCTGCGCTTTCATCGTGGTCATGTCTGCCTGAAGTTGTTCCATCTGTCGTTTCGAGTCGGGTAACGGTGGAAATTTGCAATCTTTCTGCTAAATAAAAGCAGAAGTTGAGGATGAGAACTCCGGACAAAACCTGCTATGCATGATATGGACATATATGAATGATATGCATGTTATGCATGTAATGGCATATTTGGACATTTCCAAGACTCTTAACACTTTGACTCAAGTTTTAGGTTTTAGCAAGATAATGGGTACTGAAAAAGTCTAATTATCATTGAATCAAAGAAGATTACAAGCATTTGAACAACGTTTTTTTGTGTGCAAATCATAGAAAAAGGAGTAATCCCATCAACAAGCCTGATGGTGATTTCCGCATAAGACAAATAAAGCATACATCTAGAAATCAGACATAGGAAATCCTTCTGCATCTGGCACACCCGATTGAATCTTGAGACGTTCCAACTCTCCGACAACAAGGGATAGTTGAACTTCTTTCTCTTGGATGCGGGATTCATATGTCAACTTCTGATTATGCATTTGCTTCTTCAAATCTTCAATTTGAGCCTTGTAATTCTTTTCCAAGACGATGACAACCTTTCGGTGTTCTTCCATAGAAATGGAGAAATCTTCAGCTCTGGACCTCTTCTTGGTCGAGTCAGACGCTTCCCCTTTGAAATACTTGAGCTCATGAGCCAACTGGTTCTTTGTCTAAGTTGCAACAAGACAATTCACCGCCAACGTCTCCTTTTCTTCAAGCAAAATGTGATTCTGAGCAAGCACCCGCTCATAATCTCCTTTAGAAACAACATCTGGAATTGACTCTGGAGGATAAAAAGCCGCTGCTCCGGTAATGGAAGGCCACTGATGATCACTATTCCTGTCTTTGATCCAATGGATATAAGAAGCATAGGCCGTGGGATCCTTCTTTCCAAAATACTGTCCTCCTTCAAGACGGATGCTCTTCCATGTTTGAATAGCTTTAGTCATCATCCCAGTAATGTCAAGCACGTCATAATATAGAGTTTCCCGCACAAAACTCGCATCAGGAGGTCCAGTCAAAGCATAACCCAACTGTCTCACAACAAGAGTTGGGTTCTAGTTAATACCTCCCCTTATGCCCATGAGAGGGACGTTAGGAAAGTCTCCGCAACGGATGATAATCTTCTCACACTCGGTCTTGGACATCTCGCGTCGACTCCAATTGATATCGTGAGATGTTAGACCCATCAATCTTGGAATCCACCTCATGGTATGCTGAGTGTCAACAAAAGCACCGCTTCGAGGAAGAAAACCTTGAAACCAATGGTATAACAATGGCGCACAACAATTTACAACTCCACCTTTGCCTTTGAAGCTTCGGGCTTAGATGGAATGATAAACATCTCCCAACAAAGTCGGAATTGGATTCCGCTGGACGAAAATGGAGATAGCGTTCATGTCAACAAATTTGGGCTCATTCGGGAACAAGCACATCCCGTAGATGCAACAAGCTAAAATGGCATTGATGCCCTTCCAATCCTTCTTGACAAATTTGGCATTACCCTCTCGGAAAAGAAAACCCAAATGAAAGCCTTTCACGACACCCTTGCTTTTGACATTGGCGTATACCACATATTTTTACAAATGAAGAGCCTTGGCAATCTGATCATCGGTCGGTCTCTCCATAGAGGCATGAAAAGGCACTTCATGCAAAATAGGAATGTCTAGGATACTAGAATACTCTTCCAATGTAGGCATCATCAAATAATCAGGGAATACAAAACATCTCAACTCACGGTCATATAACTGGAAAAGGGCCTGGAGCCCGTCCTTCTGGTAATCGGTCAAAGGAGATTTCAACCATGTCAGAATCCTTCCATAATCCCGGGTAAATGTGACAACATTCTCTAGTGTAGACTTGCTAGCCATCAAGAGGAGATTCTCAAGAGCAGGAGTGGGAAATTTGTACACCGGATGATCCCTCTGATTGTTCTTCTTTTTCAGTATCCATCTTCCAAAACAACCCAATCAACTAGACCCAAAGGTTAGAAATCCTGGAAACAGACAAATATGCATGTTAAAATATGCAAAAATTAAAAATTTTCATGAATGCAGTGTTTTTGAATCATGTATCCTGTATGTTAAACCACTACTGTACTGAACTCTCAGACAAGTATCACAAAGTCTGAAACTTGTCACCCAACCAAGATATTCTATAGAACTGGATCTGAATGTCACAGGTTCAAAGGTTCGTCGCCAAACTGGAATCCCATGGAAAATACCGGAAAATACCGGAAAATACCAGAAAATACCAAGTCACCATCAATAACCAAGTCACCAACAATAACGAGTCACCAATAGTCACCAATAGTACCTGTAGTGGTGATATCCCGCCCCAACTCACACGGTGATTCTAGACTCAACCGGGGGTCCCTAATGATAGTCAGAGTCGACGATCCTTTATCGAGTACTTCGCTGACTACACAACAGAGTGTAGGGCGAAAGCACCGTCAATCGAATCTCGTCTGAATTCGGTTCTCCATGCCTCCTCACACGCACCACGGGATGCGGGATTCGACATGGCCATCCATCTAGCCTATGTGTCACTGGCCGGGGTACTTGGCCTTTTACCTCAAGTAACATCCACCCAGATCAAGAGATAAACCAGCATAGCAGCAGTCCAGATACAGGATATATGAAAGCAGTAAATATGCCACATAGAATGCAATGCAAAGCATACAAAGGATGATAAAGCGATAAAGTAGATAAACACCCAATAGACATGAAAAAGAAAGCTAGGATCAACTCCTGATCGGACCAGCAAGAGGTCTGGGTTCGATCCCCAGCAGAGTCGCCAGCTGAAAACACCGGCCGAACCTCCGACATGATAACTAGTATCAAATAGACTCGCCATCGAACGTCTTTTATCTCACGAGGGAGAAAGGAAAACATCGAGTAAACGTGAGGGGAGAAATCGCGGTCCTGTGACCGTGAAATCGAGAGAATCTAGGCAAGGGAGTTAGTTACGCGAGGGGAAGGGATTAGCACCCCACACGCCCACAGTACTCTACGGTATCCACTTTCTACTTCTAGCTAAAGAGTGTGTTATATCTATGCTTAATCGTTACCATGCATGCAAAAGAAAAGAGAAAATAAGAAACCACGGGGAAAAGAAGGAAGTATTTACAAAGTTTTCTCGATCGAGCCCCGTGACAAGATGCCTACGTATTCCCGCGTGCAATGGGAAAGTCGGAGCGTCGTAGTTCGGCTCACTTGTTTTGGTGGGTTTTGTGTTTTTTACTTGTGAAAAAGGTTTTTAACACAAAAAGAAAGAAACGCGCAAAGGCGAAAAGAGTTTGTGTTGGTTGGTTACTTTTACCTTGAGAAAGGGGTTCAAACCATTATTAAGTGTTTTTGTTTTCAAAGGGAAAAGGAAAGCAAGTTTTAGTTTTAATCACATGCAAAATGCGAAAAGAAACTAGCAAAAACAAGAGGGAAACTATCTAAGCACTAAACCCTAACGTTGTCATGCAAAGGGGTTGGACCTATGGTTGAGGATGCAAGGGAAATCTCTACCTATGTTGACATGCAAAGGATGTGGATCCTAATGTTTAGGCTAAAGAACCAATCCTAACCAAGGGAACCTGCAAGAAATAAACAAGCAAACACACTTCACAAGTAGAATTTCCCTAAACGGGTCTTTAAATAAACCAGAGGGGTTCCTGGACATGCTCAAACTACGAAAGCCCCATCATGCATATCTATTCCTACTTCTCATGGCAAAAGAAAGCTGTAAAGCCCTAATTCTCATGATATCTAGGAAAGCTGTAAGAGAATGCAATAAACAATGTAGAAACTGCCGAACAGATATAGAATTCGAAGAGCACTACGAGCTATGGAAATACTCCGGAAAACTTCAAGTACTGCAGCCATGCAACAAGAGTAAACCAGTGATAATCGTTCAAAGCATCGAAACAAGCGGAATGCGTGTCGATACGCATCCGAAGCGACAATGCCTGCAAGAACGGGATTAAGGCGAGCATAACAAGATAGGAATGGTGTACACGTGGGTGTACAAGCTCAAACAACACCTGCAAGAAGGGAGTTAAACCCAAAGAGCAAGTAGAAGAAAAGTGTGCGAGTATCGAAGAAACGAGTCGCATGTATATGCGACACATGTCCCTGCATGAAATGGGGCACAAACAGTAGCCAAGCATAGCTAGGGTGACTACTGTTCTCCATTAGAATCGAGAAAAACAAAAAAATGCACCAGTGGACCGCGCTAAGCCCGGTATATCGCGCTAAGCGCGACCTGCAACACAAACATTCAGAACATTTGGCGCTTAGCGCGCTTTGGACCGCGCTAAGCGCGACCTGCAACCTGCAGAAATTTTATGTTTTGATCCGAACCACCTGTTTGTGATGTTTTCATGCAAGAGTCCGATCCATACCGTTAGGCCATAATCCAGCAACAAATGAGAGCTAAACGAACGTGCATGGAATGCGAATCGAACGATAAAACCAATGTTCATAAATGCATGTAGCTATGCGTGAACATGTGAGGAATGCAAATCGAATCGATAAAACCAATGCTCATATACATGTAAGCAACATTGGAAGAGGCACGGTAACATAACAAACATATATAAAAAAATACCCGAGAACTTCACGAGCAATTAGCATCAATAGCAAAATAATAAAAAATCTTGCGCGCTGAATATGCATCAAGCACCAATGTGAAAATAAATCACAATAACGGAATGTATCGAACATATCCAAATATCAATCAATACAGTTGCACAAGATATCGATCTAGATAAGCAACAATCATATGCATAGTATAATACAGAATGTATATCGTACACATTTGAATATCAATCAGTACACTAGTGCAAGATATTGATTTGGACAAATATACAACATTACACATAATACATAATGTATGTCGTACACATCCGAATATCAAAAAGTACACTTGCACAAGATATCAATCTGGACAAGCGATAATTATATACAACGATATATATAATCCCATAGAATGAGAATAATAGCCAAGCGTATCAGACGCAAGCTCAAACCACATCAAAAATGGGCTTAATTAATTTTCAACAGAATAATCAAGCAATCATTAAACGATTGAAAACCATCATAAAGTCAACAAACACATTAGAAATAACAATAACACATAGTTGAAGTTATGCGTTTACATTACTACCTAAATTAGGAGACAATTATGAACAAGTGGAATCCAAACATGCATTGGAACCTTGATATAAAAAACTGGGCAGCATTGCTGTATCGTACATAATACTCAAAAACTCGATATAAAAACAACCAAACATGGTATAAACATCAAGCAATCATTCTAACAAGCTCAAATACACAACAAGTATGAATTAAATCAACATGTACATGTATTTACTAACATGGGGAAACCATTACATAACTCATAAATGATAAGAGATTGGGCTACCTTTTATAATAAACCTCACATACTAAACTAATGGGATTTCTCACAAACACACATTACAAGCTAATTTAGGGGACAAGTTAAGTTAAACAACGGGATATAACAATGTTATATACCAAGGAATTGAGTATAACAAATATGTTAATTCATCGTAATGATAGAAAATCAATTTATGAAAACAAACACAATCACTTAGTTAACATATTTGAAAAAGACCTAATAGCTTTTATCTCTGGTATATTTTTCAACAGACTTCATTTACTTTTCTATTCTAAAATTAAACTTTTCACGATAAACCTCACAGTTTAATAATTCTAATACTTTCGAATTGTGGTCTTAAAATTGCACAATTCCAATTGATAAATATATTCTTTATAAATACTACTACTTCGAAGATATTTTAGTTCACTTGCTAAAATAATTCATCAAGTTTTTGCGGTCGTTGATGGAGATTGTTGATTAAATTCAACAAGACAACTAGTTCGTGCTTTAGTTTTAATTTATATATTTGTTTTTGTTTTTAACTTTGATTTAATTTTAATTTTGATTTTTAGTATTAGTTGTGTTGAACGGTGCTATTATGGTATTTTTTAAAATATTTTGTATGCGTGAAGACAACTCTCAAGGACTAGTGTTTAATTTTGAGATACTGAAAACAAAAAAAAAACAATCAGTAAAGTTTCCTGATTAACATGTGCAACAAAAGAAAAAAAAAACTCAAAAACGAAGAAGTACCGACATCACTGTTTGACAACGAGACCGAGCAAGAATCAATAATTATGATAAATATAACATCTAATCGAATTATGGGAGACTGTTGCAGAATGACCGACATGTGACAACTTTTTATTGGGTTTCTAATCAATTCCAACTGATTTGAAGTAGGGCTGACCCAAATAATGTAGAGGCCCTACTATAATATTAAAAATAGGCCTTTAATAAAAAGATGTAAAATGTTTTAACCGTTGTTTAATTTGCAAAAAAAAATTCGAGTTCATGTTAATCCATTGTTATAAACTCGGTCAATAATCATTTATTTAATAATAAAAATATTATATATAAAGATTAATAGTAAACTTTATTATGAATGTGTCACTACCCTAAATAAATATAAATTGTGTAGAAATTAAAATAATTGGTTAAAGTGTATATGCTATATCATAAATTATATTTATATAAATATGGGAGTATATAAAAAAATAGCATTGCTTAATGTTACAAAAGCATAGAACACAAAAAGCAAGAATTTAAAGTGTATTTTTACAAAATAAAACTGAAACTGCCACTTCCTTATTTAATGGAAATCATGAAATGGTTGTTGTATAAATCAATGGTTAAAAACCATTCTTGTGTTTCTTCACTTCAAACCTTCGTAAAAACTATCATTTCCATAAAAAATAGTTCTGAATAAATATAATAAAAATAATATGTAGGGAGAATTGGGAGACTATATAAATGATTTTTATAATAGAAGTTAGTTGAATGCATTATAACCAGAGTTAGTCAAAATTTTAACCTTCATTTATAGGGAGAATTGGTTGTACATGACGGTGTTATAAACCAATTTATTTTGGATGACCACAAAACCCACCCATCATAATCGCTACACATTTCTCAAAAACTGTTTTGTTACCTTAATATAGAATTCCCATAGCTATAAAACACCCCCAACACCCATGAAATCAATGAACACAATCTCTCCCTCAAACCAAGGAACACAAACAAAACAAAAACTAAGATGAGTTCTTCAACAATATGTTCTGTGTTCCTCGGTTTGATTCTAATTTCTCAATACCCTTTCATTGCAAATGGCAGATCTCATAGATTATTACATGAAAGCCTAATTGGCATCGTTTGCAGCGAATCATCCAATGTGCAAGAATGCAACAACATCCTCAAATCAAATCCTCATGCCGCACAAGTGAAAAACTTCCGTGAACTCACAAAGGTTGTTCTCGAAATGGCAATTTGCAAAGCCTCTGAAGGACAAACTTTCCTTAAAGGATTAGCAGGATCGACCAATTGTCCGGACTTACGGATGTGCTACTTATTGTTATAATAATGTTGTTGCGTCTCTTAAAAGCTCTCTTGGTCGGTTTGATGAAGATCTTTATCCGCTAACTATGATGCTAAGATTTCTATCGATGGACTTCATGAATGTGATAGAGAAATGGCTACAGCACATGTTGTCAACCCACAAGTTATTGCTCTTAATCGCCAGGTTGCTTTCTATAGTCAATTGGCATTCATAGTCACTCAGAACCACTTTCTATAGTCAAATGGAATTCCTAGTCACTGAGAACCTTTGATTTGTCTTGTCTTGTATGTGTTTGGGGATTATGAGAAAATTTATTTGGGAGAGTTATTAATAAAATATAGCAATCTATTGCTATTTAATGTGTTCATTTATCTTGAATATTTCGTTATTTAATTATCTCTTTTTTCTAGTTTTAACAAATTAAGATGTCAAAATGAAATTGGGTTGCTTCTCAAATTTTTTGAAAGACGAAGGTTGAAACGGTTGGAAATCCACCAAAATATATGATGAATTTCTATCAATCTTAATAAACAAGAATTAATGGATTAGATTGTAATCGCTTTCGATAGTACTTTTTAATTATAACTCATATAGTTTTCACCAAAACTCAATTCACATTATATTTTTAGAAACAAATTATTTTAATAATTTTTTAAATTAATGATATATACAAAAAAATTTACGTGACATTTTTTATTCAATAGCTAACAATTTAAAATATTTTTTGTTTTACTTAAAAATTAAAATTATATATTAATCAAAATGGTTAGTAAGATCATGTCAATTAAAATAGTTAATATAACTAAAATATACATAATTTTGATTTAAAAACAATTAATACATTAAATATTTTTCAAAAACGTTAATGGTTATAATTTTTGTGTAAAAAACAACTCAAAACATTATAAATTAATTAAAATCATCAATTTTATTACATTTAAATATATAATAACTTATCAATTTTTTTAGTCGTTTAATATGTATTGGTTAGTTGTGTTTACATTGAAAAGGATTTATGTTTTGTGAAAGTGTTTCATGAATTTGCCAACGAAAAAGAGTTTTAGTGTTGATTATGCAAAAGGGGAAGATAAAAGGTCTAAGTGAGACTTGCCTAGTTCTATCCCTAGTATTATCATGCAAAGATGGCCCTAAGGTCAGAATAAGGAGAGAAAGAACCTACCAAATATTGGCATACATGGATATCAATCCTAAGGTCTATTTAGTTCTATTTTAATCAAGAATGAACTAAAGATCCTGTGGGGAGAATGCGATCACACAAGTGCAAAAAAATCATAAAATAGAAAGCAAACAAAGCTTGAGGAGTATCCACTCACTCAAGTAGCACACACTTAATCGATGTATCATTTCACCAGGTTTGAAAGGGGAGAGAGATAAACACCTAACCACGACAATGTGTCATCGGGTAAGATAAGGGGGTGAGACACCTAACCGTGATTTCGAGTCATCAAGGTAGGATAAAGGGGGCTTAACAAAAATATCGAGTCACTGAGGTAAGCGAAATGGAGGAATCAATATTGTTAGAACATAGTTTGGTTCTAATCATATCTTAGAGTTTTGATGATAACAAGTGAAATAAATTTTGTATAGTAAATATGATACTCTGATAAGTATTGTTTTCATTTCAGATGATGTTCTGACTCAAGCTCTCTGAAAAGTGAAATATCAAATTATGCTGAGCAGGTAAACAGTTAGAAGTTCTAAAGATGAAAGGAACTTCAGAACACGCACACTGAAATCAACTTCTGAAAAAAGCATGCAAATGCAACCTCTGATAGAATCAAGTTAAAGCAACCTCTGTTAGAAAATAAGATAACAAAGGCTTATAGAAGATAAAGAAATATGAGTTATCAAGACGTCATCTTCTAAGACAAGTTCTGCTACAGTACCGTTAATTTATTAAAACTAAGACGAATAAAGTACCTAAGTGGAACAAAGTTCTAGGTACATGGAAAACACAAAGTATAAGCAGGAAAGCAACATTGATGCACTCTCTTTGTTCAAGACACACAACGAAAAAATTCTGAAGCTATATATAAGTTCAAGCATTCAAAAGAAAATATAACGTGCTATCATTAGAAAACTTATGCTGAACAAAAATAAAAAAGAAATACTTTGAGTTTATCATTGTTGTATTGAGCTTAAACGTAGTGTAAAACATCACAGTTGTGATAAAGCTTTTTAGAAGCAAACTAATACACTGTTAGAAGTTACTTTTATAATTGTTCCTTGAGAGACCAGTTGGGTCATATTTCTCAAGAGGGCTAGGACTAGATAGTCTTTAGAGGTGTTAGTAACTTGCAGTTGGCTTGTGCACTGTATTGTTAGTCACGACAGTTAGTTGTGCAATTGTAATCAATTTGGTTATAGTGAATTAAGTCCTCGTTGAGAGAGGAAAAATCACCTTGGCGGATGGACTGGAGTAGTTTGAGTTTCAAACAAACCAAGATAAAAATAAATGTGTTTTTATATTGTTATTAAGATTAAAGAAAATCAAAAAGAGGAAAAACTTATTCAACCCTCTCCCCCTTCTAAGTGTTTCCTTAACCTTCAAATATCACATAGCTCTTAACTGTGATATCGTCTCATCACGGCAAGAAAGAAAGGGATGTCGACCCTTAACCAATATATCATGTTATCTAGGCAAGAGAAGAACAAAACTGAACTGTCATAAACGACTAAGCTCCTAACCATGATATTGTGTCATCAAGGTAGGTGATAGAAGGCAATAATGAGATCACGAAGTATAAATGTTGACCAACACGAGCTAACAAAAAGTGTGGGGGTTGGTTGCGAACCTTCTCCATATGACTGATTCGATAACAAGAATAACACGTTTCATTAGCATCAACGCACGGCGTGATCTAAGAACGACCTGTGGACTTGAAATTGTGGGGGTCAATCGCGGACCCTTTCCCACCTGCCTTCTTTGAGGACTTACCGATGGGAAATTGGAATGGGGCGCCTTCTCTGAGGTCTTTCCCACAAATATAAACACACAAAATTGCCTACATCGAAGACTTTATACAAACCCATATAGGAATTGCCTGCTACATGTCTTTTAAAACAGGATTGCCTGCCTAATGTGAGGACTCCCATAACATGCATCTCTAGTCCTACATCTCATGGAAAGGAAAACAGTAAATCATGCATATCTATTCCTACTTCTCATGGCGAGGAAAACGGTGAAGAATGCAAGATAAAATAGGAACGATAACATACCAAACAAATATCAATACCAATAGGCCAAACAACAGCAAAAAAACCCTTGAACTTCATGAGCAACTAGCATCAATAACAAAATAATCAAAAATATTGCGCGCGGAATATGCATCAAGCCCTAATGTGAAAATAAATCACAATAACGGAATGTATCGAAAACATCCAAATATCAATCAATACACTTGCACAAGATATCGATCTCGACAAGCAACAATCATATGCAATTATATGATACAAAATGTATATCGTACACATCTGAATATCAATCAGTATGCTTTCGCAAGATATTGATTTGGACAAGCGACAAGCATATACAACGTTAGACATAATACATAATGTATGTTGTACACATCCAAATATCAAAAAGTACACTCACACAAGATATCGATCTAGACAAGCGATAACAATATACAACGATATATATAATCCCATAGAATAAGAATAATAGCCAAGCGTATCAGACGCAAGCTCAAACCACATCAAATGCGAGCTTAGTTGATTTTCAACCGAACAATCAAGCGATAATTAAAAGATTGAAAACCATCACAAAGTCAACAAACACATTATACATAACAATAAAACACAGTTGAAGTTATTTGTTTACATCACTACCTAAATTAAGAGACAATTATGAATAAATGGAATCCAAACATGCATTGGAACCTTGATATCAAAAACTGGGCAGCATTGTTGTATCATACAAAATACTCAAAAACTCAATATAAACACAACCAAACATGGTATCAACATCAATCAATCATGCTAACAAGCTCAATTACACAA
Organism: Vicia sativa; assembly: GCA_021764765.1. Lineage (NCBI taxonomy): Eukaryota > Viridiplantae > Streptophyta > Magnoliopsida > Fabales > Fabaceae > Vicia > Vicia sativa. The sequence goes on along the minus strand of CM038792.1, from coordinate 88,734,598 downwards.
CAAGTATTAATTAAATCAACACGTACATGTATTTACTAACACATGGCAACCATGACATAACTCATGAAATCTCAACAAAAGTCGAATTAAAATGAACAAAAATCGGCACCGATATCAACCAATTGATTAATTAAACTCCAAAATATTTTATTCAAGATTTAACCTCAAATGCACATGCAAAAATGTGTTCCGGTCAGCCATGTATCCTTTTATGAAATGCAAAAAATATCGGTTTAAAATCACCCATAATTGATACTGGTGTAAACTAAAAGTTAAGCAATGATTAATTATGTATCAGACATAAATTAAATCAAAATTTACATGTTTTTTAAGTTCGCGGGCAACACTATGTAACAACATAAAATAAATCGGAAAATGATGTCGGAACCACCAAAACTCATCAATAATGCTCATTAAACGATCAATTATGTACAAGTAATCATTAAATGAAAACAATATCAACATGTACATAAGAAAAGAAATTCTGGACAACACCGCATTATCTCATGAAACGACTTAGAATTTGGATTTTAATCGATAAAACTCAACACTGGTAGCTCAAGATAATCCAAACAATGTTTTTTGCGCATGGAACAACAGTTAAAAGATCAATTATAATGCATTTGAATACTCCTGGCAGCATTATTCATAAATTAATGAACATCAAAAATTAATTTACAAAGCAAGTATCAACTCATGAATCGTGGCCTAAAAGCTTCAAATAATTGTAATGAATTAAATCCACGTTAGTGCCTTGCTTTTCCAATCACAAACGATACAATTCAAGTGTTGACATAATTACTTGAATAAAAAATTTTAATGTTGAAAAATTAAATTACCATTCAATTCGACTAAAAAATTATGTCAACTCATGAATTTAGCATTATTCCTCAACAAAACTTGATCAGAACCAAAATTCTACACACGAACATCAAAGAATCATGAAAAAAGTGTAATTCGACACACAAGATTCAGTAAAATCACATAATCGACATTAATTCCAAATGATTTATATCCTACTTCACATTTATTCATCATCAACAATTCACGAATGATTAAATTCAACTCAAGAAAATGCAATTACACAATTATTCACAAAATAAATTATGCACTTAAGTGCTTAAATCAATTAAGCACAAAGATGAATAGAAAGTTACGAGAATTAGAAAATCGAATAGGCTTAGCCAGAATCAGAACAAGTTGGAGAAAGGAGTTTGCGAGGGACCAGATCGGAGGTGCGGGTGAAAGGGAGTAGTTGGCAAAACAAGCGTACAAAGGAGGAAGTTTTAGTGGACTGATCGTTAGCAGAGCGATACGCTGCGGTGGATATGTAGTGATTGGAAGAGGGAGGAACGAAGGAGGCACAGTCACAGATGGAAGGGTACGGTCGGTGGCTGGCTTGTGAGCTACAGCAGCGCAGTGGTTTTTGTTGTACCCCAAAATTCGCCCTCTTCATTTTTTTAATTAAAAAATTGGCTTACACTTAATCAATAGGTGCATTTCATACATGACATTCATGCATTAACCATGGTATCTAATTTTTCTAATTAAGCGAGAGTGCACAATTATGAAGAAGAGGTTTGGTTCCCAAAAGCTGAATATCTGAGGTTCCGTTATTTCAAGCGTCATCTCAATATACAAGATGTGTGCGTCCAGAAGCTTCTGATTATCTCTCGAGAATCAAGGTTTTGGAGTTATGATTTCCTCTCATGTGGGTATTGATTAGGTTTTCGAGCAAGAGAAGGTTGTGGTTGGACATTTGAGACCGAAATGACTCCATGGCCCTCTATGAGTCTTGAAGTATCTGCATATGGCTTATCGATCTACGCGATTCATCAGAAAATCAAGAGTAGTCTAATAAAAGCATATTTGAGTGTGCGTACTAAAAAGTCAACAAATGTCAAAGTTTGACCAAGTGGAATTTCTGGTCAAAATTATTCTCAAAAGTCGACATTTGAGAAAATGTGACTGTTTGTTGAGAAAAGTCGGAAGAATCCGGTGAAAACAAGATTTCTTGCATTTTAAGTAATCTTGGACTTATAATTTTTTTCTTAAGTTTTGAGAACTTTATGTTCTTGGAGCCTTATTGTCAACTCTCTATCTCACTCGTCTGTGGTCGAAAGTTCGCGAATTGGTAATTGTTAGAAAGAGCATATTTCGTACTTCAAATTTGTCCTTGTGAGGATTTCTCTGAAAATGTCCGGTTTTTGAGTTATGAGGCTCCGAAGTTTGAAGTTTATAACTGTTGAGGTTTATACTTAGCGAAAATTTTGGATGAATTCCAACATGGTCGAGTGCTCGACTTTGGAGGTATTTTACACGTGGTTCCAAGTGTTGTTTTGCGTCGAGTTCAAAATCAAAGTTGTTCCTTTCGCGGAAATCTACAACTTTGCTGAAGAAATCGAATCCATTCGGGACACGGATCAAAAGTTACAAGGCTCGGAAATTATAAATTTATCATGTGTGTAAAGTCCAACACTTTCGTGTTCAATTTTATCTTAGTTATGGGCTCCGCATCGAAAAACTTTCAACTACTAAATTGTTCACCTCATGGTAATCTCGAACTTTGCTGAAGAATTCGAATCCATTCGGGATTCAGATCGAAAGTTATGGAGCTCGGAAGTTATGAGTTTGTCATATTTACAATGTTCAACACAATTTTTTTGGAGTGTTTGTCTATATGGTAAGACTGACGAGTTCGGGTTCAATTTTATCTTAGTTGTCAACTCCGAATCAGAAAACATTCAACTGCAAAGTTGTTTATCTCGCTACAGTATACAACTTTACTAAAGGAATCGATTTAATTCGGGACTCAGATTGAAAGTTACGTAGGTAGAAAAATATGAATTAATCATGTTTACAATATTCAAACAGTTGTTGTGCGCATGTTTGAGGCTATTTTTCTCCCCGATTCGTGCGCCGCACAGAAGAACGCTGAATATAAAAGTTGGAGTTTGTTATATCCTCTACAGGTATCTTTCATAAATTGTTTCGTTTCGTATGTTGCAGAGAAAGTTACGAAGCTCAGAAGATGTGAATTTGTCTTGTTTGCAAAACTAAACACTTAGAAGAATTTATCTTGTTTCGTTCGGTCCGGTTTTTATTCTGTTCGGTTCGGTAAAATATTATTCGGACCGATATTTAATTTCTCTGAGTTATTTTAATTAATTGGGTTAATAATATTATTAGATATTATTAGTGTTATAATTAATAGTAAGACAAGTTGGGGGTGTGAGTGCTAATTGGGGAGAATTGGGTGTACACCCTATGGCTTGTAGTAGAACCAACAAAACCACCATTTGCTCATTTTCTTCCATTACAACACCAAAACATACTTAGGGAGAAAGCTAGAGAGAGTTTTGGAGGAAGAGAAGATCAAGAACACAAAGCTAGGAGTTGGAGTTGGTTGGAGCATCTAAGATCATCCAAGCATTTAAGATAAGGGGTTTGATTTTCCACTTCCTATAGTTAGGGTTTGGTTTATATGTTTTGGATTTAGGATAAAATTGATTGTATGGTTTATGAGTTTTGTGTGTGATTGTTGGAATAAATTAGGAAAGTTGAGTTAGGAGTATTGATGTTGGTGGCTTATTGCTATGGATAGTAGGAATTAGAAGTGTAGAAAATGGAAAAAAAATGCAGAAACTGTAAAAATATAAAACACTGCCTGTAATGGAAATCTGAGGAAGAAGAAGATTGGACGAAGAAGAAGGACAAGGGAGGCGCCCACCTCTCATGAAGGGCGACCGTCCCCCCTATCCTAGGCTCCCTCCCCTTCCCCTTAAGGCCCCTGGGACGTCCGTCCCCTTTATGCTAGAGGATGCAACGAGAAAATGTCATTTTTGTTGTTTCTGTATTCTGGTGTGTTTCTGTCATCTGCATAATTTTAGATTTTGCTTCTGTTTCTTTCCTTTTCCCTAATTTCACATACTAATAGTTTATATTAATAAAATATAATTATGACATAAGTTAGCCGATTAAATTTGGAACCCGATTATGTTCTGATTTCCCGATTTCGGTAATTTCAGCAACGGAGCAAGTTACTCCGAATTTAACGAAAATTGACGTGCTAGTTAAGTTCGACGTGTAGAACGTAGTGGTGAAGTAAGTTTTTCGAAATTTTGAGTTTTTGCGAAACAACCCGAAATAGGCCAAATTACGGTTAAATTGAATCGGGTTGCGTTTTAGTCGATTTAAGTCACGTATGGACAATCCGATTGCGATGTTGATGATTATGATTAATGCCGGTTATTAGGAACGACTTTTGCGACAATTATTGATGTTTAGTTATTTTCCCCGCATTTGGAATTTAGTGAACTATTTGATAGTGATGTGGTGTGATTAAACATGATGTTTGCGACGGTTTATTTATACTGAATACTTGATGATATGCGATGCGATGATATGTTTATCTTGATGTGGATAAATATGGCGACATGGAATTTATGGCAACTTTGATGTGTGATGATGATGTTTTGTTGTGTCGTGTTTGTGATGTCGTGTTGTTGTGTCACATACATTGCATTGGCGACGAGGACTTTTATGTCAAGTGACGATGGGCTTTATGCCAATGTCCCTAATTATGGACAAAGCGACGGCTACCACATGCATAACATAGTCGTGTCTCATGGAGTCGGTTATGTTTATTTTTGGAGTCTTTTGGCGTTGGGTTTTAATTGATGGCTTATGTTGAATTGCGATGTTAAATGATACTTTGTTTTGATACGATTATAATGATTATGTGACGAAATTAAAGTGTTGATTTTATACTCTAAATACTAATTTAAAGTATGTAAGATTTTGATATATGTTGACATACTCTTATTAACTTATATCATTTATGAGTCCAAAGCTATTTATATATTTTATCATGCCTTTAATTATATGTTTTGGAGTATCTCACCCTTTACTGTTTCGTCGTTGCCTTTATATTGGTAACGCGCATGTGATCCACGAGGATGATGAGGATTAGCTCGAGTCTCTTTATTTTGAGTCGCTCTGATCTGATCGTAGTAACACTTGGATTTTGGGCGACGTTATTATTTTGGATAGGATAGTTTATGTATACTATCTTATGATATTATAACTTTATGTATCGATGATAACATGATGATATGTATATTTTGTGAACACATCCGCTGTGCTGTGAATAGCCATATGTTTATATGATGATTTATGATATGAATCGGTATATCCGACTTTTGATTTTTGCGATGTGCATTATAATGCAAAGTGATGAAAACACGAATATGTGATACCTCAATTTATGTTTGGATGAAATTTTGAAACTTTGATTTTATTATTAATTACGAGGGGTAGAATTAGGGTGTTACAACTTCCGTATGACTACGTAATATTCCCCACACTACCCCTAAAAGGCCAGGATGGGTTAAAGGTTCTACGGCTGCTCAGCTTCAGGGACTCTCAGGTCGAAAACAACCATGTCTTCCTGATCGCTCGGTAAACAAAATACCACAGTCAAGAAGGTCTCCACTGAGTGGGAAATATAATGTCTCCTTCTTCGGGATTACTCCCTAAAAGTTAACATTACTATACCGCCCGTCCTATCTTAAGTTTTCCCGAGTCCGGGTATAGGACTTCAAAAAGAAGATCACCAAGCACCTCGAAAAACCAGAAAAACAATCTAGACAAACAAGCATATAATATATATAGACAACAAAGCACATATATACAAATAAACAAAAATAGGGTCGACCCCAACCAGAGATGGTCCAGCAATAGGTCAAACATCCCCAGCAGAGTCACCACTTTTCTGTAGCGGAAAAAACTGCGAGTATAAGCCATTGAATTGACTTAACTCAAAAAATAACAAAAGAGTCGTCACCGCGCTTTTATTTTATCCAAAGGACTAGGAAAAAGAGCGAATAAAATCCTAAAATATTAGAGATCTGGGATCGGGGGTTAGTTATGCAAAGGGAAGGTGTTAGGCACCCAAAGCATCTATGGTACTCTACAGGAAGCTTTTTGAAAATTTGTATACGTGTGCTAAAAAGAGTTTGTACAAAAGTGTCTGGAGGATTTAGAAGAAAACAAGAAAAAGTATTATTTTTTAGGATTTTTGGTTTGATAGAACTTCCAATGAGTTCTAGGCCTACATACCAACAATGTGCAATGTTGAAATCAAAACCAAGTAGTTCAGCTAAAAAAGGAACAAAATTATGTGTTGGTTGATTTTAAGAAAATGTTAATTTGAAAAGCTACAAAGAGCTCAAAAATGATTTGAATGAGGTTAGGTGTTTTTTAGTCTTAGAAAAAGGAAGTCAAAGTATAATTAAATGGATTAAAAGTTTATTAAGAAAATAAGTTTGAAAAATTCATGGACCTAAGTCCATGTTTTTTATGAAAGCGGTTCGAGTTTTGAAAATAAGAATCCTTTGAAAAAGAGGGAAGATTTTGAAAATTAAAGAATAGGAAGGAGATGAAGAGGCTAACCTAACTACATAAATTAAAAGGTAAGGGTAAAGAAAGGTCTAACCGGGTGAGAAAATTGGTACTTGACATCAAGAGTCAATACTACATCCCATCCTTTGGATAACCTATACAAGCAACAAATAACCAGACAGAAACGCCATGCTTAAGACAATTCCATGTCTCAGATGAATTCTTGTCTACAGAAAAACGGGCAGAGTGACAGCTGTATTTTGAGGAAATCGACTCATCATTTGAGTATAACGGAATAACCTGCATACAAAGATAATAACCAGACAAAGACATAATAACACTAAGAGCACAAAGATCCCCCAAGCTGAGGTAAAGGTCATAATCCTAAGTCCAAAGATCAAGCTCCATGCACAACGATAGTAACCAAGTCCAATTAAAAGTTTTTATGTTTAAGTTGAATTATTAAGTATTTTAAAAAGAAAAATAAAGCTCAAGTGAGCAAATTCAAAATAACAAGTAAGTAAAATGCACAAATGAGCAAAAGGAAAAATGACATGAAATGTAAATGCTAAAAGTAAAGTGCGTAAAAATAAAGAGCATAAAAATAAATGCGGAAAGTAAAGAGCGGAAAAATAAAGAACAATTAATAAATGTTAGTGAGATTAGTAATTAGTCGTCAGCAAGGTGACCATCTTGAAACTTACGCATGAAGGCTTGCCAGAAGCTTGATAGAATCAACGCGACCACACGACAAGTTTCAATTGTTTTTTGTCAAGTATGTCACCAGTTTTGGAATTACACATCACTTGATCAAAAATGATTGAGAGTTTCAAATGGCCAAAGTTAGTGGAAACTTGCCAGAAGCTTGATTAGAAATCAACGCGACCACATGACAAGCGCCACAAGTGTTGAACCAAGATCAAAACTCAAGTCATCTTTTGGGGCTTATGCTTGAACTTTGAAGTTCATGCCACCAATTGATCAGTTTTTCTGAATCGGGATAAAAGAAAAATAAGATGGAGCAGATGAAAGAAATTTCAAGTTTATTTTGCATCAGATGAATTTAATCGATCTAACTTTGTCAAAATCAATCAACTCTCTTGGTGGATTTGACCAAGAGACCTATCAACACCTAAATTCCATTGACGTTGAGGAAATTTATGACTTCAAATTAAATTCAAAAATTCAGCAAAATAAAAATGAAAATAAAGAATTAGATAAAATATTGAAATTAGGTTATTTGATTGGATTTTATTGACGAAATAAATAAATAGTATTTTTTCATCAAAATAAAATTCCAAGAAAATTACCCAAGGTCAATCAGAGGTCAACAAGTGTTGACAATTTTTTTTAGAATTTTTCTAAGTCAAAAACTATTTTTAAAATAAAAAGAAAATGATGAAATAAACCAAAAATAACAAAAAAATAGAAAAATCAGAAATAAAAATAAAATGAGGTCACCAATATTTATCAAATGACCAATGGATCTTTCAATAATTTTTCCAAAATTTTAAAATGTCAAAAAGTATTTTAAAACAATTAAAAATATAAAATAAAAGGGAAAAATCATAAAAAATATCAAATTTGAAAATAAAATTATAAAAAAAATAAAATTCAGAAAGATAATATTTCAAAATAATTTTAAGAATTTTTTCATAATTTTTGGACTAGAAATGAATTTTATATGAATTTTTGAAGTTTAAAACATTTAAAATATAAAATCAGGAAATAAAATTAAAGTAGAAAAATTTGGGCCATTTGATCAATGTCAATACGCGTTAGTAGGCAGATCTGATGGGTCTGACACGTTGTGCATGTTATGGACCTTTTGGAAATCACACCGGATCACCAATTTAATTAAATTTTAAAAAATAAAATCAGATTTAATGTTGCACGTTGGATGGAGTCTGATTCACAAAACTAATCAGATCCAAGGGCTCACATTACGCGCGTATGATACAACGTTCTCACTGGATCAGTTTCAAAAAAATTACATGTCTGGCTCTCAATGGTTGAAGACGGACGCGTAGGTCGTCTTCAACCTCCAGCCTTCATCCATACGTGATCCTCAAACTGTGAAATAAATTCCTCATACCGGTGTCGTTCGCTTCATCTCTTCAAGACGATTCTAATGGTACCCTCACGAAAAATTTATTTCACCTATATCATGAACAATTTGGAAAAAACAGGAATAATAGCGCGCACTTGTTTTCAGAAATTCTCAGTTAATTCTCAATGAAAATGCAAATGGTGAATATCACGAGGATCAGGGAGATGAGGAGAGTACAATGATGTTTTATTTTGCAAGGTTTGATGGAGATTTCTACCTGAACGAAGTTCACTTTAAGAGCTTTGAAATTGGACTTGGATATCACGACTCAGGAAGCTTCAAGGTGTAATTCTTGTTCTGTTATCTTTAGTGAGGTTCAAGGAAGAAGAATCAAAGGTTAATTTCAAACTGGAAGTGGTTTAAACTTGAATTCGAAGTTGCAGAAAATTTGGTTCGTGAGAGAGTTTGGCAGATGTTTTTTCGATATCAAAGCTTTTTGGAAATGAGTGGAATGTGTCCCTTATTTATAGGAGAGGCGAATAGAATCAAAATGAGGGGTGGATGATGATATTTGAGTGGAAAACATGCACACCCGTGTTCATGAAGAAAGTGTGACCTTGTGTGCATCAAAACTCAATCATTCCTTGAGTTTTGATGTGCTAATTAATCCCGGGAAGTTCCTAATCACAATTAGTCACGAAAGCAAGGCTTAATTTGGCTTAAAATCAAGTTACACGCGCAAATGCACAAACCGATGGTGAGTGTAAAACAGGTTTTGGTTCAAACTTTGAACTATGGCCAAATCTAATTCTCTTGTGCGTTTTCCAATTTTCCTTGAGCCAGATGAAGTATTCATAGAGTAGAACACAATGCAAAAAGAATCAGATCAAATGGATACTTGAGCTTAGAGATTGAGCCTTTAGGATTATTGAAAAATCATTGAATTTTCTGGTCAAGCATGCTTCTTCTTAAAAAATTACCTAAAATGTTTCTTTCTCAAAAATGCTTTTACACTCAATGTTTTCTTGATTTTCAAAGATCATATTAAGAAGACCTCTCAAATAACATTTGGCAAAAAGAATCACTTAAAAACTCCAAAAACTGAGAAAGTTATTGCCTTGTGAAGTTGATGAAAATTTGTGAAATGACCTATAATCTTTTGATTCTTCCAAGCAATTTCAAAAACTTTCAATCTTAAAGGCTTATATGGAGGTAAATTAGACATCTTCAAGATTTTTATGCAAAAATAATGACCTCAAAATGATAAATGATGATCAAGATATGTTCATTTGAAGTTGATTTACCAAAAGTTGAGGAACTCATCAAGGACTTGTAATCTTTTGACCTCATAGCCAAACTTCCAAGCATTTTCTTTTCTCACCTATTGAACCAAGTTGTTTTAAGCATCCTTAGGTTCATTGTAAAAGAAAATTGAGATCAAAGAGGAAAGGGATGACAAAGATATGATCCTTTGAAGTCATACAAGATAGATGAAGTATCAATCTAGAGAGTGGGCAACCATAGATCTTCAAAACAATCTTCTCATCACTTAAACTTCTTGAATAAAAGAATATACATATTAGAAGTCCTTTAAAAATCAAATGATCTTGAATTCATCCATAAACTTCATACACACATCAAGATATGGTCCTCATAAGTCCAAAACCCTAATTTCAAGAGAGATGGCCATGGGATGAAGGAATTCTTGAAGTTGATGATCTCTTTCAAACATGGAGTATATATTCAAGATAAGAGAGAATGATTGATGATAAGAGGAGTCTTGAATGAGATATAACACTTTGAAAATCTTGAGAAATGATGAGAGAAGGCATGGAAATAAACACATGAATCCTACCAACTCTTTGAGGAACTTGTGCACCATTTACCTACAACATTTAGAGACAAAGGGATACACATCATGGTTAATCCAATATCAATTATCACACATAAACAATAGTAATCTCTATAAGGTGCTTGGTGATCTCCCAAAGGCAAACCCTAGAGATGAGAGAGAGAGAGAACCAACTTGTGATCTTTGTGCAATGCAACTATATGAAGTATCAGAGAATCTTAGGGGCAAAAATTAGGGTACAACAGACACGGGCAGTCGTGTCGCCTGACACGGGCCGTATCATTCAATTGTGCTGATTTTAATTGTTTTGTGGTTTTTCACTATTTGGGACCCAAAGAGACGTTCTGGACATTTCTAACCGACCTAAATGAGTTTTTGTTATTTAAAGTAGTTTCCACGATGGAAAAAAAGGACTTTTTTTGCCACAAGATGAATCTAGAGACAATTATAGATTGAGCCTATGCAATTTTTGGAGAACGAAGACCTTTCATGAGCGGAAAAAATTGAAGATCAAAGTTCACCATCAATTTGTAATGTTTATCTTTATTGTTATTGAAGTTCTTTTAAATGTTGAATTCCTGAGTGATCAATTTCATGGTTTTTATTATTTAATTTAATCGTGCAATGTTTCTATGATTTACGGTTAACAACCAGCTGGATCGTGGTTGTTAAGGTTTTTGTGCAATTAGGCTATAGTAGATATCACCTAAGACTAGGGATACCCTATAGTTACCAGATTTAACTCTTGATAAAACCAAAGCTTGTTTTCCTAATACTTCTCTAAGGACTTAGGGTTTAGAAGGAATGTTCAAAGGTTTTCCACTAAGGATTTAGGGGAAAACAATCTAAAGGGCTGGTAATTGATATTATGAACTTGTTGAAAAGATCAGGATTCAAGGTTATTACACGGAAAATTATACACTCTGCCCTAGCATGATCCTCATATTAGTAGAAAGCCAATTTATATTTCTGCCAATTTTACAGTGACAAAAACAAACCAAAACCCCAACTTTAAGTTTTTGTTCAATTGAACCATAGATTGAACTCGATACAGATATGCAGTCCTTGAGATCGATATTCGGGGAATTTCCTCTTTATTACTGCAAGGTAAAATAGTAAACTTGCTATTTTATCGATCAAGTTTTTGGCGCTGTTGTTGGGGACTGAAAACGTATAGATTTTATTTTTTGTTCAATTAAAATTTTGTTGCTCTGCAACTAAAATTTTTATTTTCTATTATTTTTATATTTTTTTGTTTATTCTTCCTGACTTGTGTCTAATCTTTATATGAGAGCAAAGCCCTCAGCTGAATTTATTTTTGAGGAAATTGAAAGGACTTTCCACGCAAGGTGCAGACAGGCTAAATTAGCCAGACTGGTTTTTGACGAAGAACATTCAATTCATACAAAGTCAGAGTCAGAAGAGGAAGTGATCATGACTAAAGATCCATCAGAGAGACTTCTTGGTGATTATGGTGGAGAAAATGTACCGGGTGACAGGTTGACAATTGTAAACCATCTGGTGAATGTTCCAAATTTTCAAATGCATCCGAGCACAATCACTCAGCTTGAGAGAAGATCTTTCACCAGAAAGGTCGATGAAGATGCCAACAAACACTAGCAGATATTTTTGACCATGAGTACCACATTGAAGATCGATGGGCATACGGATGAAGAAAAGAAATTAAGAGTGCTGAAGATGCTGAAGAGTGGTTTTACTCACTACCTACTGGAAGTATTAATACTTGGGAAGAGATGGAGAAGACTTTTCTTGACGAATACTTTCCTGCGTCTGTTTACATTCGTAAAAGCTATGACATTGTGAATTTTAAGCAGAAAGAATGAGAGTCACTCGGTGATGCCTATAAGAGATTCAAGAGGTTGTTGTTAGCTTGTCCCACTCACAATATGGATCAAACTGAGAAAATGCAAATGTTTATGAATGGTCTCAAAATGAAGATAAAGTAGCTTATTGACATAGTGAAACCACCTGGATGAACTTTTGACTGATAGGGGTGTATCAATGGAGTTGCCATCAAACGTCTTTTATCTCACGGAGGAGAAAGGAAAATATCGAGTAAACCTGTGGGGGAAGAAACCACGGTCTTACGACTGAGAGATCTAGGTAAGAGAGTTTGTTACGCGAGGGGAAAGGATTAGCACCCCACATGCTCGTAGTACTCTACGGTATCCACTTCTATTTTCTAGATAAGGGGTGTGTTATGTCTATCTATGCTCCAACGCTACAATGCATGCAAAAGAAAAGGAAAATAAAGAAACCACAGGGAAAAGAAGGAAGTTTTTACAAGTTGTGCTTGATCGAGCCCCGTGACAAGATGCCTACGTATTCCCTCGTGCAATGGGAAAGTCAGAGCCCCGTAGTTCGACTCACTTGTTTTGGTGGGTGATCATACATAAAATCCTAGCCGAGCTATAGAGTCAGAAGGAGCAAGGAGAAAGCCGAGAATGGTACCCGACTAGAGAATATGGAGGTCAGAGTATGGACTGGGCATACATCCCGGCCATACGAGCCATGATCTAGCCTTTCTAATAAAGAGAGCGTTATGATCAAGCCGGGAGAAACTACCACATTAATCCTGGCGGCGCGTGTTACACATTGGGGTTATCATTGCTAAGAGCCGGATGTTATGCATCTTTAAGATGATTCAGTTATGGAGCTGTGAGGATAAGTCATTACTGGCGCCAAACGTGGAAGTCATGTGACTACTGTATATATAGGGCTCCCGCCAGCATGATAAGTAAGACAATCATTAGCTTGGAGTTCAAGATACTTAGCTTGAGCCTCCAAATCCCTAAATACAGATATATAAGTTTTTCCTGCAAGAACATTTAGTGCCCACCGTGGGGCCTCAGTGAAATCAATCCCAGGATACCGCATAATATACGATAGCACGATGTCAACAATACCACCAACCGATCCTCCAAATCTGGCACAGTTGTTGGCCATGATTGATGATTTGCATCAGCACAATGACACTCTATAAGATATCGTTCAAGCTATTCAACAGAGGAGCTTGGACGAAACAGAAGACCAAGAGGCAGAACTCTTGGAGCCATAACCCTTATCTCAAGTCATTTGGGATGATGTCGTTCATGAGAACTTCAAGCCTCTTTTCCTAGCCACATACGACGGAAAAACTGACCCTTAGGAGCACATCATTTCAGTTAACAACATAATGGCATTAATAGGAGCAACAGATTCTCTAAAATGCAAGTTAATGGATGACACTTTCATGGAATCCGCGCTACGGTGGTACATGGGATTTCCGTGGGTTTCCATGGTTAGTTACCAAGATTTCAACAAGAAAATTATCCAATAGTTTTCTGCAAACCGCCACCGGAAGGTGGCCACTACTTTGCTATTTAATGTTAGGCAACGCCTAGAAGAATCACTGCGGTATTTCATGGCCAGGCTTAATGAGGAGACCATAAAGGTTTCTTACCCCAATTAGGAGATCTTTGTGGCGGAGTTTCAGCACAGACTCAAGGTCGGGCAATTCAATGAGTCTCTGACTCATAAACCGACCAAGATCTTGGACGAAATTATAACCCGAGCTTAATGTTATGTAAAGGGTGAAGAAAGAAACATGGAGAAGAGATCCCGAGATGCTAAAGAAAAGGGAAAAGGGCGAGATGACACCTCAGATCAAAAGTCTCGGTCTCGGGATCAGCCAATGACCCGGGATCATGTCCGGGAGAAGTGACCTCTATTGCGGATATCGTCAAGCTTTAAGACTAGGCGAAACCTTCACACCGTTGAACGCCAGAAGGGAAGACATTTGGAGAGACGTGAACCATTTGAACTTGTTTCCTAAGCCGTGGAAGCCAAAGGTAGTTAATTCCGTGACGGGAAAGGGCTTGGAGGCCTGGTGTGGGTACCACCGCATTAGAGGACATACAACTGAAGCCTATGTTTAATTACAAAGAGAGATTGAGAAGTTGATTCAGAGGGGTAAGATTTCATCCTATGTGAAAGATAGCCCGGAACAAGGCGTCAAACGCAATCCGCCTCCAAAAAGAGAGGAGGCTTCTGGTTCACCATCAAAAAGAAGGGAAAGGCAGTTGAGGAAGTTCGTAAGGCAAGAATAACCCGACATACGCTCAACACCATTTATGGAGGATTTTCTAGAGATGGATCCACCAGTGCAGCTCGGAAGAGGTATGCACGAGGTGTAATGCATATGGCTCAGGCTGTTCCAACCAATGATGATCCCGGGGTCATAACTTTCTTCCGGGAAGATGCCAAAGAAGTTTTGTCTCATGAAAATGACCCCATGTTTATTGAGGTACAACTCAAAGACTGGGGTGTAAAGCGGGTGTTGGTTGATCCAGGTAGTTCAACTGATGTCATGTATTGGGAAGCTTTCAAAGGAATGGATTTTGACCCCAAGGAGTTACTATCGTTCAATGGAACTTTGGTAGGCTTCTCCGGCAAGCAGGTCCAGGTGCTGGGTAATCTCCCAGTGTTAACTACATTTGGAACCAATGAGAATTCCAAAGATGTCTGAGTACGTTACCTGGTAGTCAATGCTTCCTCGCCATAAAATATCATCACAGGCTTGCCCTCGTTTAATTCTCTAGAGGCAGCTTTATCAACCTTATACCTTACTATGAAGTACCCATTGGGTGAGGGCCGCGTTGGGATTGTCCGGGGAGATCAAGGTTTGGCTCGAAAATGCTATAAAGACAGCATGAAGATTAAGAAGAGGCCAGTGCCAATTGAGAGCCCGGCAGACCATAAAGTCAATGTGGTGGATATCGATCCTAAAGAGGATCTTAAAGAAGATAGCCTAACTGCTTAAGAGGAGACAAAGGAAGTACAAATTGGATCCCAACCTTCAGAGATTACTCACCGGGGGATGCAAATTTCCGTCGAGGAAGAGGCTGAGATAATCCAGGTTTTGAGTTAGAACTTAGATATCTTTGCTTGGAAGCCCACGGATATGCCCAGGATAAATCCAGAGATTATGTGTCATCATCTGGCTCTTGACCCGGATGTGAAGCCGATATCTTAGCGGAAGCGGAAAATTGGTAAAGAAAAGAGGAAGGCCGTTGCAGAGGAAGTTGAAAAGTTAATCAAATCCAGATTCATTGGCAAAGTTTAGTACCCGACATGGCTATATAACGTGGTCATGGTCAAAAAGAAAACTGGGAAGTGGAGAATGTGTGTAGACTCCACCGATCTTAATAAAGCATGTCCGAAGGATTCCTATCCCCTGCTACACATAGATCAGCTGATTGATGGAGCTTCAGGGTTCCGGCTTCTAAGCTTCTTGGACGCCTACTCGGGGTACAATTAAATAAGAATGAACCCGAAAGATGCTTCGAAGACAGCTTTCATGACAGATTAGAAGAACTATTACTATCAGGTGATGCCGTTTTGATTGAAGAATGCTGGTGTAACCTACCAGAGGCTCATGGACATGGTTTTCGCTCCACAAAGAGGTGGTTAAGACGGTAGAAGATTGCAAACATGTGGTGGATGTTGAAGAGACCCTTGCAGCTATTCGAAAATATAACATGCGCCTGAACTGGGACAAATGTACTTTCAGGGTGCAGGCCGGCAAGTTCTTAGGCTTCATGCTGACAAGCCGGGGAATAGAAGTTAACCCGGATAAATGCCAAGCAGTTATTAACACGAGAAGTCCGACTACAATATGCAAAGTACAACAACTAACTGGCTGTTTGGCCGCGTTGTCACATTTTTTATCTTGTGCAGGTGACAAGTCAATTCATTTCTTCGCGGCTATTAGAAAGACAGCCGAATTTGAGTGGACTGAAGCATTCGAGTAGGCATTCCCGAAGGTGAAGCAATTTCTGTCAACTCCTCCAATTTTGACCAAACCAAAAGAGAATGTGCAACTGGTGTTATATCTCGCCGTATTAGATCATGCAATCAGTTCGGTCCTGGAGCAAGAAGCAGAAACAGGAGAGCGTCCGATGTATTTTGTTAGTAAGGTGTTGAAGGGAGCAGATCTAAGATACCAAAATATTGAGCGGTTGGCACTAGCTTTGGTAACAACTGCTCGAAAGTTAAGACATTATTTTCACGGGCATCCAATCTTGGTGAAAACCAACTTTCCTCTAAAGAAAATTTTCAAGAAACCGGGTCTAGCGGGGAGAATGGTGTCCTGAGTAGTGGAGTTTTCCGAGTATGATATCGACGTCAGTCCGCGTACTAGCATAAAATCTCAGGTCCTGGCAGATTTCATGGTAGAATTCAGCTCCCCACCGGTAAAAGATTCGCCTACAAGGTAGATTCTTTTTGTTGACGGATCATCAAATTTGAAGGGGAGTGGCACTGGAAGAGTCCTGGAAGGTCCTGGTGAGATAATACTAGAGTATTCGTTGTGATTCAGTTTTCAAACAAGCAACAATCAAGCTGAATATGAAGCCTTGATAGCCGACCTGAGGTTAGCTTTAGAAGTTGGAGTGATCCACCTACTTATCTGGACGGATTCACAACTTGTCGTCGGGCAGGTGAGTGGAGCTTTTCAAGTGAAGGGACGTATTTTAATTATGTATGTCCAGCAGGCACTGTCATTATGTAATAGATTTGAGACTTTTGAGATCTGTCACATCTCAAGGGAGGAAAATACCCGGGCCGACTTACTAGCTCGTCTAGATAGCACCAAAGGATATGGGATGAACAAATCGGTAATACAAGAAATGTTAACGTTGCCAAGCATTGAAAATGAGGAGATGCTAGTAGCCGAGGAGGAAACCGGCTGGATGTTGAAAATACTGGCGGAACCTCCGACTCATATCTCATATCAAATAGAGTCGCCATCGAACGTCTTTTATCTCACGAGGAAGAAAGGAAAACATCGAGTAAACCTGAGGGGAGGAATCGCGGTCCAATGACCGAGAGATCAAGAGAATCTAGGTAAGAGAGTTAGTTACGCAAGGGGAAGGGATTAGCACCCCACACGCCCGTAGTACTCTACGGTATCCACTTTCTATTTCTAGCTAAAGGGTGTGTTATATCTATGCTTAAACGCTATCATGCATGCAAAAGAAAAGAGAAAATAAGAAACCACGGGGAAAAGAAATAAGTATTTACAAAGTTTGCTCGATCGAGCCCCGTGACAAGATGCCTACGTATTCCCGCGTACAATGGGAAAGTTAGAGCGCCGTAGTTCGGCTCACTTGTTTTGGTGGGTTTTGTGTTTTTTATTTGTGAAAAAGGTTTTAAACACAAAAAGAAACGAAGGCGCGCAAAGGCGAAAAGAGTTTGTGTTGGTTGGTTGTTTTTACCTTGAAAAAGGAATTCAAACCATTGTTAGGTGTTTTGTTTGCAAAGGGAAAAGAAAAGCAAGTTTTAGTTTTATTATATGCAACATGCAAATGATACTAGCAAAACAAAAGGGAGACTAGATAGGCACTACCCTAATGTTGTCACGCAAAGGAAGTGGATCCTATGGTGGAGGATGTGAGGGAATCTCTAACTAAGTTAACATGCAAAGGATGTGGGTCCTAAAGTCTAGGCTAGAAAACCTGGAGAAAAGCAATCAAAGCAAGCACAAATCACAAGTAGAATTTCCCTAAACGGGTCTTTATATAAACCAGAGGGGTTCTTGAACATGCTCCAGCTACGGAAGCCCCATCATGCATCTCTATTCCTACTTCTCATGGAAAAAGAAAGCCCTAAAGCCCTACTTCTCATGATATCTAGGAAAGCTGTAAGAGAATACAACAAATAGTGTAGAAACTACCAAACGAATATAGAATCCGAAGTGCACTGCGAGCTATAGGAATACTCCGGAAAACTTCAAGTACTGCAGCCATGCAATAAGAATAAACCGGTGAGAATAGCTCGAGGCATCAGAAGCAAATGGAATGCGCATTCTTGCGCATTCGAGGCAACAAAATCTGCAAGGAGGGAGTTAGACCCAAAGAACAAGTAGAGGAATGCACACGTGGGTGTACAAACGCAAAACACGTGCAAGAAGGGAGTTAGACCCAAAAGAAAACAAAGGAGTGTATACGTGGATATACCAACGCACAACAAGTTGCGAAAACGGAGTTGGACCCAAGAGGCAAGCACAAGGAATGTATACGTGGGTATACAAACATAAGAAACCTTCAAAAAGGGAGTTAGACCCAAAACACAAGCAAAGGAATGTATACGTGGGTATAAAAACGTGAAACAACCAAAGAAATGTGTCGTATATGCTTACAACACAAGCCCTGCATCCAACATATGCCAAACAGCGTCTAAGAATGTTAGAACACCTGTTGTTGGCACTTAGAAAAAAGAAATAGCAGGAAAACAACCAGGCCGCGCTAAGCCTGTTATACCGCACTAAGCGCAACCTGCAACACACAAGTCAGAGAGTTTGGCAATTAGTGCGCTCCCGGTGGCGCTAAGTGCGGTCTGTAACCTGCAGAAATGTTGTTTTTGATCCGGATCACCTGTCGATGAAGCTCTCATGCTAAAATTTAATCCATACAGTTTGGCAATTATTCCAATGTTCAAGTGTGTGATGTTATGCATGGACATGTATAGGAATGCAAGTTGACACAATGGTTTCAATGCTCATATGCACAATGTTATGCATGAACATGCGACGGATGCAAGCGGTGAAACAATAGCTCCAATGCTCATGAATGAGGGTCAAGGCATGAACATGCGTGGAATACCAATGGTGGAATGATGATTCCGATGCTCGTGTGCGATGCTATGCAAGAACATATGCGGAATGCAAGTGATGAAACAATAGTTCTCATTCTTATGTATGCAATGTTATGCATGAACACATATGGAACACAAATCAATAATGCTAATATTCTCACATGTGTGATTATGCATGAACATGCTAAGAGTGTAATGTGAAACCGGAATTCCAAAGCTCATGCGCAAGTCTAGGTGTGAACATGTATGGAACGCAAGGAATTAACCGTTCTAATGTGTATAATGGAGGTCGGTGCACGATTATGCTTATGATGCAAGTTGTATTGGCGACCTAATGTTCCACATGCCAAGTATAGACACAAGCAAATCATGCCATGAGGCAATGAGGAATGATTATGTCAAATCCTAATTGAAACATTAACACAAACACTTGGAGTGCAAATGCATGAACTATGTCCAATGCTCCATGTACCTAGTGATCAAAATGCTTTAGAAGTTACATGTTGACACGCTACAAATGCAAGCTATACCTTAACTCATCATGTGTCAATGCAATTCAATAAAACTAAATGCCTTTCAATGCATGAGCATGTGTTAGAGGATGCAAGATGCATGAGTTTGTGGCTATAATGCAAAGAGAATGCAAATGCATGCATGCTATGTATGAAAATCTTCACACCGACACCAATAACGTTGCAAAATCCGATTCAAAACAAAGAATTCAAGCATGAAGGTTCAAGAATCAGAATCTACATGGAATTTGCGAGTAATGACAATGTTCAATTTTCAAGAAAAGCAGAAAATCAGAAATAGCTTAAAATAAGTGCTTAATTGACCTAAACACTTACCTGAACTTGAAGTTTGAATCAAATTGAAGAGGAATTCCTGGTGCTTTTCAAAGAAAATACCAGATCAATGATGAATTGATGATAATCTTCAGAATTAGCCTTGAATCCTTGAAGAAAGCTTGAGGTTTTCAATGGAGAATTTGGGAAAATGAAGGAAAATTGCTTAATTCTTGCAATTGAGAAAATCAAGATGAATCTATTCCTTCCATGTCAATCACGTGCAGAAGGAGGAAAAGATGATATCACTTGAAGTAGGGGAAGATGCGATGGAGAAAACCAGAATTCACAGGTCGCGCTTAGCGTAGCGCGCTAAGCGCGGTCTGTGGCTGAGGCAGGTGCTTGAGTCCGATGGCGGCCTGTGGTGGTTGCTTGGAGGAAAAGCTGAAATTTGAACTTTGTTTGGCTTTTGGTTGAGAGAGAATTTTGGAGTGAGAGGTGGTCCCCAAAACTAGACAAATGATCCCCCCCACATTTGTGAAGGCAAAATGTATTTATAGCTTTGGATCCATAATCAAGCCCAAATTATGATTATCTGGATAATTTTCATAATTAACCCAAAACTGCCAAATCCGTTGAGAATTTGAAGTCGGACTCTAAATGAAAAGTGTCCGGAATGTGATTTTGCTTGCGTAAATCAAACTTTCGACAAGATCAGGCGAACGGCCGAGATAGGATAAATTTCTGAAGTTTCAGCACAACTTTTAGACCACAAACACATGCAGAACTTGATTCTCTTTTTTTGTTTTTCCGCTTGGACTACCTTGAACTAGATAAACTCATGATCAATGCTATGTATGCGACTACATGTATGTCTATGCAATCGAATTATAAGCCAGAAATACGAGAAAAAAGAAGGGTAAATTTTGGGGTACAACAGATGTCTCCCATCATAAGGTATCTCCAACAGAATGTTTTACCTGATGATAACGAAAAAGCCAGGAAGGTTAAGAAGATTTCAGTAAGGTTTGTAATTGTTGCTGACAAGTTATACAGGATGGGGAGATCTGCTCCTATGTAGCATTGTGTGTCTGAGGAGGACACTCTTTTAGTGATGAAAGAGGTTCATGAGGGTGTTTATGGAAACCATGTGGGTGTTCGGTCTCTGTCCAGCAAGATACTACGCGCAGGGTACTATTGGCCTACTATGTTGAAAGACTGTGTTCATTTTGTCACTCATTGCGCAAAATTCCAAACGTTTGCACCTGGTATTCATACACCGGCCGAGCTGGTCCACTCTGTTTTCGTTCCGTGGCCTTTTCATCAATGGGGGGCTGACATCCTCGGGCCATTTCCTTTGGCACCGGGCCAGTTAAAATTTCTCATTGTAGCGATGGATTACTTCACTAAGTGGGTAGAGGCCGAGGCGGAATCCCAGATATTAGCGGAGCGTGTGCGTCGGTTTTATTGGAGAAATATAATTTTCTGCTTTGGACTTCCCCGGGTTATTGTATCCGACAATGGGACATAGTTCGCGAGTCTTTTGTTGTTGAATTTTGCAAGGATCTTGGAGTTATAAACAAGTTTATCTCTATATAGCATCCACAAGCCAACGGTCAGGAAGAATCACCTACCAAAGTAATTCTAAATGCAATAAAGAAGAAGCTGGATGAAGCTAAAGGACTGTGGGCACAATACCTTCATGAAGTCTTGTGGTCCTATCACACTACCGTTCACTCAACAACTCATGAAACACCTTACAAAATGGTTTTTGGTGTCGATGTTATGATTCCTGTGGAGGTCACCTAACCATCATGGAGACGAGAAAATTTTGAGGAAGGAGCTAACAACTAGGGTTTGGATGCTGAAGTCGACCTTGTAGAAGAGGTGAGGAATATAGCACACCTAATAGAAATTGCTGCTAAGCAAAGAATACCACAACATTTTAATTTAAAAGTGAAGCAACGGGGTTTCGAGGTCGGAGACTTGGTGCTCAAAAGGGTTACAAATCCGACCAAGAAGGGAAAACTATCTCCTAATTAGGAGGGTCCATTCCGAGTACTAGAGAAACTACATAATGGGGCCTACAAGTTAGAGACTCTAGAAGGAATAGAGGTACCTAGGACTTGGAATGTAGCTAGTCTCAAAATGTATTTCAATTAAACAATGTAAAATGCGTGAGTAATGATGGTGTCTCTTTTCCCTGGACAAGGGCCATGGTTTTTAATGAGGCACCTTAAAATTAATTCTAGCTTGTAAAGATCAATAAGTTGTAACAGGCTCCCTTCCTCAGAATTCACCTTTGGTGATCTGGCTCAGGTACAACCCGACTCAAAGCCAAAAATCAGCTCACTACCTTGGTTCAAGATACTTTACTTGAATCAGTGACAAGTACAACTCGACTCAAAGCCAAAAATCGGATCACTGCCTTGTTTCAAGATACTTTGCTTGAACCAATGACAGGCACATCCCAAAGTTTCGCCACAACTCGGCTTAAAGCCTTGATTCAAGATACTTTGCTTGAATCAGTGACAGACACAGCCTGACATTTTGCCACAACTCGACTTAAAGCCTTGGTTCAAGATGCTTTGCTTGAATCAGTGACAGGCACAACCTGGCATTTCACCATAACTCGACTTAAAGCCTTGGTTCATGATACTTAGCTTAGATTAGTGACAGGCACAGCCCGGCGTTTCGCCACAACTCGGCTCAAAGCCTTGATTAAAGATACATTGCTTGGATCAGTGATAGGCACATCCCGATGTTTTGCCATAACTTGGCTTAAAGCCTTGATTCAAGATACTTTGCTTGAATCAGTGACAGGAAGAGCCCGACGTTTCGCCACAACTCGGCTTAAACCCTTGGTTCAAGATACTTTGCTTGGATCAGAGACAGGCACAACCCGACGTTTCACCATAACTCAGCTTAAAGCCTTGATTCAAGATACTTTGCTTGAATCAGTGACTAGAACAACCCGACATTTGCCATCACTCGGCCTAAAGTCTTGAGTCATTTTTTGAAACTTGATAAGGTATGGCTTGGCGAAACCTCGAAAAAGTACTTGGGGCTAGTCTTCCTGCATAGATTAAGTATTCTCAATAAATACAGGATCATGTCTTTCCAACAAAGTCTTCATGGCTTAAAATAAACCATTTAATTTAGGGGGCTATTATCGCATATCTCTGTTCACGAAATTAAAGCATTAAACAATTCATACAAGCAGACGTTAAATTTTTTGAAGAATATGAAATACGTAGTGCTAAAATAAAAGCCCAGAGGGCAATTGTTTTAAATTTTTACAAAGTGCACCCACCAAAAAGGGTGACTAACGTAGGACTAGCCCAGAGGGCAATTGTTTGAAATTTATACAAAATGCACCCACCAAAAAGGGGTGACTAATGTAGGACTAAAAGTAGAAAGCTTAATTTTGAGGTGAGAAACGTCCATGGTAATCGGCTCTTCACTTAGTGTGGCGTCGCTATCACCACCGTCAACCTCCACTAGCTTCCCATCCACTATAGACTTGAAAAGTCAACCTCCGAGATTTCGAGATCTAGGTACAAACAGGCAACGTGGGCCTTTGCTCGGCCAAAAGCCACGTTCCCAACGTTTAGCACATCCATCCGAGACTTGTCCAAAGCTTCTTTCAGCTAGGAGCATGATTTCTCTGAAGCTTGTAGTTTGGCTGATTGCTTGGCAACAGAGGTCTTCACCATGGCAAGATTTCTCTAGTGCCTTGGTCTTAAAATGGGAATTAGCCTCATTGAGAGATTTCTTGTTCTCGGCCAGTCTTTTGACCTCCTTCTCCATTTTAGAGTTTTTCTTGTCTGCATCATCGCCGGACTCAAAGAGACCCCGGGTCAGAACAGCACACAACCTCATCAAGTATGAGCTTAGATGTTGTGTGATCTTCTGAGGACCAAGGCTCTTCAGTTTGTTCACATCTTCTGAAGCGTTGAGATGGTGATATGAAAATTTGTCGCCATCGAAGTCAGCTGACCATAACTTATTCTCAGATGAAGGATGGTTTGAATTGTCGCCGGTTTCTTTCAACAGAGTGGAAACTTCCCAATCTGCTTGATTTTCCTCATTTTCCATCACATTCTTCAGTTTCTTTGGAGCTTTTTCACTAGCTGGCTCGACGTTAGAGGGGCGTTTGACAAGGGTGGCCGATATTACTATGGTTCCTAACGCGTTTGCTTTAGAACTCGTGTTCTTTTTCTTCTTGGGTGCCCGGATCTCTAGGCTGGTCAGGTTTGATTTGGCCTCGGAGGGGCCACTAGCACCCATCCGAGCAGCACAAGCCGCCGCCATCAGCTTCTTTTGCTCTTTCACAAACATGTCAATCATCTTGTCTACATGCAAGAAAGTAGAGAAAGAGGTTAGTTAAAAAAAGTGAATCTTGCAAGAAGGCAAAGCGTAAAAAGAAACTTACCCAAGAAAGCAGGGATTTCATTTTGGGGTAGTGTTAGCAAATCCCTAACTCTGATTGGCCAGAATGAATCTAAGATCCCAAGAGATAGGGTTTCAGGTTCACTTAAGGCGTCATAATCAAAACCGGAGATGGGCACCAAGGACCACATCTAACTCAGAAGAAGCATTCCTTGTAGCCTTTGAAGTTTGAGGTATAGGCTTGAAGGAAACTTCTCTTTGGGATACCGCTGATAGCAACCCAACTTCCAGAATCCGTGTTCTTTATTTCAAAAAATGAGAAGAATAACCCTATAGTTGGAGTTATGGTCAGGCTCTACAGATTAGCTCAAAAGCTCTTATAAATCCCCAACTATTCGGACGAAGTTGAGAGAGGGCTACGTTCACTATTCCTAGTATGTCGGTTTCAAAGTCGGTAAAAGGGAATTGTAAATTTAACTCTTCCCTTTTCTAACCATGCTTTGTTTGAAGCCTAGGGCTTCTCCTTTGAGCATATTGTTGGTTTCCATTAGAAGCTCCACGGAACCTAAAGAGTCAGGGTCAGAATCACTATCAGAAGTTAGAACTTCAGAATCAATCTTGTTCATAACCCTCTCTAGTTCCTCTACCCCTATAGCATCCCTCATCTCTTGCATGCATTCCTCCCACAAGATTCTACGCTCATCACTACTTAAGTGTTTCCTATGACCTAATTCGTCACATTCTCTAATGATCACCACCCTTCGAGTAAAGTAAAGTAGAAGAAAATGAGGAATAAAGATCGAATACCTAAATGTACGATTGAATGACTTGAGAGGTTTTGAATTGAGTAGGCAGCGGCGAAGTTTGTGGAGAAGAGTGAATAAGGAAATAGGGTTTGAAAAAGGAAGGGAATGTTATAAAAGGGAAGAAGGAAGGGGTAACGTGTTAAAATTAAAAGCCCACTAAACGGTAATTACTACGCCTATATAGGTGACTGTTCAGTGGAACTATGAAGTGTAATACACGCTCCTACAAATGATGTATATCTCGGCTAAAATCAATGATTCTTATTTTTATCGACCATAAGACTTCAAGGCATGAAGTCGTATGCTCGGGGGGCTTATGATCATACATAAAATCCTAGCCGAGCTATAGAGTCGAAAAGAGCAAGGAGGAAGCCGAGAATGGTACTCGGCTGGAGAGTATGGAGGTCAGAGTATGGACCAGGCGTACATCTCGACCATACGAGCCATGATCTAGCCCGGCTAATAAAGTGAGTGTTACGATCAAGCTGGGAGAAACTGCCACATTAATCCTGCCGGCGCGCGTTACGCATTGGGGTCATCATTGCTAAGCGGCGAACGTTATACATCTTTAAGATGATTCAATTATGGAGCTGTGAGGAAAAGCCGTTACTGGAGCCAAACGTGGAAGTCACGTAACTACTATATATATAGGGCTCCCACCAGTGGGATAAGCAAGACAATCATTAGCTTGGAGTTCAAGATACTTAGCTTGAGCCTCCAAATCCCTAAATACAGATATATAAGTTTTTCCTGCAAGATCAGTGGGTTTTGTGTTTTTTACTTATGAAAAGGTTTTAAACATAAAAGAAGATGCGCCCGTAGCTGAAAAAGAGTTTGTCTTGGTTGGTTGCTTTTACCTCGAGAAAGGAGTTCAAACCATTATTAAGTGTTTTTGTTTTAAAAAGAAAAAATAAAGCAAGTTTTAGTTTTAATTACATGTAAGGATGCAAAAAGAAACAAGCAAAACAAAAGGGAGACTAAATTAGTACTAACCCTAATGTTGTCATGCAAAGATTGGACCTATGGTTGAAGATATAAGGGAATCTCTACCTATGTCAACATGCAAAGGATTTAAATCCTAATGCCTAGGCTCGAGAGCTATCCTAACCGAACGGTCCTAAGGGAAAGCTATCCTATATCCGTCTTGGTTGTGAAACCAAGGGATGCAAAGGGATGAAGCAATCAAGTGCTTTGGCAGAAGCACAGAAGTAATGCAATGTGCAAACAAATGTCAAACAAGCGTAGGCATAACCTACAGAGAAAATGATGCGAGTTCTGCAATAAATGCGAACCCCAAGAAAGAGTGGAGAGTAAAAATAGGGAACTCTGGCCACTTTGTTATTGACTCGATAAGGAAGAGCAACATGATTCGCGTGTGCCATACAAGACACGGACTAGAACTGTGCAGGGGACGACTGCCGACACTTTGCGCTTGCCCATATCATGACTCGATAGCAAGAAAAATAACAACGCGGGTCTTTCCGTAGCGGTGCCACATTGGGTAGCCTAACCACTTGACCAATGCAAGCAAAAATGTAAACACTTACTGAGAATTTCCTCCCTATGCGCGGATGAGGACTTTAAACAAACTAAACACAAGTAGCACACAAAAGCGCCCTAAACAGGTCTTTAAATAAACCAGAGGGGTTCTTGAACATGCTCCAACTACGGAAGCCCCATCATGCATCTCTATTCCTACTTCTCATGGCAAAAGAAAAAGCTGTAAATCCTTACTTCTCATGATATCTAGGAAAGTTGTAAGATGATGCGGTAAAATCAGTGTAGAAACTACCAAACGGATATAAAATCTGAAGAGCACTGCAAGCTAAAGAAATAATCCGAAAAACTTCAAGTACTGCAGCCATCCAATAAGAGTAAACCGGTGAGAAACACTCAAGGTATCAAAAGCAAATAGAATACGCGTCCATACGCATCCGAAGTAATAAGACCTGCATGAAAACAGCGCAAGCAGACAATAGAATGTATACGTGTGCGCACAAGTCAAGGAACATGCTTATACACATTCCGATCTAGGATACTTGAAAGAACGGAGTTAAACCGAAAACGCGGGTAAAAGGAATGCACACGTGTGTGTACAAACACAAAATGCTTGCAAGAAGGGAGTTAGGCAAAAAAAAGAAAAGCAAATAGAATGTATACATGGGTATACACGCGCAAAACACCTGTAAAAGGGAGTAAAACCCAAGAAACAAATAAGAGAATGTACACGTGAGTGTACAAGCGCGAATAACCTGCAATAACAAAGTTAGACCGAATATGCAAGTAGATTGAATGTACATGCGGATGTACAAACGCAAAAAGAACAAAGGATTGTATCATATGTATATGTAATACGAGCTCCTACACCAAATACACTTCAAACAATGATCCACAATGTTAGAACACACGATGCCTTGCATTTGCATTCAAGAAAAAAAAATTCAGTTCCAGTTCTCGCTAAGCATAGTATTTGGAGCTAAGCGCGACCCAAATAGAATGTTTGGCGCTAAGCCTGCCCCTAGTGGCGCTAAGCCTGGTCAAGTCAGAAACTTTGGCGCTAAGCCTGCTCCTGGTGGCACTAAACGCGGTCTGTAGCCTGCAAAATTTCCTGTTTCAAACCAAACCTCCATTCCATGATGTTCTCATGCCAAAAGTCGATCCATACAATCAAGTAACAAGCAAAAAGGTTCATCGGAAACACTTAATTCCAAAAGTCACGGTTTACAAGAAAAATGCAAATGAATAGAAGCATGGAAAACATTTGATTTCAAACGTGCAAAAGAGAACATATCAAAGTGATCAAAAGTACACATCACAAGCCTATGTACATGTGTATGAATTATGCAAAATGCTCCTAAAAAGAGAAATGCGCCTAATTCTACATCTCCACATTTTTGTATGCAACTTAGGCTTCAAAATCACATGAATTGATGCATGTTAGTCTATCTACATACTCCTCAATGCATGATCATATGATAGGCGATGCAAAAATGAAAAAGATTAGTGACCTAAATGCGATGAAGTCATGTGAAAATGCTAAAAGGAAAAGTGCACAAGGTGTCAAGTTGTGGAGTGTGCATGCTTGTGAAATTGTGTTGTGAAAAGTGAGGTTTCCACATGTTTTCATGTCTTAAAGATCATGTATCAACATCATCAATTGCTTCAACTATCCTACATGCATGTGCAAGGATATACAAGAATTCAATTTATGTCAAATAGTGTGTGCATGTGAATTATGTACAATGTGCAAATGCATCTAAAATTAGGTGTCTTAATTTCCACATTTCGACACAACTCAATACACAATGCAATCCTCTAATCACATAATTCAATGCATCTTAATTAATCCACACATTTCCTAATGTATGAACATACAATTGATGATGCAAAGTGTTCAAATCATATGCCTAAACGCAAGGAAAATCAACACCGCAAGTGTATGTGTGTGTTATGAACAAATTCTTCACATCGACACAATAACGTTGCAAAATTCAATTCAACAAATTCAAAGATGAAATTTCAAGAATCGGAATCCACACGGAAATTGTAAGAAATTACAATATTCAATTTCAAGAAAAGCTAAAAGTTAATAGTAGCTTAAAATAAGTGCTTTATTGAAATAAACACTTACTTGAACTTGAAGTTTGAATAATATTGAAGAGGAATTCCTTGTACTCTTCAAAGAAAATACTAAATCAACGTTGAATTGATGATAATACTCGAAATCAAGCTTGAATTCTTGAAGATCTTGAAGCTTCAATGGAGAATTGAAGAAGATGAAGAGAAATTGCTTAATTCTTGAAGAATTGAAGAGAAATCAAGAGGAAAATCTTCCTCTAGGTTGAATCTTGCGAAAATGAGGAGAAAAGGAAAAGAATCCGGTGAAGAAGCTGCTCCGATGAGAAGGTGGAGATCTGAAGATCGCAGGGAACGTTAAGCCTAGGGAGGCGCGCTTAGAGCGGTCCACGATGGTGACCAGTGCTAGGAAGGTGCCAGGTGGTGGCATGTGGTGGTTGCTTGGAGGGAAAAGTGAAATTTTATTTTTTTGTTCTTGAGTTTTTGGCTTTTGTTTGAGAGAGAATTAGAGAGTGGTTTTTGGTGAAAATTAAGCAAATTATTGTGTTGTTGTGTTTTGTGAAGGCAACAATTTATTTATAGCATGGGGAATTAGGCCTAATAGTACCTTGGATCCATAATCAAGCCTAAATCGCGATTATTCGAATAACTTTCGTAATTAGTCCAAAATAGCCTGATCCGTCGAGAATTTGAAGTTGGACTCTCAACAAAAGTGTCCGGAACACGATTTTGCTAACGTGAATTAAAATTTCGACTCAATCGGATTAACGGTCAAGTCGATATGAACTTTTTTTGAAATTCTGCACAGTTTTCAGGCGACTGACACATGCAGAATTTTCAATGCGCTCTTCGGAGAAAATGCCTCGAACGAGGGCCTTCTGATGAAAATTTGCAAATGAGTATTTTTGAGACAATCGAAGCTAACAAAACTTGTGAACTTTTGGCACTAGTCCCATCTCGTTTCAATAAAAATCGAGCGAGATATAATTTTTCAAAGTTCGCGTATCAGATGAAAATAGCTCAGTTCAACTCAAAAATCAACCCGAAGAATAAAATTATAGTATTAAACAGTGAGAAATCAGCTCTCGAGTCGTGCATAAAATTCGAAGATAATTTTGATAAGGAATTTTAGAAATCAGTCTCGCTCAGGTTCGAGTTTCCAACTTGAAATTACGAACGTTTCAGTGCACTGAGCGCACGGTACGACACAAAAATTTAGTTTAAACCACTGGAGAAATCAATTTTTACGGGGACTTTCCTCACATAATTTT
Organism: Vicia sativa; assembly: GCA_021764765.1. NCBI lineage: Eukaryota > Viridiplantae > Streptophyta > Magnoliopsida > Fabales > Fabaceae > Vicia > Vicia sativa. Next base: position 88,704,809 of record CM038792.1, on the reverse strand, counting down.
CCTCCGACTTTCAAACAAAAGTTGTAGATAATAATGAGAGGGACTTTCCAATCAAAAATCATCAGAAAATAATCGACGAGCTAAGAGATATGCCTTTTGGAGTGCCCAAAATGCGCTGAAAACCCAAAATTCACGTTATTGAGAAATAAGCGAATAAATTCTTTTTCTTTGACTAAACAGTCTCCGATCTGAACAGATAAACTGGAGAACATATTGAAATTATCCCAATGCTTATGGAATCAAATCGAAATAGCTTTATGACCAGAATACGTTGTATTGAGCATGCGAATCGAAGAATATTGATACCGGACTCAAAGTGATCTGAGATAATCGAAACGTGTCATTTCTTTCACCACTTGGGATACCTTGAACCTGTTAACCCCATGATCAATGCTATGTGTGCAACTATATGTATGTTTATGCAATCGAATTATAAGCCACAAATACGAGAAAGAAGAGGGTAAATTTTAGGGTACAACAGCTGCCCCTATTCAATCATCCTCAAACATGGGAGCAAGGTTGGCGTCTGCCTTTCAAGCGACAGGGTGTGAGGTGATTAAATACCAAAATGGACTTGAAAATTTACGCTCTAAATCCCAAAAGTTGTATCGAGAAGTAAGTGTGGACTTTTAAAATTCCAATGAGCCTCACTGGAGAAAAGGATATGTTGCGGTATGGCTTAACGGGGTCACAACAAGAGAGAGCACAAAATAAATGTTGAATTCTGCGAAGATAGGTACATGTGTAATCCTGGCCTAAAAAGAATTGGCCTCTATCCAATTCAATCCACAATGCCAGGGGAGAGCTGACACGCAAGTGGAAACAAAGACTAGATACGTTTACCAGACTAATCACATTACGCCAGAAAATAACTGGACGATCGTGATGCAAAGATTCGGAAACGCCAATTAGGCTTTACGAAGGAGAGAAACAAGTGCATTCTTGTTCTCAAAAGATGACCCACAATGCCAGGGGAGAGATGACATGCTAGCGGAGAAAAGACTTGATACACTGACTAGACTAACCACATTACGCCAGTGAATAACCGGACGGGTTTGTGATGTGAAGGCTAGAAAGTTCCGATTAGGCTTTATTGACTCAGAATGCTGTACTCTGAGAAGAGATACAAGTGTATTATTGTTCCCGAAAAGGCACAAAGGGAGAACATATCCTAAGAATATTGCACTAGGAGATGTACTAGCAGTTTCAACAAAGATGAAGACTGGAAATGCTGACCAGACTCCACACAAAATATAGAGTAACCTGCATCATGCGTATAGGAGAAAGCGTAATACTCAGACCTGATCAAGAATTGGTAGAGAATCAACTCTTGTGCGTAAGGGAGAAATCAAGTGTAGGGATTGCTTTCAATGCTAAATACGTATTGCACCAGGGTAAGAGCTAGCAGTCTCAACACTAAAGGAGAAAATGGACATATTGCGCCTGGAAGAACTGGAACACAACGGATTCCAAAGGGATGCCACACATCGAAGAAATTATCCTTGCTGGGATTTCAAAGAGATACAGGAACACCATTGGGGACAAGAAATATATTCCTGGCTTATACTTCTGTGCAGTGTGTGTGAATTTAGTGTAAACTAATGCATTAAGATGATCTATGCTTACAAAAAGATAAAAATTGAGTAACCAGCGACCCTAGGTCATAGAATAGTCAAGCTCGAATATAACAATCCACCAGGGTAGATGACATTGTCATGCTGCTAAGATGCGGCCTGTAATACGGTGAACTGACTTTTAGGATTTTTGTATCCAAATGTGCGGATAGCAAGAGTCTCCACCGACTTTTATTTTTATCCAATTAAGGGAAGGTAAAAGTAACAGAAAAAGACCTTCGTTAGATTCTGAGTTCGGGAGAATGGTTATGAAAAGGGAAGGTATTAGCACCCCTTTCCATCCGCAGTTTATTCTACGGGCTCTTAGTTGCTCTTAGATCACTTTTAAAAATTGCTTTCTGTGTGTTTGACAAAAATATTTTGAAAGATGGCATTTCGCTTTGACTTTGTAATGACTCATGTAGGAGTGTATACAAAGTGTTCGGAAATGTTTTTGTTTTGAAAAGAATTTAAACTTTGAAAAAAGTGTGTGGTGTGAAAAGCATTTGATAGAGCAAGCAACTAAAAGACTTATTTACCCACTCAGAATTGGTCGTTTTTGTTGTACTTCTACATTCCTTTAGAATAGCGCCAGCCATACCATTAGTTAGTAGGTAGCTCCATTCGTTGGATGTAAGCGGGACATTCGAAGGGACATCGGATGGTCATAGAAGGCAACTTGTAGGAAGTATCCTAGCACATTCGAAGGGACTATCATCATTTTTCGTAGGCGACAATCGAGGGTCAAGATCATGTATTCGGAGGCGACATCGTGGGTCTTATGATCTTTGTATCGAAGGGACTATGATGATTTGTTTGGAAGGCAACGGTGCTAGAATACCTCTACGTTCGAGGGACATGACCATTTTGAATCGAAAGGCATCGAGAGAGAATTACCCTAAGGGGTGCGTGTGTGAAAGAAGTGTGTTGAATTCAGAATATATTATCTTTGAAATTAGTGTGAGCTATGTCCAATTATTATCTTGCCATACACGCCTAGTTACTAACAGTTTATAGGGTGCGGGAATTAAAATGCGGAATGTAAAGATGCGGAAAGATAAACCTACGCTATTACATGGCTTTGGGGCAGATACATAATTTAAAATGCGGAAAATAAAATCCTAAATTAAACTATTACATCCCATAAACAGTTACATTATTGGAAAAATAAAAATGATAAAAGAAAAACGTCCGAATCGGAGCAACCTGTGAAAGAATAAGAAAATCGGGAAATATGACAAAATCGAAATAAGAGAAGATGTTAGAAAAAATGCAAATTTTAATATGAGAAAATTAATATATGCTGGAAATAAGATAAACATATTAAAATAATTTTTTGGGATTTTTTGGAAAAGATTTAATAATTAAAATGCAATTTATAATGATTTAAATGCTAAAATAAAAATAAAATAAATATGCATGCAAAAATTATATTTTTTAATTTATTAAATTAAATAAACATTTTTATGAAAATAATGTAAAAAGAAAATTAATTTTGGTAATTTTTGTAATGCAGAAATAAAATATGAAAAAGAATTAAAATGGTATGAAAATATTAATTAAAATAGAAAATATGGAAAAAGTTTGTAAAAGAGAGGAAAAACCCAATGGTCCTGGGGAGAATCGAACCCAGGACCTTGCTTTCACAGACCCCACGCCTTGCCAGCTGAACCAACGTGCTTCACTGTTTGGAAACCGGATCGAATAAAAGAAGAACAAGTGTCGCTCCCTGATGCTCCAAATCACGCGCCAAGCTTCGTCTTCCTCAGTTTGAAATTTTGAAAACTCTGCGTCGGCCATTGTTCGACGCTACAGCCCTGGCTAAAACGAAAATCAAGCATACATAATATAAATGAATTCTAAGGTCATGGTTCGATTCAGGAAATCATTTCGGATGCAATGGTATAGGTCTCATGGTCCAATTTTTCCGTTTAAAGGAAACTCCAAATCGTGTTCAGAAACCCTAGTTATGGTGAAACACGATTCCGGTCATAAAAATCCAATTGGTTTGCCCAGAAAGCTTGCAAGCTTGATTCTAAACACAGACAAACAATCAAAACAAGTTAATAATGCATGAATATGAGAAATCGAATTTGAGATTTTCAAGAACAAACCAAACACTGATTTCACGATTCTGAATGGATTTGTGCAATGTGAGGGTCTGGATCGACTCAGGAGATGTCAAGCAATGTGTTGGACACCTCAAAAACGATTGAAAACGGCTGGAAGTAGGGTTTGTACTTGCTTGTGCACCACGGTTTTTTGAGCTTTGGAATAGGGTTTGTAGAGCAATTTTTTCGTTCTTTCTTGATAGGTATGCATCATGTATTTATACTGGATGGATTTGGGATTGAATTTGGAAAGAATCAATCAATATTCAATGGAAATCAAATTTGATATTTCCATGAAAATCAAATCTTCAAAGCTTGATCAATTTCAATCCAATCTTGCCTTTCTTGCTCCAATTTCGAATTTGCTGGCATTTGTGAGTTAATTGGACCTTAAGGAAAGAATAAAATCAATCTTTGCAATTAATTTCAATTTTATAATTTATTTTAAGATTTAATTTGCATTTAAATGAATAAATTACAAATTAAATAGAAAAATAAATCAAAAATTCGTGGTTTTGGGCTTGGACACTCCTAATTGCTTGAGGAACAAGTTAGGATGAAGAAAAAGTAGGCCCATTTGCAAAAGATTTGATTTTTTGAAGTATCTCTCTTTGTGCATTCTTCCAAAATTGCCCAACTTGTAGATGGTGTAACTTGCTCAATTTTCCACATTTTTGAGTGTTCTTGGACTTTTTGGAAAGCTCTAAGAGTCCTATAACCAATGTCTTTGGTCTCATCTCAATTGGAGTTACCATGCTCAAAATATCTTCAAAACAAAAAGTTGACTTTTTGTTGACTTTGAAAATGACCTATAATGTTTTGAGCTATACCTCTCAAATGAAGCATTTTTTGGACATTCTTGTGAGACATGAAGTTGTAGAAATTGAATTTCCTTCAAAATAAGAGGTGGTGGAAAATTTACGAGAAAGTATGAGAAAGTTATGACCATCAAAGTTGATTGACTTTTCATCTAGAAACCCTAATTTAGAAAGTTTAACTTTTGGGCAACTCTTGAGTTTTCTTGATGAATCATGATCAACCCTTGATCACATAATGAATGTAACTTCAAAATGAGGATGTTAACCAAAAATCAGAAGTTTTGACGCATGTTGACCACAGTTGACTTTTGTCCAATACACGATTTTCAACCATCGAGCAATTGTCCGAGGAACTTGACTTGTGAGGCTTGAAACTTGACATGGAGAATCTTTGAAGCATATGAGGAGGCATGAAGGCCATTGGAGATGTTGGAAATCCATCTTGACTTGAGAGATACCAAACCCTAGTTTGGGTTGATTGTCTAGGAGAGTTTGTCGATCAACTCTTGAGGAATCCTTGAGTATGGAGGTATGAAATCTCTTGAGTAGATGGAGGGCAAATTTTGGGGTATGACAACTGCCTGTTCAATCTTCTTGTCTTGGAAGGGTTAGATTGACATGCTTGTCTTTCGTGACACGGAGGTAGAAGATGATTGAAACTACACGAAAATTTGCACTCATTGTTGGTGGATGATGCGGGAATGGGCTTCGATGCCATTTGGAGAAGTTGGAGACTTATTTGGGAGCAGTCGTGCCTAGACTCGAGTCATTAAATAGGAGAGCTGACGGAGATGGGCTTAAGATGCCATCTGGAAAAGTCGATCTTTGGGGAGGCGAGCCGTCGTTAGACTCGTAGATGTTCTGGAATGGAGAGAGATGGGCTTAAAATGCCATCCGAAGAGTCGTCGTTAGACTTCGTGTTCACCTTGAATGAGGTTATTGGTTTGTATTGATTTTTAACCATATATGCAGCATCGAAAGTGAAGAGATGTTGACAAATAGTCGGAGATGGGCTTAAGATGCCATCCAAGGCAACTGAGTCGTACGCTAGACTCTGTAGCTGCTGTTGATAATCAGAATAAATCTTATGATTACTCAGGATAGATTGTAGTTGGCAAAAATGTGGATAGCTTCCCTATTGTGTGTCCGGTGTTGATCCATTGCCTGTTATCGGAGGATAACCAGAGGTGGTCTTTTGGATAGTTTTCCCATCGGTTCGGGCTTAATCTGGACTGTCGTCGGGGTCTTCGAGATAGTTTTCCGTCGGCTGGGGCTTAATCTGGACCTGTTTGAAGGCGGTCTTTCGAGATAGTTTTCCGTCGGCTCGGGGCTTAATCACGGACTTTGCGTCGAGAATGACATTACATTTTGGAGAAAACAAGAGAAACTTTGATAGAATATTTGTTAGTCTTATGCAAAGTATGATGCATGACAGTGTATATGAATGGCATATGCATGAATTATGACTTTTATGAGAAATGCATGAATGATGAATGTTGTGATATTTCAAAACATATCCATCTTGAAGAAGCGGATATTACTTTGAAGATTTCGACTTACACTGGGAAGAGAGTAGGTGGAAGCCCCTGCTTTTGAAGGAGGAGGAAGATATCCTGGATTCCTCCGATGCACTATCTGACCAAGTCTTGGGCCTAGATATTGTCGAGGAAGGTAGAGATTTGAGAGGCTCGTTGTTGGAGATCTCATAGACACTGCTGAGGAGAGTCTGGGAGGCAATCTGTTGGGGACCTTGTATGCAGACCCTGTTGAGGAAATTTAGGAGGCGCTCTACCGGGGATTCTGGGAGCAGATCTCGCTGGAGAGCAATTGATGGTCGCTGAGAGACCGGGCTTGAAGAGTCTGGGGTCCGTTGTAATCTCTGGCTGGGGAATAAAAGGTGTATGCTTCCTCCGATGCACTATCTGACCAAGTTTTGATCCGGATACTGTCGGGAGAAGGGGAGGATTGAGAAATATCCGTGAGGATGAAGTGTTCTTGCTTGAGGCGATGTAACGTTGCTCGGTTGAGTGGAATCATTGCTTGTGAATTAACATATACTCCGCTGGGGAAGGTGTGTTGTGGGTGACACCTTTATGCTCTGTGGGGAACTATTTGTTGACTTTCGTCGTCATCCCAATTCACGGAACGTAGTAAGTACTTTTGTATGTTCACTTTTCGTATGTTTGTGATCGATTCTTATTGTCAAATCGTATAGTCATTCAAAGCAAGCGTTGGACTTATTGCAAATAACAACAACGAAATTGTAAAGAGAAAGAAGTCGTATTTATTTGAAAGGTGGCGTATGGCCAAGTAGTTTGTACACAAGAAAGGTAAAAGCTATCGGAAAATCTCGTTAAGTCCCAACTATGCTAGTACTCATATATTTCGACTATCTCATCTCCTTTGTCGTAGAAAGTGAGTAGGTGATCTTCGCCATTTGAATCTTGAATCTTGATAGTAGTGCAGGCGGATGATCGGAATAGACATAGTGCGCTTAAATCCCTAACTTTTGCCTAGACCGCCCTTCGGGTTTTCGTCTGGGATACCCTTTGCTCAAGCCTTTTCGGGTTTTCGACTTGCCGGGTGTACATCTTTTGCATATATCCTTAATTTTGCCGAACCTTTTGATTCGCGGGATGCCCTTATTTTTGCCTAGGCGGTCGACCTAGCGGGTCTCTTTATCGTAGTATTTTTTGACTATGTCTGCGTTCACGGGTGTGGGAAGTCTTCACCATCCATGGTGCTAAGTATCATAGCTCATGGAAAACATCTTGACTACAAATGGTCCCTCATGGGTGGGAGTCCATTTGCCCCAGGATCACCTTGTGGAAGGATGATCGCTTGACTACTAGATCACCGACTTGGTAGACTCGTGCTTGACCTTCTTGTTAAATGCTCGATCATTCGTTTCGATAAATCATCAATGGCGGATGGATGCGAGTCGTTTCTCATCAATCAAATTAATCTGGTCAAGCGGTCGGACCCAATCGTCTTCGCAACTCGCCTCCTTGAGGACTACGGTTGAGGGTATCGAACCTCGATGGGTAAGGCGGCTTCCATACCGTATACAAGAGAGGGGTTGCCCCGTGGATGTTCATGTTGTAGTCGATAACCATGAAGAGCAAATGGTAACATCTCATGCCAATCTTTGTAAGTCACGTCATCTTACGTATAATCTTCTTAATGTTCTTGTTGGCGGCTTCCACTGCCATTCATCTTAGGCCGTAAGGAGATGAATTGTGATGCTTGATCTTGAATGCGTGCGAGTTCGGTGATCATCTTGTTGAGATTGGAACCATTATCGTGATAATCCTTTCGGGAGTGCCATACCGACGATAAGATTATGTTTGATAAATCGAGCCACAACATTCTTGGTAAGATGCGACGAGGTGCTTACTTGGTGAAATAGTCAATTGCCACAAGGATGAAACGATGTCCATTGGAAGTGGGCTTAATCTCTCCAATCATGTCAATGCCCCATTGCGAAGGCCACGGAGAAATTAAAACATTCGAGTCTTGGAGGTGCGTGCACTTTGTCGGCATAACGGCATTTGTGACAAGATCGAACATAGCGGTGACAATCGACTTCCATGGTGGACCAATAGTAACTGTTCTCAAAATCTTCTTAGCCATAGTGTGTCCACTTTGGAGTGGGTACCAAATTCGCCTTGTAACTCTTCCATGATCGCATTCTTGTTTTCGGTCTACGTGGAGTAAGCACAAGTCGTGGTTGCGCTTGTATAAGATGTCGTTCTTGAGGAAGAATTTGGATGCAAATCTTCTCATGAACTTCTTATCATTAATAGATGCCCCTGGATATTCACGAGTCTCAAGATACCTTTTCACGTCATAGTACCAAGGTTTCTCTTGCGTCAAGCTCACAACAATACGTTGGTTCGTCGAACCTCTCAATGATGATCTAGGAGCCTCGTTGTCCCATCGACCTTGAACATAGGCGACATAGTAGCTAATCGCCGCGATTCTCTTCTCGTGGAATATGATTGAAAGTGATCTCTTCAAAGTAAGGAATCAAACTCGAACATGCTCTCGATATGGAATGAGATTCGGATGCTTCGTATCCCACTCGCCTCTTATCGATCACTAAAGTGAGTCTCCATACACTTGTAAGAACTTGATTCTTAAGTCAATAGCGACTTTAAGACCCATGATGCACGTACTCGGCCATGTTGTTAGTGCAACTGAAACATAATCTGGCGGTGAAAGGCGTATGTCCGCTTTAGGGATGTAATGATGGCGCCAATGCCATTTCCAAGTGCGTTTGAGGCTCCATCAAAGACCATAGTCCATCGGGATCCTTGTTCGGGTCCTTCGTCGGGCACTGGTTCTTCAATCTGTAACTAGTAGAACATCTTCATGGAAATTCGAACTGCATGGCGATAGTCATCTACTTGATGAGCCAAATGATCGGCTACTACACTTCCTTTGATCGCTTTAGAAGTGTCTTGGATGTCATATTCGGTCAAGATCATTTGCCATCTTGCTATTCTTCGGAGAGAGCTGGTTTCTCAAAGATGTATTTTATCGGATCCATCTTGGAAATCAACAAGGTAGTGTGAGTCAACATATCTTGTCTTAGTCGTGAGCAGCCAAAGCGTTGCAAGTTTTCTCGAGCTGAGTATCTTGTTTCACATCGGTAAACTTTTGCTAAGGTAGTATATTGCATGCTCTTTTCGACCGGACTCGTCATGTTGCCCCAACACACACCCATTGAGTTCTCTACCACATCAAGTACATGATAAGAGGTCTTCCTTGACGGCGGCATCGGGATAGGAGGATTACTGGGTACTCCTTGATTTTGTCAAAAGCGATCGGCAATCGTCATTCCATTCTACCACTTGATCTTTCTTTAGTAACTTGAAGATTGGCTCACAAGTAGCAGTTAGGTGTGCAATGAATCTGGCGATGTAGTTCAATCGGCCCAAGAAACCTCTGACTTCCTTCTCGGTGCGGGTGGCATCTCTTGAATAGCTTTAACCTTGGAGGTCAACCTCAATACCTCTTCCATGACTACAAACCCGAGTTTTCGGATCGACTCCAAAGGTGCACTTGTTGGGATTAAGTCTTAGTCTATACTTCTTCATCATCAAAGAGTTTACGCAAATGATCAAGATGTTCTTCTTGATGCGTGATCGAGCTATCATGTCGTCGGCGTAGACCTCTATCTCGTGATGAATCATGTCATGAAACAATGTCACCATAGCATGATAAGTGGCGCGCGTTCTTCGATCCGAATGGCATAACCTTGTAGCGAAAGTGCCCCTTGTGTAACAAAAGTAGTCTTCTCCATGTCTTGGGAGCCATTTTGATCGATTGTAGGAGAAACCATCCATGAAGGAAAACCTTATGTTGGCGGTGTTGTCAACGAACATCAATATGAGGAAGTGGGAAATCGTCTTTCGGACTCGCTTTGTTCGGATCTCGTAATCCACACACATTCGTACTTTACCATCCTTCTTGGCACAGGCACCACATTAGCAACCCAATGGATAAGAAGCTAAAAACGCATTGAGCGCTTCATAACTTGCTTTGATTTTCTCGACATCTCGGGACGATCGACAGACCTTCATTTCCTTTGGGAAAACCTTCTTTTGTCGGCAATCGGTGTACCACAATATCAATGTCTAAACCAGGCATGTCTTCGTATGACCAAGCAAAACCTCAATATAGTCTCGTAGCATCTGAATCAACCTTTCTTTAACATTCTCAAGACCCGCCTATCTTGATCTCTTTTACATCTTCGTCGGTACCAAATTCACAACCTCAACTTGCTCTTCGTGTGGTATAACTCGCTCTTCTTCTTGTGCGATCGGCAAGTTCTCCTGGCACTTCACAATCTTCCTCACTTTCGTCTTGACTTGGTAGATCGGATTATCGAGTCATATTTAGCACTAGCATAGCTGTTTTAACGAGATTCGAGTGATTCTGCGGTGTATCACGTGGGTGTGTGTAAGAACACATAGCTTTTTGAAGGGGTGATAAAGTAAAGAAAAAAACAAACAATTGAATGCAAAAGTCCAACGAATTTATTGAATGAAAATACGCGAGATAATAACCCTATGAACGAGCCATGATGCCCGGGCAAGGCACTAGGCTTTCAAAGTTTATTGTTCAAAACATAAAGAAATACGAAAAGCAAAACAAAACAAGAGCAATTACTCACGGTTAAAGGAGATTGGTATAGCGTCTTGGTCTTCCAATTCTTGAGCCCATGATCCAGGTTGGGAAGATCCACTTGCGATGTCGAAGCCGTTGTCGCCGTCTTCTATAGCATGGATTCCACTCTGATGCGGAAGGAAGTTGGCGGCACGTTCGCGTATCATCTTGACCCTTGATGGTGAAGCCTAAACCGGTCTTGTCGGTTTGAAAGGAAGATCGGGGGCTGTCCCCAAATAGCACTACCTCCTTGTTCAACGGCTTGAGCATCTTTCAATGAGGCCATTCTAGGTGGAGCTTGCGTAACCGGGAGGCGACGGGAGTCAACAGGCATGACTGGGTATTGTTTCAAAAGCTTGACGGTCTCGAAGAATTCACCTTCCATCTCGAGGTATCGGAATGACTAGATGGTGACCATATACTCTTCTTCACCACATCGTGACAACCTTCCCTTTCACCGGTTTGATGCAAGGTAGAGGTAACCCTTTGCCCCATGTATCCAAGGGCGTCCAAGTAGGCAAGAATAATGGATGGATGTCCATGACAAAGAAAGTGGAATCAAAGTCGGGAACCGACTTTACAGTGAGCTCTCCAAGTCTTGTGGCTTAGAACCATCAAAAGCTCTCACAATAATGTCACTGGGTCTCGAACCAACCCTTCGACATCAAGTCGATCAAAAGCGACTTTGGTAAGATATTTAGGCGAACCGGTATCAACCAAGACATGAGCAACGCCCTTGCATTCAGAGAGATGTGCAAGGCTTTGTTGTGTTTCTTTCGGAGAGTCAAATCAACATCGAGAAGCCTAGGCCGTTGTTGGCAGCCAGGCTAGCAATACAAACTTCGAACGATCGGTGGTAGTGTCTTGCGGTACATGAGCATTCTTGAAACTTCACCAAGGCATTAGCATGAGCCTCGAGCATAAGAGCAAAGCGAGCATGGATATCTTGGGATGATCTGTCCCAATTGCTCCACAACATTGTAGTCACTCTTCTTGATAATCTTGAATTTCCTCCATTTCTTGTTTGGAGGTGTCTTGATAACTTCCTTTGGTACTTCGGTTGAGCAGGATGAGTCATGGTTCTTTCCTCTAGGGGATATTGGTAGAGTAGGCAGATGCGTGGAGTCGCATGTGTTTTGGAGGAGAGATCTCTGGAGAGAATACCCTTCCGGTTCTGGTCACCTTACTTGATCCGGTGATGTTGTCAATGTCAGGAATGGTAGCTTCAATTGTAAGATCTTCAATGGTCAGAGGGTTTTGCTTGACGCCATGATAGTAAACATCACTCCATAATTCCAAGGGATAGCTTGTCGAAGAATATGGAACTGGTCTTGGAGAAGTGATAATGAGAGGCGCCACTCTAGGCACGGGATCGAGAGGAAATTCTTATTGTGTTAACATCGGCATAGTCTTGGGAAATCGTCACCCCATCCGTCGCCTTAACATCTTCAATAGGAATCTTGTAACTCTCGTGAACAGTGTACTTCACCATGTAATCATACTTTCCACTGGCTGCCCCAAGGTATCCCACAGATGTACAGTTCGTTCGCATTGTCGATCTTCAACTTAGACATTTCTTCACACACTTACACACGGTGGTTTCGAAATAGTATCTCACGGTTGTCCATCATGCCGAACACGTCTTCTCAACCAAGCACAACCATCGAGCGGATGGGCACCAACGACAATTCTCTGGGCATCCTGGATTGACACCGGCTTGCAACAAATTTTTCTTAACAGTCATCAGAGGAATGGTCAAGTCATCTATGTTGAAAACATAAGTATCGTCTCCCACAGCATTGGAACCCTTGTCATGGTTAGGCATAGGTGCGTTGATCACATTCGGAGTCTCAACAGGAGGATCAAATTCAATCTGCTTAGCTTCAATCATATCTTGAATCTTGTTCTTCAGAGCCCAACAATTGTCAGTGTCATGTCCTGGGCTGTTGGAATGGTAAGCACACTTAGCATTAGGATTGTACTTCGGAGAGGAAGTGTTGACATTCTGAGGAGGATCCCTCAAGGTTATCAGCTCTGCGTTCAACATGTGTTGCAAGGCTTGCGACAATGGCATGTTGATCTTAATGCTGTCTTCGTGGCGCGTTAAGCTACGCGTTGTCTCACCGAGGTTGTCTTGATGTAGGATTAGAGATCGGCCCCACCAGTTGAGCGGTCGGTCTTGGCTCGGCTTTTCGACCATACACATTGGCTTCTTTCTTAGCACCAAAAGATCTCTTCGCATTTGAAGATGTCTCTATTTGAATCTTTCCACTCTTGATACCGGCTTCAATCGTTACTTTGTCAATATCATTTCGGTGAATCCGGATGAAGAATTTCCAATCGGATGATTGAAGAACGGGCTGTCGGTGTTCCCATGAACATATCAACCAACTCCCTATTGGACAAGGGTGGTTGAACTCTGCTAGATCTCTCCACTTGAGCATACTCCTTGAACTTCGTCACGACCCATAGACATGCTTTGTAGTTGCATGCGAGTGGGTGTCAATTGACATTGTACTCATCATGCAGTAGAAAGCATCAGCCAAGTCACCAAATGCGGATACGGTCATTCTCTAGTGATAGTACCATTCCAATTGGGTTCGGACAAACTCTCTTGAAAATAGTGCATCCACAACTTTCTCATCGATGTGGGGTTGATCTTACGGACATAGGACTTCAAATGCACTTAGGGCAAGACATGCCATCATATTTGGAAAAAGTAGGAACTTTGAACTTGGGAGGAATCACAACACCGGAACAAGACTTAGATCATCAAAGTTCAGCCGGACATCTTGAGTTTTCCACATTCGAGACGATCTTCAAGTTGTTTGTACTTGTCATCTTCATCAGTGTTGGCTATAATCGAATGGTCCTCTCCTCCTTTCTTTTCCGCTGCTCACCTTCATCACCCTTGGTACTCCCTCGGTATGGACACTTCCTTGAGAGAGCTCAATCGGTGACCACCTTAGGACCCCTTTGAAGCGTCTACCCATGTTGAGGAGACCAACAACCTTCTTCTTCTTGTTGATGAGCTTCTTGGATCTTCTTGGCCTTGGACCAAGTGGTGAACATCTGTTGGCCGAGCATTCGAGCACGGAGATCTTTGATCTGTTCAAGAGCCATTTACGCTAAAATAAATAGCGAGCAAATGAGAAACCCAATCTCCAATGTACCTGTGATGCAATGTTATGATATGCTATGCAATGTTTATGCGAATGCAATGCAATGTTTTCAAGGACCTAAGAGATTTAAATTTGTTAAACAAGCAATGAGCAAACATTTATTAGTACTTCTTTTTATTATTCTCTTTTTTTTTTTTTTTTAGTACAAGAGATAATTCGAAACAATAAAAGAAAACATAAACATCCTAAAGCTCTAAGTCTCCCATGGGCGCTTCCTCTTGGTGCCGATGTAGGCATTGATGCTTCGCTCCTCATGAAGTAGCTTTGTCAACTCTAACACTTTCTTCTCGCTTGCATAGCACTGAGCTTCAAAGGTATCCCTTTCTTCTTTTAGTTGAATCCAGGATCTCTTCAAGTCTTCAAAATCAGTAGGCATGTCAGGATGAAGAGCGATAGGTACGTCACCTATAGCAGGTTCCATAATTCTTGGTAGAACAGTGTGAATGGCATCATGAGGTTTTGAGCTCGAGCTCGCACCCATTTGAGGTAAGGTTCCCAAGGAATGGAGTTCGGTGCCCCAAAGTCTCGATCTTTTTACCATGCCCCAAGCATGTATAAACCTTCATCGGTAATTCGGAGATCGTGATTGTGTCGAACACAATATCTTGGAGAAGCATATCATGTGGACCATCCTTTCGAGCAAAACCAAACTGACGTAGAGCTAGAGAAGGGTTGTAAGTAATACCTCCCTTATACCAAGGAGGTACATTAGGAATTCTCCACAACGCTCAATGAATGTGAAATCTTTTTGAGAGAAAAGATTCCAACGGATATCGGAATGAGAGAGTGACATCAATCTTTGAGACCATCTCAACCTTTGTTCATTCTTCAAAACTGATGGAGGAAGGTGCGAAATAAACCACCTTGAAAGTAACGGTATACAACACATGAGAGTTCCTTGTTTTTTAGTAGTACGAGTGTGGAGAGAATGCAGGATGTCTCCAAGTAAAGTAGGCACAGGATTGCGGGTAAGAAACAACTTGATGGCATTGACATCTATGAATTGATCCGAGTTAGGGAATAGAACCAAACCATAAATTAGCAAGGCAACAATGTTCTCAAATGCATGGAAACTCATAACTTTGAGGAATTCTCGGGCTTTCTTGATTAAGAACTTGGAAAGTAAACCCTTAACTCCACTCCTAGTTTCCCAATTGGCTTCAATGTCCGAGCGCTTAAGATGTAAGGCGGATGCAATGTCTTCGAACTTAGGAACCTTTTCTAGACCGGTGAATGGCATTTGGTCAAGGATAGGTATCCCAGTAGCAGAGAACTCCTCTAAGGTAGGAACCAATGATAATCAAATGTAAAGCAATGGTGTTTGGATCAAAGAACTGAATAGGACATGCATCATATCTTCTTCAAAACCGGAGAAAACCAAATCAAGTAGATAACCATGTCTTTTGATGAATTGAGCATGGTCGGGAATTTCTGAAACCAATTCTTTGAGCTGAGAAGGGATACCCATGAAGTTGATTCGGATAGTCTTTCTAGAAGCCATAATCCCTACAAAACAGAGCAAAGATAAATCCCTAGGTCCTTGAAATAGTTAGAAATGATATGCAATGCGAATGATGTCATGATGTCATGTTTAGCACACACAAACAATTCACACAATGAGCCTAGGGTTAAGGCTTGCATGAGGTATAGGTGATTACCCCACCAAAAGTTTGAGTTGGTTCATCCTGTCCTATAATAGTAACCGGGTTCTAGGAATCTCACATCATCGATCTTTCTCGTAGGCGCTTATTTCAATACGACGGCCAAGTGGTCGATCGAAAATGTCCCAAAGTCGATCTCAATGGCGTAGCATCGAGTATCAACCAACCTCGGTCTACACCAAAGCCGGCCATCTCACTACCTTCTAATGGCCAAGATGGGTCAATTAAGGTTCTAAAAGTTTAGTTAGCGCTTGATGACACCACGCAAAAGCCAAATACTTTCTTCAACTTGGGAATGAAGAGTATCGGGACAACCAAAGTGTCACGCTAACGTAGCCATCATGTTGACCGCGTAGTTATACGTCTAACGGTCGCGATGATCTAATGCTACTTACCTAAAAGGAAAACCCGGATCCAGGTGTAGGATCCCCCAACAATATAATACCCAAGCAACCCTTAAAGATAAAGCATACAAGTCAAACAAAAAGCAGTAAAAATGATCTAGAAATCCCTAAGGCAATTCTCTCTTTTAGGGTGTATTCCCAGTAGCCGATTACATGTCACGGTGAAGCTGACTTTTAGGATTTTGTATCCAAATGTGCGGATAGCAAGAGTCGCCACCGACTTTTATTTTATCCAATTAAGGGAAGGTAAAAGTAATGAAAAAAGACCTTCGTTAGATTACGAGTTCGGAGAATGGTTATGAAAAGGGAAGGTATTAGCACCCTTTCCATCCGCAATTTATTCTACGGGCTCTTAGTTGCTCTTAGATCACTTTTAAAAATTGCTTTCTGTGTGTTTGACAAAAATATTTTGAAAGATGGCATTTCGCTTTGACTTTGTAATGACTCATGTAGGAGTGTATACAAAGTGTTCGGAAATGTTTTGTTTTGAAAAGAATTTAAACTTTGAAAAAAGTGTATGGTGTGAAAAGCATTTGATAGAGCAAGCAACTAAAAGACTTATTTACCCACTCAGAATTGGTCGTTTTTGTTGTACTTCTACATTCCTTTAGAATAGCGCCAGCCATACCATTAGTTAGTAGGTAGCTCCATTCGTTGGATGTAAGCGGGACATTCGAAGGGACATCGGATGGTCATAGAAGGCAACTTGTAGGAAGTATCCTAGCACATTCGAAGGGACTATCATCATTTTTCGTAGGCGACAATCGAGGGTCAAGATCATGTATTCGGAGGCGACATCGTGGGTCTTATGATCTTTGTATCGAAGGGACTATGATGATTTGTTTGGAAGGCAGCGGTGCTAGAATACCTCGTTCGAGGACATGACCATTTTGAATCGAAGGCATCGAGAGAATTACCCTAAGGGGTGCGTGTGTGAAAGAAGTGTGTTGAATTCAGAATATATTATCTTTGAAATTAGTGTGAGCTATGTCCAATTATTATCTTGCCATACACGCCTAGTTACTAACAGTTTATAGGGTGCGGGAATTAAAATGCGGAATGTAAAGATGCGGAAAGATAAACCTACGCTATTACATGGCTTTGGGGCAGATACATAATTTAAAATGCGGAAAATAAAATCCTAAATTAAACTATTACATCCCATAAACAGTTACATTATTGGAAAAATAAAAATGATAAAGAAAACGTCCGAATCGGAACACTTGAAAGAATAAGAAAATCGGGAAATATGACAAAATCGAAATAAGAGAAGATGTTAGAAAAAATGAAAATTTTAATATGAGAAAATTAATATATGCTGGAAATAAGATAAACATATTAAAATAATTTTTTGGGATTTTTTGGAAAAGATTTAATAATTAAAATGCAATTTATAATGATTTAAATGCTAAAATAAAAATAAAATAAATATGCATGCAAAAATTATATTTTTTAATTTATTAAATTAAATAAACATTTTTATGAAAATAATGTAAAAGAAAATTAATTTTGGTAATTTTTGTAATGCAAATAAAATATGAAAAAAATTAAAATGGTATGAAAATATTAATTAAAATAGAAAATATGGAAAAAGTTTGTAAAGAGAGGAAAACCCAATGGTCACAGGGAGAATCGAACCCGGGACCTTGCTTGAGACACGCATTGCCGGTGAACCAACGTGCTTCTGTTTGGAAACCGGATCGAATAAAAGAAGAACAAGTGTCGCTCCTGATGCTCCAAATCACGCCAAGCTTTCTTCCTCGGTTTGAAATTTTGAAAACTCTGCGTCGGCCATTGTTCGGCCTTCATTACAACTAAAATCAAGCATACATAATATAAATGAATTCTAAGGTCATGGTTCGATTCAGGAAATCATTTCGGATGCAATGGTATAGGTCTCATGGTCCAATTTTTCCGTTTAAAGGAAACCCCAAATCGTGTTCAGAAACCCTAATTATGGTGAAACACGATTCCGGTCATAAAAATCCAATTGGTTTGCCCAGAAAGCTTGCAAGCTTGATTCTAAACACAGACAAACAATCAAAACAAGTTAATAATGCATGAATATGAGAAATCGAATTTGAGATTTTCAAGAACAAACCAAACACTGATTTCACGATTCTGAATGGATTTGTGCAATGTGAGGGTCTGGATCGACTCAGGAGATGTCAAGCAATGTGTTGGACACCTCAAAAACGATTGAAAACGGCTGGAAGTAGGGTTTGTACTTGCTTGTGCACCACGGTTTTTTGAGCTTTGGAATAGGGTTTGTAGAGCAATTTTTCGTTCTTTCTTGATAGGTATGCATCATGTATTTATACTGGATGGATTTGGGATTGAATTTGGAAAGAATCAATCAATATTCAATGGAAATCAAATTTGATATTTCCATGAAAATCAAATCTTCAAAGCTTGATCAATTTCAATCCAATCTTGCCTTTCTTGCTCCAATTTCGAATTTGCTGGCATTTGTGAGTTAATTGGACCTTAAGGAAAGAATAAAATCAATCTTTGCAATTAATTTCAATTTTATAATTTATTTTAAGATTTAATTTGCATTTAAATGAATAAATTACAAATTAAATAGAAAAATAAATCAAAAATTCGTGGTTTTGGGCTTGGACACTCCTAATTGCTTGAGGAACAAGTTAGGATGAAGAAAAGTAGGCCCATTTGCAAAGATTTGATTTTTTGAAGTATCTCTCTTTGTGCATTCTTCCAAAATTGCCCAACTTGTAGATGGTGTAACTTGCTCAATTTTCCACATTTTTGAGTGTTCTTGGACTTTTTGGAAAGCTCTAAGAGTCCTCTAACCAATGTCTTTGGTCTCATCTCAATTGGAGTTACCATGCTCAAAATATCTTCAAAACAAAAAGTTGACTTTTTGTTGACTTTGAAAATGACCTATAATGTTTTGAGCTATACCTCTCAAATGAAGCATTTTTTGGACATTCTTGTGAGACATGAAGTTGTAGAGAATTGAATTTCCTTCAAAATAAGAGGTGGTGGAAAAATTTCTGAGAAAGTATGAGAAAGTTATGACCAGTCAAAGTTCAGTTGACTTTTCATCTAGAAACCCTAATTTAGAAAGTTTGACTTTTGGGCAAATCTTGAGTTTTCTTGATGAATCATGATCAACCCTTGATCACATAATGAATGTAACTTCAAAATGAGGATGTTAACCAAAAATCAAAAGTTTTGACTGCATGTTGACCACAGTTGACTTTTTGTCCAATACACCCGATTTTCAACCATCTGAGCAATTGTCTGAGGAAACTTGACTTGTGAGGCTTGAAACTTGACATGGAGAATCTTTGAAGCATATGAGGAGGCATGAAGGCCATTGGAGATGTTGGAAATCCATCTTGACTTGAGAGATACCAAACCCTAGTTTGGGTTGATTGTCTAGGAGAGAGTTTGTCTGATCAACTCTTGAGGAGTCCTTGAGTATGGAGGTATGAAATCTCTTGAGTAGATGGAGGGCAAATTTTGGGGTATGACACGGCCAAACTGCTGATTCAAAAAAAATCACTTGGGTAGATCAAATGTCGTCAGGTGAACATACTGAGGAATTGATTTCACGGGGGAAACTGTCTGCTGGACAATAATCCGCTGGGGAGAAAAAGGAGATACTTGAAGAAGAACTTTCACCGTTACCCATTGTCGCACCCCAAAAATTCCCCCTCTGATTTATCCCATCATTTCCAAAAAAAATGTGTTTGCTTGTAATGACTTCAGAGGAATTCTTACTGAGAATTTTCCATGGAAAAGTTTTAACCGTTTCGTTTTATACTCAAGATGGTTCGAGCGACTTGAGTTTTTCTCAAGAGGTTATCCGGAATTATTGGGTCCAAAAAGGATTATTTGTTTAGAAATTGAATTCAAAAATAATTAATTATTTGAGAATTTAATTTTAGAAGGAATTCTTTTTACTCGGATTATTTGAATTCGGTGAATGAAAATACCATTTGTTGGTGTTTGGATTTTCCAATCAATAGGATTACAAGGGCTTGTTGGATATTTAAACAAGGATACATAAAGGTGGAATTTCAAGTTACAATGTGAAAAGGAGAAATTTTTACTTCCTTGGAATTCGGATAATTTCAATTCGGAGAGTTATAAAAATACAAAAAAAAGAAGAATACATCATTGGAAGTCAAATTACAATTGTGATTACAAAAAGTACAAAGTGTCATGATTCAACAAGATTCAAGAGGTACAAAGGAAAAGCTTGAGTATTTTGTTTCGAGTTGCTATAATGTTGCGACAATTCTTATGAGTTATACAAATTATGCCATTTGCAAGCATCAATTCAAATTCTATTAAAATTTCAAATAATAGTTCAAGATTGTTACAAGTAATGGCGAGTTTTACAAGTTTAACATCAATTCAAACTACAAAATGAGGTTACAATGGTATCGATTCCAAATTCGATCTTTGTTACAAGATTCTCAAGTTCCTCCGAGCCTTTTTCTTCACTCCGGCTTCATCGTTGGCAATCCTCTAAGTTCGTCCAAGCTTTGACAAAGCTGCTGCCCCGGTCGTGTTCTTTAAAGTGTCCTCACTCATGTTACATGAAAAAACAAAGAGAATTTGGGTTAGCAACATAATCCAAGTACATATGATTTTCAAGTAAAAGTTTCTTTCAGACTCATCATTAGGGTCTGTGTCAGGAATCAGAATTAAGAGTTTGCGATCATGTTCGAGCGACAAAGCCTCAGGACTAAAAGTCCTTTCATCGGCCGTTACCGTCACCTCTTTTGCAAATCACAACAACTTCCGTTGTTGGTTCACAAAAGAGGTGCAGGTTGGAAATCAGGACAGCATCATTTCTCCAAAGAAAAAAAACTAACAGTGTCAATAGGTTCCAAAAAGAATCAGTTCAGCCCAAGACAAATTCAACACAGGCAGCAAGAGAGAGTGATATATTTTTTACCCTCATGGTTATCAGCATAGGTGATTTTTACCCTTTTCACTCAAAGAAAACATTAAGGCAGCAAGCAACACAGTAGCAGGACAGAGCAGGATTAACTCAAAATGGCAACAATAGAGCAGGATTATGATTCACAAAAGCAGAGGCATAGCAGACAGTTAGCTTAAAGAGGGAATTGGAAGTCAATAACAAGCAACACAGTAGCAGGACAGCAGGATACTCAAGTGAATACAGCATCTGTTCAAAAGAAAAGCATATTATTTGATTCCCAAAACCATGAACCAGGGGGCAATAGCCAAAACAAAAGGGTAGTATCTGTTCTTTTACAAATACTCATGAAGCCACAATAAAAAGGGAAGAGCATCTGTTCTTAAGGGAGAGACAACCATTTTTTTCAAACCATTAACAAAAAAACCAGAAGTAGTATCTGTTCTTACTACTAAACCAAGAATCCAGAAACCTACCAAAGACCAGCAAAATGTTGTAGTATCTGTTCTTATTATTCAAGCCAAAATCCTATCTGTTGGAGAACCTAAGACCAAGAGCAACATCTGTTTTCTTTTTTCAGTTTTCCTTACACTATCAGTTCAAAAAACCCTCTCATTCCTAACGACACGGTAACAGTGCAAACCCAGAGCAATCAAAATAACCGAAACCCTAACACAGTTGTTCATCATTTTCCCAAAACCCAAACCCTTGAGCAGTTTGTTTGACGAGGTTTCGATAGAGAAAGAAGAAGAAGAAATGCAGAACAATCTCACGGAATCATTGGAGAACCACGAAACCCACATGCCGGCGAGAGCGGCGGTGAGAGAGAGAGATCATGGCCACGGCGAAGAGAGCAGGCGGTGAGGTGAGAGTGAGCAGCGGCGGCGAAGAGGAGGCGAGATCGAGCACGGTGAGAGAGCAACGAGAGAGAACAATTTTCTTTCTCCTTTACCTTGTTTTTCGTTAATTAATTTATTAAATAGGGTTAAGTTATTATTATTTTATAATTACTTATTTTAACTATTATATATTATACTTAGTTATATTAGTATTATTACTGTTTATTATAATTACTTATATTAAATTAGGGTTAAGTTATTATTATTTTATAATTACTTATTTTAACTATTATATATTATACTTAGTTATATTAGTATTATTACTGTTTATTATAATTACTTATATTATTATCATTATTAGTATCTATTATTTTTATTATTAGTAGTATTCCCATTTTAATCTATTACTATTATATCATCATCATCATTATTATTATTTTGAAACCATTACTAACATTTACTAGTTTTTTTTAAATAAAAAAACCATTATGTACCATTGTAATTATTATTACATTTTTATCATTAAAATTATTAATACCCAAAAATACCAAAAAAATAATCATAGTAGTATAGTTAGACATTTTATTATTATTAGGAAATTTTTAGCATTTTGTTCCTTTTTTCTGGATATACCCCATTTGTAAATTTGTACCCCCATCCCCCACTTGTTGTAATAGTTAGTAATGTTTTATTGCTTTATTTTATTTCGTTATTCATCACAAGCACAAAACCAAATGTTTTTTAAAATACTAAATGAGCCATTTTTAACCTTGAGTTGACAAAGCTTTGAAGCGTCACAACGGCCACACTTTTTTGCACACACCACGCTTACTCTTGGGCTTACAATGAAACCTTGATTGAGTGGTTAAACATTATTTAATTATCTAATTAGGTTATTTAAAATTAATTAGTTTACCTAATTAATTTTATTAAACTAATTACTTGATTAAGTTTTGTTTAATTAATCGATTAAATTTATTTCGCGCATGCACCTACACAATGTAAATCATTTATTTGCGCAAGCCACCTTGTATGGGCTTTTAATTTATTTACTTGCTTTATTTAATGTTTGTATACTATTGTGTGTTCTTTTCCATTATCGCACCTTAGGACCATATATTCAATTAACCATAACTCGCATCTCAAAAACACTTTCGCAATTAAAGTTTCAAACCTCGATCCAACGTCGAGTGCCTTTTCAAAATCTTTTTCATAATAAAGTACAAGTTTTTAAGTCGTTGGACGCTAGACCAGTTGCTTAAAAACTTGTCCCCCAAACAAACTTTAGTCTTTAAGTCGTTGGACGCTAGACCTGTGGCTTAAAGACTCCTAAATAACGTGAACTCGTTTCACTTCACTTTTTCATAAGAAAACTTTTTGGGTGATAGACGACTTGGGCGAACTTTCGTTCCTCGGGTTTCTAGTATTTGAATCGTGAGACGCTAGCCTCGTTGTTGGTACTTTTCATCCGCATAAAAAACAATTCAACCCACTCAAATCTTTTTATCGCTCATACGCGATCATAAAAAACTCTTTTCGGATAAAGAGAGTGTAATAGTCGTTTCAAATACGAACGAGGACTTAAGCTTTTCAAACAAACAAAATAAGTCCTAGTTCAAAGTATTTGAAATGTCTAAATGCACGATTTTTCTTATAAAATCAGAACAACAAAATTAAAGCCTTTTTGAGAGGAACTACAGAGTTTTGACTTTCCCATTGCACGAGGGAATATGTAGGCACGCGGTTCTGAAACCGTGTCAAACTCAAAATAATAAGAAACAAATTCTGTTTTCTTTTAGCATCCATAACTTAGTAAACACACACACAAACGCGTAGAATTAAATGGGTCCCATCGAGTACGATGGATGTAAGGGGTGCTAATACCTTCCCCTTACATAACCGACTCCCGATCCCACTTTTTGGTCACGTAGACCGCCTTATCCGCTTGTTTGGGGTTTTATCTATATTTTCCCGTTCTTTTTAGAACGAATAAAATTAGGTGGCGATTTCACTAGTTTTCGAGAATTAAAAGATTTTTGAAAATCGAGTTGCTTCAGTTGGCGACTTCACTGGGGACAATTTTTAAAATTTTTTTTTTTTTTTGACTAAGCGAGTCAACCCTAATTTAATTCTTCGCTTGTGTGTTTACTATTCATTGCCCATTATTTCTTTATATCCTGTTGATGTATTTTGATATTGGGGCATTGTTTGGTTATGGTTCATAGATAAGCCCAATACCCAGGCTTCTAGAAAACATAAGTTTAGAGTGGTTGAGTAGCTTAGGTCCATTGGACATCCGTGTCTTTTGGATCGACGTGAAGACCACAACTTAGAGTTGGTCTTTTTAAGGGAGTTATTGCACCGTACAATAGTGCGGGATGATAATTCTTGGACAAAGGGCCTATAACTCTAAGTATTAGGATGTCCAAAACAAACCGACCGCTCAAAAGATTTTTGAGTATCCCTTTAAGAGCCGCTTCTTAGAGTATACTTTTGGAAGTATTATCCCCACATAGTCCGATCGCGTGTGGATAATATTTCTAAAAAGGGGATCTGAGACTCCAAGAAGCATTTAGCACAAAAACATTAGAACCAACCTTGTTTGGGGAATTGTTGGGTAGACGTCGAAACCATGTCCGACCGTCCTTTTAAACCCTTGTGCTATTTGACTTTACATGTGACTTTGCGCATAACATCAATATGTATCGCATCACATTGCATTCTTACATGCATTACCATCATTGCATTCTTACATGCATCACCATCATATGGCATTCTTACATGCATTACCTTTACATCACATTCTTACATGTGTTACTACTGTATTACATCGCATTCTTGCATGCGTTGCCATTATATTACATTTGCATTCTTTCAGACATTACCATGCATTTCATTTTCATCAAGAAAAAAAAACTCATTTCATTTCTTCTGTCCAGAAATATCCAAACTGTCTACTCGACGCACGTTCAGAACTCCAAGGATGTCTCATAGGACTATAGACGAGCTTCAGCGTGGTCAGGAACTATTAAGAGCAGAAGTTAAGCACTTGAAAAGTCAGATGAGTCTGGTCTTGGATCTCTTGCAAGTTGTATTGAAAAGAGAATGCAACACCACACCAATCTCCGAAGTTTGGTTCTTTGCTCTATCATCGATGTCTCCATGGGTCAAGGACATCCACATGTGGCGAACTCTCGGTTGAATTTCTCCTCGAGTATCATCCTCGACCATCACCTTGAGGATTCCTCGACAACAGCAATTGCTTGCTCCCCGATCGAAGAAGAAGGATCCAAATCAGCGTATTAATCCGCATTATCGCCGATATGCTCAACAGGATATTCAGCCAATCCCGATATCATATTCTCAACTATTGCCTTACTTAATTCAGAGTGGTGTTGTGATACCAAGGGAATTGAGGCCAGTACCAGGGGTTGCTAAAGCTTGGTTTGATGAGAAAGCTAAATGTGCTTTCCATGCTGACTCTGTAGGACACGAAACTGATAATTGTTCGGCCTTCAAATGCACAGTTCAAGAGTTAATTGATGATAAGATTCTGTTTTTCAAACAGAACGGATCGAGCTTAGACATTTTGCTTGCAAGGTCTAATCATAGCAATTTTGAGGAACTTCCAAAACTCATTGGGACAATTGCTTGCCAAAAGGAAGTTGAGACTTTGAAGAGTAGTGGTGAAGTAGACCAGATGTTCACTTCAGAAAAGGTGGTAACCTTTAGCAAAGATATCTCAAGTTCTAGCAAAGGGAAGTCGGTTGCAACACCAAATCATTATCCTCCATTACCATCTTTCGAATCTTTGCATCAACAACTTTTGTCTGATCTTCCTCAACTTCAGAGTCAGAACACTCAAAATCAAATTGTGCCTCGGAATAATCTGGAAAGAAGGGAGGCTCCTCTTGATCCAATTCCAGTGACCTACAGTCAACTTCTGCCATATCTGGTTGAAAGTTCATTGGTGGTTCCTAAGTTTCTCAAACCACCAAATTTATTCCCGCTTGGTTATGATCATAACGCGCGATGTGGATACCATGATGGAACAGTAGGACACTCGACGGAGGACGCGCCTACAAAGCCAAAGTTCAGCAGTTGATTGACGGAAGTACTTGACTCTTCAAGGAGGATCTGTTGTGAATGGAAACCCGTACTCAAGTGAGCCAAGCTTGAAGTTCATCTGAATCAACAAGTCAAGACAGAGCTCAAGTCTCCTCAACAACGACAGTCTTTTATTTCTTTACTGCATTTTCATGTGTATCTTGTTTAATTGTTTAAACTTTGTTTGCATGTAGAAACTTGTTTGTTTTTATCTTAATGCAATGAGTATGTTTGTCTTGAAGTAATCCATTTGTTGTCACTCAATCCATTCGTTATCACTCTTTAAATGATTTGCGAGCATTTTGATACCAATGTTACCAATCCTTTCGCCTAGGCAAAGATTGGAGGGAGGATGACGATAATTGAAAAAACGCTAGATCTCTGAATGCATGTTCTTGAGTAGAACCCTGCTTATGATGTACAGGCCTTGTTTCAAATCCCCAAACACCGGAGTTAAGGGAGATAGACCCTCGTTAACCCCTTTGAGCCTTGAAGTAGGAGTTTCTTTTACATTCGGAAAAAACCTTCATTTTAACACAATAGGCGGGTAGTGTTCGATTAATCGATCGGCGTTTAAAACTCATCAAGAGAGTAAGCATCAAAGGATACAACAATGGCTATCTTTCAAAAGGTTGAGAAAGGTCAAAACCACAGTAGTCGACCTCCATCTATCAATAGTGTGCATCAAAGGAGAATGATACCATGTTGGGTATCTCTAGCACATCAGAAAGGTCAACAGATGACAACACGCGGTTATCCCTTATCTACCCAAGGACTCGATCACCATCACTTTTAACAAAACAAAGGTTGTGTATAGATCCACGACTTGTTCAAAAATGAATAGAAAAGACAAAGAGCCGCTAAGTCGAAACTTAGTAATAAGTCGCTTAGGCAAAAGTCAGGTAAAATCCCGAAATGCATTATCAAAGGATTCTCAACGAAGAACGAGTTGTGTGGTCAAGTACCGAAAGACAAAAGGTGAGTGACTGTTGTGTCCAAGAAACCTCGTATTGGTTCCTCAACCATCATGAACACCTCTCGAGAGATGAGTGCTCGTATCAGGTTAGTTGAACTTAGGACCGAAGGATATCATGGAGAATGGGCGGGCACCAAATATTTTGAGCCTAAAAATCCTTTTTTCTAAAAAAAAAACCCGTGAACCAGACCACGTTACAACCCTCAAAAGTCCTAATTGAAGCATGGGTTAATTCAAAAGCATCCAACGAAGAGATCGCGTTTACGACTCTAGGTGTGTGTTAAAGTATCTGTGTTGGTATCATATGCTCGTCTTATCTTTCAAAAAGAAAATTTTCAGTGTTGCACTCCAAAGTTGTTTCACTCACAAAAAAAAAGGGTCATGTTTTTCATACAAAACTTCAAGACGCATGAATGTTGCATTATAATTGTCACAATAAAGTTTCTTCTACATGTAAAACAATTATTTGACTTTAAATAAGTTCTCATAATGAACATCAGTGAAGATTTTAACTTTGTCCAAAGAAGAGAAACTTGATTATTCTGCTGAGTTAGCAGTTAATTGTAGCAAGGGGCAGGACATCTAAGGACTCCTTTGAGCATATCACAAGTTGTCTTCTCAAGATTACATTAATTTGGGGCAATCAAATAATCTGACTCCTCAATTTACGCCAATCCGGGGCAAATCCTTAAAAGCAATCAGATTGATTTAGTCATTCTCAAAAGAGCAGTTAGCTTGGGACAACTGTTGTTCCATGTTTCAGTCAACTTGAAGCAATCACCTCGAGACATGGGAGTCTCTCTAAGGCTGTTTACGTTGGGACATTTCGAACTATTCATTCGGTTCCAATCGATCTGAGATAATTACTTCGACGCGTGGAAGCCTTCAAAAGCTCTTGTTCCGCCAAGATAGTCGCTCACTTGTTGTTGATCTGAAGCAGTTACTTCGTAACGGTGAAGCTCTCTTAATTGGAGCAAGTGTTCATTCAAGAATCAATCAGCCTGAAGAAATTACTTCGAGATGTAGGAGTCTCTCTAAAGCTCGTCCCAAAGTAGGTCTTCCCTACGTTTGCATAGCTCTTTATTCAGGTACAGTCAATCTGAGGAAACAAATTGAGACGTAGAACTCTCTCCGAGATTCTTTCTAAAGCAAGCTTGCTAAAAAGATTCATCTGAAGAAACTACTTCGAGACGTTGGAGTCTCTCCAATGTTCATCCTGGGGCATGTCGTCCATCTGCGCAAAGTCTGCCACTCTAAGATTTGATAAATCTAAGGAAGTTATTTTGAGATGCGGAAATACCTCCAAAGCTCCTATCAAGGCATGATATTCCCATATCAATATCCAGTTCCTTTGAGATACTGATGATCAGTAAAGTGTTGCGGATGTCGGGGCACTCCTTTTCGGGAAAGATTTTCAGAAGGTCTACCAGACCGGGGCATATTGAGATTCTGAAGTGCAAAATCTAATGCAGCTGCATTCCCACGCATGGGGGCACGCCTCTACACATCATTATCTGATCAATTCAGAAGTTTGCTATTCTTCTTTCTACAAGAATTAGCATTGCAGCCCTTCCAGCTGCAATTCAACATGTGGAGCTTGGTCAATCATCGTGTTGTGCCATGTTCTTTTATCCTCCGGACTAACGGTGTCGAGGATTCAGTTTGATAGCCAGTGCATTAACCAGTATATTCATGCATTCATTCATTCATGCATTCATATCATATACTACATAACACCTTCATTCATAAACCTCAGCCAGGACTCGGGTTATTCCAAGATCGGTTATTGATTGTTCTCAGCAGAATCATAATTTGAAGACTATTTTGAATGAAAATTTAGTTCTTCCGATCACAAGTTTGAGGGCTCGCCATAATTGGTCTACAACAATGATGATTCTCAAATCGAATCCATTCCAGTGATTGGGTTTCTCAAGCGAACTCTTGTATCAATGAAGCTTCTTATTCGGATTTCCCAATGATTCTTCTTCATAGAGTTCCTTTTAAAAGTACACCATTACAAGCAGGAGACTTTTCTCAAATGACAACTTAGTTCTTCTCCCCAGTGCCAGGAGAATGCTTGGGTGACAGGACAATTGACAGTAGTGTCAACTCTCCATTGAAGTCTCTCCCCCAAAGAGGTGGTTGATCATCCCCAGTGAACTCTTATGACAACAAGATCGTTCAATTGGATTCCCCAGTGATATCTTCCTTCTCTCAACAGTCAGGAAATCATACACCATTTGCATTAGAAAAAAATCATATCGTGCATATCATAATCATGCATATCATACTCATGCATTAGCTTCGGCTATCTGTTTTGCAGGTTTTTCAACTGAAACCGTAGATATCCTCGTAAGGATCAAAATTGAAGGATTAGTTCTCAGACGACAAATTATCCTCTTTTTTCTACAAGAAAGTTACACACTTGTTTGGATCTCAACAACTGAGGTTTCTCCAATCGAGATTTCTTCCCCAGCGAAACAGTTCTCTCTTTCAGATGGACTCTGATGTCAGCAAAATTATTCAACCGGAAATCCCCAGTGAATTTTCCACACGGTTTTCTTACGAAGTTTCCCCAGCGAAGCTTATTTAATCCCCAAGTGAGTCTCCTTCAGAAAGGATTACTACAACATTATTCTTGGTATTTTCAAAGATTTCTTTCAGACAAGAATCTTCTCAACAAATGCTATTGGCAGTGGCTTCCACAATTTACTCCTATGAGCCGTTCTCAGAAAACTACATCAAACTTCTGGTGCGTTTATTTCCCCAGTAAGTCATCAACTACTCAACACATAAATATCCACCCGACGAGATGTTTATTCAAATCTCAAGATATTTCTCCAACTCAGACGTTGATCTACATATCCACTTGCTGCAACGCATTGTCCATACAATGTCAGCAAATTGAAGCTCATTACCCTAGAAGTTTTTCATCACGGTGAATCGATTCTTCTATCAACGGTAAAGCTATCTGCATACAAATTGAAGATCTTGTCAACTCAGAAGTTGTTCAACATGTCCGTACATGTTCGGTAAGATCTCTCATCAGCAGAAATGTCGGAAACAAGATTTACCGACTTCATAAACATCTATACCACGCCGGTGTGCTAGATATTGTTTTGTTTATCCCCAGAGAATTGTATTCTTGGGTGCGCTACTGAATCCGTTCTGCTTGTAACTCGGAAGTTACACGGTCAAAGACATTCAGCATG
Organism: Vicia sativa; assembly: GCA_021764765.1. Lineage (NCBI taxonomy): Eukaryota > Viridiplantae > Streptophyta > Magnoliopsida > Fabales > Fabaceae > Vicia > Vicia sativa. The sequence goes on along the minus strand of CM038792.1, from coordinate 88,674,791 downwards.
CCATGGCTCCTCGCACTTTCGTGCACCAACAATTTCGATATTGTTCTAGCCAGCTATTCAGAGAACTCTTTGTTAAGTTCTCAATTATGTCAATCAGGGAACTCTTTGTTAAGTTCCCAATCGTGTCTTTTCAATTCTGTTTAAGGTCTCCAGGTAGTCCTTAGTTCAGAGAACTCTTTGTTAAGTTCTCAATCATGTCAATCAGGGAACTCTTTGTTAAGTTCCCAATCGTGTCTTTTCAATTCTGTTTAAGGTCTCCAGGTAGTACTTAGTTCAGAGAACTCTTTGTTAAGTTCTCAGTCTTGTCAATCAGAGAACTCTTTGTTAAGTTCTCAATCATGTCATTTCAATTTTGTTTAAGGTCTCCAGGTAGTTCTTAGTTCAGAGAACTCTTTGTTAAGTTCTCAGTCTTGTCAATCAGAGAACTCTTTGTTAAGTTCTCAATCATGGCATTTCAATTTTTTTTAAGGTCTCCAGGTAGTCCTTAGTTATCTGAGAACTCTTTGTTAAAGTTCTCAATCGTGTAATTTTAATTCTGTTTAAGGTCTCCAGGTAGTCCTTAGTTCAGAGAACTCTTTGTTAAGTTCTCAGTCTTGTCAATCAGAGAACTCTTTGTTAAGTTCTCAATCATGTCATTTCAATTTTGTTTAAGGTCTCCAGGTAGTCCTTAGTTATGTGAGAACTCTTTGTTAAAGTTCTCAATCGTGTAATTTCAATTCTGTTTAAGGTCTCCAGGTAGTCCTTAGTTCAGAGAACTCTTTGTTAAGTTCTCAGTCATGTCAAATTGTTTCTCTTTTCGCTTGAGAAGTTCGTTTCTCTTCTCATAGCATTTTCATTAAAATTGTTGTAAAACTCATTTCGGTTACACAGTTATCCCCAGTGTTGTCGAAATCTCCTAGTTGTTTCTCACCGTGTACTTTTGTGTTAAAGCATTCCGTTAATGCTTAACAAGTTTTCTCTTCAAGCGTTTTCTTGGCTCCGTAGTCAAGATTTGTTATATGTTTTCTTTCGTGGCTTTGGTCTCCCGCGTAGGGCAAATTTTCGGGGTTCTCTAGTATTCAATCCTCTTACACCTTGTACGTTCGAAAATTGTCAATCTTTCTCACTTACCAGGTCTAAGATGATTGAATAGGGGCAACTGTCGCACCCCAAAAATTCCCCCTCTGATTTATCCCATCATTTCCAAAAAAATGTGCTTTAATGACTTGGAGGAATTCTTCTTGAGAATTTTCCATGGAAAAGTTTTAACCGTTTAGTTTTATACTCAAGATGGTTCGAACGACTTGAGTTTTTCTGAAGTTATCTGGAATTATTGGGTCCGAAAAAGGATTATTTGTTTAGAAATTGAATTCAAAAAATAATTAATTATTTGAGAATTTAATTTTAGAAGGAATTCTTTTTACTCGGATTATTTGAATTCGGTGAATGAAAATACCATTTGTTGGTGTTTGGATTTTCCAATCAATAGGATTACAAGGGCTTGTTGGATATTTAAACAAGGATACATAAAGGTGGAATTTCAAGTTACAATGTGAAAGGAGAAATTTTACTTCCTTGGAATTGGATAATTTCAATTCGGAGAGTTATAAAAATACAAAAAAAAGAAGAATACATCATTGGAAGTCAAATTACAATTGTGATTACAAAAAGTACAAAGTGTCATGATTCAACAAGATTCAAGAGGTACAAAGGAAAAGCTTGAGTATTTTGTTTCGAGTTGCTATAATGTTGCGACAATTCTTATGAGTTATACAAATTATGCCATTTGCAAGCATCAATTCAAATTCTATTAAAATTTCAAATAATAGTTCAAGATTGTTACAAGTAATGGCGGAGTTTTACAAGTTTAACATCAATTCAAACTACAAAATGAGGTTACAATGGTATCGATTCCAAATTACTGATCTTTGTTACAAGATTCTCAAGTTCCCTCCGAGCCTTTTTCTTCACTCCGGCTTCATCGTTGGCAATCCTCTAAGTTCGTCCAAGCTTTGACAAAGCTGCTGCCCCGGTCGTGTTCTTTAAAGTGTCCTCACTCATGTTACATGAAAAAACAAAGAGAATTTGGGTTAGCAACATAATCCAAGTACATATGATTTTCAAGTAAAAGTTTCTTTCAGACTCATCATTAGGGTCTGTGTCAGGAATCAGAATTAAGAGTTTGCGATCATGTTCGAGCGACAAAGCCTCAGGACTAAAAGTCCTTTCATCGGTTGTTTCGTCACCTCTTTTGCAAATCACAACAACTTCCGTTGTTGGTTCACAAAGGTGCAGGTTAAATCGAGACATCATTTCTCCAAAGAAAAAAAACTAACTGTGTCAATAGGTTCCAAAAAGAATCAGTTCAGCCCAAGACAAATTCAACACAGGCAGCAAGAGAGAGTGATATATTTTTTACCCTCATGGTTATCAGCATAGGTGATTTTTACCCTTTTCACTCAAAGAAAACATTAAGGAAGCAAGCACGATGGAGAAGAGCGGGATTAACTCAAAATGGCAACAATAGGCGGGATTATGATTCACAAAGCGAGGCATAGCAGACGGTTAGCTTAAAGAGGGAATTGGAGTCAATAACAAGCAACACGATGGCAGGACGGGATACTCAAGTGAATACAGACATCATTCAAAAGAAAAGCATATTATTTGATTCCCAAAACCATGAACAGGGGCAATAGCCAAAACAAAAGGGTAGTATCTTCTTTTACAAATACTCATGAAGCCACAATAAAAGGGAAGAGCATACATTCTTAAGGGAGAGACAACCATTTTTTCAAACCATTAACAAAACAACCGAAGTAGTATCATTCTTACTACTAAACCAAGAATCCGAAACCTACCAAAGACCAACAAAATGTTGTAGTATCTGTTCTTATTATTCAAGCCAAAATCCTATCATTGGAGAACCTAAGACCAAGAGCAACATCTTTTCTTTTTCAGTTTTCCTTACCCTATCAGTTCAAAAAACCCTCTCATTCCTAACGACACGGTAACAGTGCAAACCCAGAGCAATCAAAATAACCGAAACCCTAACACAGTTGTTCATCATTTTCCCAAAAACCCAAACCCTTCAGAACAGTTTGTTTCAGAAAACGAGGTTTCTGATAACCGAGAAAGAAGAAGAGGAAGAAGTACAGAACAATCTCACCCGGAATCATTGGAGAGAACCACCGAAACCCACATGCCGACGAGAGGCGAGCGGTGAGAGAGAGAGAATCGGCCCAGAAGAGCGCCGGTGGCGAGTGAGAGAGTGAGCAGCGGCAAGAGAGGAGGCGAGATCGAGCACGGTGAGAGAGCAACGAGAGAGAACAGTTTTCTTTCTCCTTTACCTTGTTTTTCGTTAATTAATTTATTAAATAGGGTTAAGTTATTATTATTTTATAATTACTTATTTTAACTATTATATATTATACTTAGTTATATTAGTATTATTACTGTTTATTATAATTACTTATATTAAATTAGGGTTAAGTTATTATTATTTTATAATTACTTATTTTAACTATTATATATTATACTTAGTTATATTAGTATTATTACTGTTTATTATAATTACTTATATTATTATCATTATTAGTATCTATTATTTTTATTATTAGTAGTATTCCCATTTTAATCTATTACTATTATATCATCATCATCATTATTATTATTTTGAAACCATTACTAACATTTACTAGTTTTTTTTAAATAAAAAAACCATTATGTACCATTGTAATTATTATTACATTTTTATCATTAAAATTATTAATACCCAAAAATACCAAAAAAATAATCATAGTAGTATAGTTAGACATTTTATTATTATTAGGAAATTTTTAGCATTTTGTTCCTTTTTTCTGGATATACCCCATTTGTAAATTTGTACCCCCATCCCCCACTTGTTGTAATAGTTAGTAATGTTTTATTGCTTTATTTTATTTCGTTATTCATCACAAGCACAAAACCAAATGTTTTTTTTAAAATACTCGTGCGAGCCATTTTTTAACCTTGAGTTGACAAAGCTTTGAAGCGTCACAACGGCCACACTTTTTTGCACACACCACGCTTACTCTTGGGCTTACAATGAAACCTTGATTGAGTGGTTAAACATTATTTAATTATCTAATTAGGTTATTTAAAATTAATTAGTTTACCTAATTAATTTTATTAAACTAATTACTTGATTAAGTTTTGTTTAATTAATCGATTAAATTTATTTCGCGCATGCACCTACACAATGTAAATCATTTATTTGCGCAAGCCACCTTGTATGGGCTTTTAATTTATTTACTTGCTTTATTTAATGTTTGTATACTATTGTGTGTTCTTTTCCATTATCGCACCTTAGGACCATATATTCAATTAACCATAACTCGCATCTCAAAAACACTTTCGCAATTAAAGTTTCAAACCTCGATCCAACGTCGAGTGCCTTTTCAAAATCTTTTTCATAATAAAGTACAAGTTTTTAAGTCGTTGGACGCTAGACCGATTGTTAAAACTTGTCCCTAAACAAACTTTAGTCTTTAAGTCGTTGGACGCTAGACCTGTGGCTTAAAGACTCCTAAATAACGTGAACTCGTTTCACTTCACTTTTTCATAAGAAAACTTTTTGGGTGATAGACGACTTGGGCGAACTTTCGTTCCTCGGGTTTCTAGTATTTGAATCGTGAGACGCTAGCCTCGTTGTTCGGTACTTTTTCATCCGCATAAAAAACAATTCAACCCACTCAAATCTTTTATCGCTCATACGCGATCATAAAAACTCTTTTCGGATAAAGAGAGTGTAATAGTCGTTTCAAATACGACGAGGACTTAAGCTTTTCAAACAAACAAAATAAGTCCTAGTTCAAAGTATTTGAAATGTCTAAATGCGATTTTTCTTATAAAATCGAGAACAACAAAATTAAAGCCTTTTGAGAGGAACTACGAGTTTTGACTTTCCCATTGCGAGGGAATATGTAGGCCGCGGTTACGAACCGTGTCAAACTCAAAATAATAAGAAACAAATTCTGTTTTCTTTTAGCATCCATAACTTAGTAAACACACACACAAACGCGTAGAATTAAATGGGTCCCATCGAGTACGATGGATGTAAGGGGTGCTAATACCTTCCCCTTACATAACCGACTCCCGATCCCACTTTTTGGTCACGTAGACCGCCTTATCCGCTTGTTTGGGGTTTTATCTATATTTTCCCGTTCTTTTTAGAACGAATAAAATTAGGTGGCGATTTCACTAGTTTTCGAGAATTAAAAGATTTTTGAAAATCGAGTTGCTTCACCCATCATGACTCCGACTGGGGATGAAAATGATGCGCAGATTCACTGGGGATACCATGAAAAACACACTCCAATTCCAATTGGGAAAAAGAATAGAGTAGACTGGCACTCACAAACAGGGATATGAGGAAGTACGAACCCACTGGGGATGAATATCCGCGATCAATGGTTCGAATACCGTTTTCTCAAGGGATAAAAGCTACAACCTTCTATCAAAGCAAATTTGAGATTCTAATGAACATTCATTGGGGAACTCCAACTGAAATGAGCACCGACAACTCGCACTGGGATTTGTACAATGCTCTGCAATAATAATTCTTTGCCAATAACAACATCTACTTGGGAATTTCGTTAAAGATATCATGCTGATGACAACCGTTGCATCTACTCCTTTGTAGAAAGAATATTCACTCGGGGATCTCTCATCCATGTTCACTGGGAAAGAGAGAGTGAACTCCATTGGGGATGATGAGAAGAAGCGAATACATCTACTCGTGATAAGAAAGCCTCAATGTCGGAATATGGTCCGTCAAGCCTGCATCAAATCTAGTGTTTGTTGGAGGACGAACATCGTCTAAGAAATAAAATCCATGGGGAAACATTTTCAGTTGACTTTCATCTTAGTGCACCTGGACATCTGCAAACATAGAAGAATTCCTGCAACACATTATTAGTGGAACGCCCCTGGTATGGTGTGACAACTTTGTCTGCCATCCGGGTCACTCAAGTTTTAGAATAATATTCAAAAGTTTCTGATCATGGCGAAACCAACAATGTTTATATATGCAAAATTTTACCACAAAACTTTTAACGTCTTTTTGCAAATAAATCGGCAAATACAAGAAATTAGTTGACAAACAAAAACTCATTTTATTAATTGGAAGTAGGCTTGTAAATAGGCAAGTAAAATTGGAGGAAATTCCTGGAATGAGGCAATTGCAAAAGCAAAATAAGAGGAAAACTAAAACGCATGGCAAAACGACAATGAATCCTCATCGGGTTCCAACCTTGCTATCACTTATATAACTCCAACTATCTCATCACCTTGCCTTTCCTAAAGAAGATGATTGAATTGATCACTGACCTTCGGAGTAGCTTGAGATGATGACACAAAGTGCGACCGTTGATCTGATATGGGACGTAGCCGCTTGCTCTTATTCTGTTTCTCGACTACACAAGTCTATGCATAGTATTTCTTAACTACGTCCACGTTTACGGGTAGTGGAAAATCTTCTTCCTCCATTGTTGTGAGCATCATAGCGCCACCAGAGAAAACCTTCTTCAGAATAAATGGCCCTTCGTAATTAGGCATCCACTTACCTCGAGGGTCACCTTGAGGAAGAATTATCCTCTTTAGCACGAGTTCACCAGGCTTATAATTTTGAGGTCGCACCCTCTTATTATATGCTTTCTTCATCCTCTATTGATAAACTTGTCCATGCCCGAAAGCTGCCAACCGTTTCTCATCAATGAGGCACAACTGGTCTAAGAGATTCTGCACCCACTCATCTTCATCAAGCTCTACATCTTTCATGATTCTTAATGAAGGGATCTAAACTTCGATTGGAAGCACTGCTTCCATTCCATAAACGAGAGAAAACGGGGTTGACCTAATTGAAGTGCGAGCGGTAGTCCTATAACCGTGCAAAGCAAAAGGAAGCATCTCGTGCCAATCTCGATAGGTTACCACCATCTTCTGCACAATCTTCTTTATGTTCTTATTCGCCTCTTCAACAACACCATTCATCTTCGGGAGATACGGGGACGAATAATGATGCATGATCTTGAAGGACTCACAAAGCTCCTTCATCATCTTGTTGTTGAGATTCGACCCATTATCAGTGATGATCTTGTCAGGAATCCCGTAACGGTAGATGATATTGTGCTTGATAAACCGGGAAACCACCTGTTTGGTGACACTTGCATATGATGATGCTTTAACCCACTTGGTGAAGTAATCTATTGCAACCAAAATGAAGCAATGTTTGTTGGACGTTGTCGGCTCAATCTTTTTGATCATATCAATTCCCCACATAGAGAATGGCCAAGGAGAGGTTAAAACATTCAAAGGTGATGGTGGCACATGCACCTTGTCAGCATATACTTGGCATTTGTAACAAACCCGAGCATGATTAAAAAAATCGACCTCCATGGTAGACTAGTAATACCCAGCTTGCAAGAACTTTTTAGCCATAGTGTGCCCACTGGAATGAGTTCCAAATGAGCCCTCGTGCATCTCTTTGATGATCTTTGTAGCTTCACCTTTATCCACACATCTAAGTAACATCCCGTCCTGATGTCTACAATATAGCACACTGTTATTAAGGAAGAATTTCACTGAGAATCATCTCAATAACTTCTTATCTGTCACAAAAGCTTCCTCAAGATACTCTTGAGTTTTAAGATATCACTTGATGTCGTAAAACCATGGATTGCCGTATTTCTCTGCCTCAATCTCAAAGCAAAAGGTTGGCTCATCCAATCTCTTAATGGTTATCGAAGGCGCTTCATTAGTCCATTTTAGTTTAAACATTGATGCTAGGGTGGCCAAAGCATCAGCCAGGTTGTTCTCTTCTCGCGAGATGTGATCGAAAGTGATCTCCTCGAAGTAAGGAATCAATTTCATCACATGTTCTCTGTAAGGAATCAAATTTTGGTGACGAGTCTCCCAGTCGCTGTTAATTTGGCTAATCACAAGTGCAGAGTCTCCGTACACTTTCACATGTTTAATTCTCAAGTCAATCTCTGCCTCGATACCAAAGATGCAAACCTAATATTCAGCCATGTTATTGGTGCAATCAAAGGAAATTCGGGTTGTGAACAGGATGTATGACCGTCTAGAGTAGTAATTACTGCACCGACACTCTTACCCAATGCATTGGAAGCTGCATCAAATACTAAAGACCACTTGGATCCTGGTTCGGGTCCCTCGTCTGGACCTGGAATGTTACAATCCCGGAAGTACATGATATGCTCGTCTGGAAATTCAAATTTCATCGGCTGATAATCATCTAAAGGTTGGTGAGCAACATAATCCGCCAATACACTACTCTTAATGGCTTTCTGAGTAGTATACTGGATATCATACTCTGTCAAAATCATTTGCCACCTAGCAATTCAGCCTGTCAAAGCTAGCTTTTCAAATATGTACTTGATATGATCCATTCTGGATATCAATAAGGTAGTATGAGTCAACATATATTGTCTTAGTCGGCGAGTTGCCCACGCTAAAGCACAACAAGTTTTCTCGAGTGTAACGCCCCGAATTTAATTAATTAGTTAATTAAATTATTAAAAGATTTAATTATTGGAATTAGACGAAGTTTGAGAATTAATCGGAGTAATTGGATTTATCGGCATTATTTAAGAGACATATTTGGATTATTAAGTTTAAGCCGAATTATTTGGTTGGTGTAATTGGAGGATTAATATTAAGAATAATAGTATTTATTTATTGGACTAGTTTATTTAAGTGAAATAATCAGTTTAGTCGGAGAATTATTATTATGAGTAGAGATTAATTAACTAGAATAATTAGTGATGAATTAATTCGGTGGTAGAATATTATTGAAAATAATATTAGAAATAAGTGTGGAATTAATAGAGTTATTTATTTGGTGTTAGAAGTATAGAAAAGAGGTGTGAAAATTAAGGCAAGTAGAAATAATATAAATATTATTATTATTACTATTTTATTATTATAATAATAATATTATTAGTTGGATTTAATTATAAGAGAAGGAATTAGGTTTAAATAAATAAGAGATATATAAGGAGAAATATAAGGCTAATAGTTAGAATAAAAATAATATTAGAATTATTCTATTATTTGGAATTAATAAATTAAGTGTAGTATATTAATTATAAGAGAGAATAAGTATTTTTGGAGAATATTATTTAATAAACCAAATTTATTAGGAGCTACTATATATTGAATTAACCTAGTGAAATAAGGAGAAAAATATTGCTTGCAAAACAAAAAGAAGACCTAGCCAAACCATAGCCGTAGCAAACAGAAGAGAGAAAAGAAGAGAAGTTGGAAACAAAGGTGCTAGGAGGGATCGTAGTCGTCCGAGAGTTCCGTTATTCCGATCGAATTTCCGAGTTCCCGTCAATCCACAGGTAAGGGGTGGGGTTCGGGTTTTATAATCGATTGTAGGATGGTTCGTATGTGGGGTTTAGGGCTACGTAATTACACTGCTAATCGTGTTTTCGGTGATGAATTTTATGTGTTGGAATGAATTATATTATCTTGTGTTGAATTGTCTGATATTTGTGTTGCTGGCAATTGGTATTATGTTGTATTACCTCTATCGAACCGATACATGTGACTGAGAAGTAAGGTGTAATTTTGGCATGATGAAGGCTAAGGGAGGCGACCATCCCTGCTGGTGCAAAGGAAGGGGGCGACTGCCTCCATGGGAAAGAAGGGAGAGGCGTCCGTCTTGGAGGAGGAGACGACCGTCTCCTTGGACTATGTGGAAGATGAGACGACCGCCTCATGTGTGAGGGGGTGGGCGTCTCAGTTTAGGCATGCTTGTACTCTTATTCACGTGACTTTCTGGCTTGGGAGTGTATCATTGGTAAATCCTTAGAATGACATAATAGGAAAACAATATCCTCATCATAACATTGAAGTATCAGGGGGTGAATGAATCATATGGCAGTAGGGGAAATTAATTAGTCAAGTAGCATAAGAACATTGTATCAGTAATAAGTAGTACTAGCAGAATAATTTGGCAGCAACATATTGGAATATGCAGTGTAAATTAAGTGGTAGAGTGACCATAAAATAATGCAAAAGTTGATGGGTAGTGACAGAAGTAATTAGTAGAACGATTAAATAATAGTATAACTTAATTGTAACAGCTTTAGAAATGATATTAGACAGTGAGAATCGATACCGTAAATTAATCCATTTAATGCAGAAGAATAATGGGAGTGGCTGAGTCGTATAGAAGAATTTATTTAAATAATAATAATGTTGCGAAAATAGTGCGAAAATAATATCGTCGAATTAAGCGGAGAATTTAGTTTGTCGGAATTGGACGAAATTTTATGGGATAGTTCGGGTATACGGGTAGTTAATTAAAACAGTGTTATTTCGTCTTAACTCGTGTTAGTTGCTGAATTGCCGATACCGTCGGGATGATGTCGTTTATGTCCAAATTAGATGGTCTAAGTGTCGTAGGCTCAAATGGCCAAAGTCGAAGAATGGAGTGGAATGGATTAAATTATGAATTTGGTTGTTGATGTTGTTAATTGAAATTAAAGTTGATTATGTATATATAAGTTGTGTGGTTGTTGATGTTGTTAATTGAAGTTGAAGTTGAAGTTGATTATGTTTATTATAAGATGCGTGGACGTCGATGTTGTTAATTGTTGTTGAAGTTGATTATGTTTATTATAAGTTGCGTGGTTGTAATAGTTGTTAATTGTTGTTGAAGTTGATTATGTTTATGATAAGTTGTGTGGTTGTAAAGTTGTTAATTGTTGTTTAAGTCGAAGTTGATCGTGTTGATTAAGTTGATGTAGTTAATGCAGGATTAAGTTGCTATTGTTTTAAGTTGTTGTTGATGTTGTGGTCGTTGTATCATACATAGCATGTCCATTATTAAGTTGGCCTGGATTGGCACCACGTTGTAAGTTAAAGGCTTATGCCTTGTTGAATGCCTCGATAACCTGGCATATTTTACGTTGGGAGTTTTGCTCCAAATGGATCCACATGCATCTGCATTTGTCGAGTCGCATTGAGTCGTATTTTAAGTTGTTGATGATTTTATGTTGTTTTGTGGATATTATATGTTGTTGATTTTATGTTGTTTTGTGGATATTATATGTTGTTGATTCTATGTCGTTTGGTGGATATTATATGTTGTTGATTCTATGTTGTTTGGTGGATATTATATGTTGTTGATTTTATGTTGTTTGGTAGATATTATATGTTATTGATTTAAGTAGTAATTATTGTATGTTCCTTTACCTAAGCATATGAATTATCGTACTTTCGCTTATATTATTCGATATCTCACCCTTTCTATTTTGTTGGCCGTTACCTTTATATTGGTAACGTGCGGTATCAAGAATGGAAGAATTAGTTGATGTCGGTTCAAGTCGGTGTCTTTGCTCTGATACGTAACACTCGGGGGACGTTGGTCTATGTTGTTTATATTGTTGACTCTTGTTGTTATTAGTATAATTTGTTGAATCCTAAGTGATGTTGTGAAATAAAAAGTTGTTAAGTATGTTGAAAGTCGAACAGGATGTTTAAAGTTGCTATTAGTATGATATATTCAGTTGTATAACTATGAATTCTGCTGCGTAGTAATAAAAAGTATTTTGTTTGAAAGTTATTGCAAGTTGTTATGAGATCCTCCGAATTAAAAAGTGTTATGTATCTTATCTGTTTGTGTTGTTAATGTTGAAATGTGGCATCCCATGTTTTTAGTTTAAAATTTTGCACTCTGATTTTATAACAAACGTCGGGTAGAATTGGGGTGTTACATAGAGAAGTGAGTATTTTGTCTCACAATCGGTAAACTTTTTGGTTAGGAAGTATATTGCATGCTCTTTTCGACCAGACTCGTCATGTTGTCACAAAACGCACCCCATTGAGCCTTCGACCACTGTAAAATACATGATCAATGGCCTGCCCTCCACGGGAGGCATGAGAATCGGAGGTTCCCGCAGATACTCCTTTATCTTATCAAATGCAACTTGACAATCGTTATTCCACCTGACCACTTGATCCTTTCTCAGAAATTTGAAGATAGGTTTGCATGTGGCAGTCATGTGAGAGATGAATCTAGTGATGTAGTTTAACCTCCCTAGAAAGCCAAAGACCTCTTTCTCAGTTCTTGGTTCTGGCATTTCTTGAATTACTTTTACTTTAGCAGGATCTACCTCGATGCCTCTTTCGCTTGCAACGAAGCCTAACAGCTTGCCAGATCGTACACCGAATGTACACTTGTTCGGATTCAGCCTCAACCTGAATTTCCTCAGTCTGTCAAACAACTTTTATAGATGTACCAGATGATCTTCTTCATCTTGATATTTTACAATCATGTCGTCGACATACACTTCAATCTCCTTATGAATCATATCATGAAAAAGAGTTACCATTGCACGTTGGTACATGATCGCGACTTTATCGTCTATTATAATCGGGAGACTGCAAGTATACAGCCCTATCACGTAGTTTTAAAAGTTATCGAACCTAAGGGACTATAAATCGAACTAACGTAACCTAAATCTACAGTGTAAAGCTAAACCTATCGAATAAATAAATTGGGGAATTTTTGGGTAATTAAACTTAATCTAATCGAAATGATAAGCGAATATCGGTATGTAATTCGTTAACTTAGAGAATCCGGCTTTCCACTGGCTTATTTTCTCAAACTGACAATAATCCTTTTTCAGCAAACAGTATTTATTTAAAAATCTTATCTCAAACTTTCGCTCTATTGAATCAGATTATAAGTCTAAACTCTAATGTATGCTCTCGCTATCCCATTGATTTTAAAAGTACTTTTTGAAAATAAATAAAGTTTAATCAGTTTTAAAATGCTTTCGCAGTCTTTAAAAATAATACCTAGTATCCACTATCTGGTTTTAAACCTCAAACTCTCGCTCTATTGGTCTCTAACCTTAGTCCAGTTTATTAACCTCAAACTTTCGCTCTGTTGGTTTCTAACCCTTTTTAATAAATTAAATTGGATATCTAAATCAGAAAAAGTGTTTATTTTACGAAATAAAGTAAAGCCAGTTTGTTCCGGATCCCTTCAGTTTAACTAGTTACATACCGATATCAGATCTAATTAGCCAGACATACTGATAAAAACAAACATACATAAACCAGAATATTTAACATGCATAAATAATTCCATAGTCAGGCAGATAAATTTCATGCAAATAAATAACTGTATAATTAAAGCGATTAAATAAAAACCTGAAATAACTTAAATTCTTGAAATAAACTTGGTTCCTCAGAATAACTGGTACAGGTTCTTGAATCTCCAATGAAACAATGCTCACTCAAAGCTTGGAAATCGTAGGACTAGTACTTTGAAAATAATAAGGAAAAGAAAAATAACTAAAAACAAATGCTCAAAAGAATATAACTTGAATTCTGGAAATACAAATATTGCTGGAAAAAATTAATGCGTAGCAAAAATCGGAAAAGGACCCTTGGCTTGGTCACTTTGATTCTCTTTTATACTTGTTAATCGTAACTTCCTTGTTTCCTTCTTTTTCGTTTAAATTCAAAATATCCTTGACCGAAAGAATAGGAACTACTCGAGACGTGCGTCCAATTTGTTTCTCAAATCCAACTGCCCTTTTGAGACGGTCGTCTCAACAAATTATCAAAGTCTTCAAGGGATGACGTGGCAGCTAAAGAGACGGGCGTCTCACTTTCATGCAAGGGAGTTGAGGCGGTCGCCTCAAGTGGGAAAGGGAGGCTGAGGCGTGCGCCTCACGTGTGTAGTGGGAAGCTTCTTCGTGCTTTGGGCTTTTAGTGCGTGCTTGCTTGCTTTCTTTGGGCTTTAGTGTTGAAAATTCATAACAATCTCTTATCTTCTTAATTCTTCCTTTTTCTTGCACACCCCTCCTTCACTTCTTGCACACTTTAATTAGATAATTCTTTCAAATTTTATTTCCTTGCTCAATTGGTCTTATTTAATGCAAATACCTGAAACAATTCAAATACCAACATAATACAGAAATAAAACAAAATAATTAAATAAAAATACTAACATTATCTATGAAAAATAAATCAAATATGCTATATAAATATGTGTTATCAGTACATTGCCCCGACATTTTTCAATCTGAAAGGCATCACTTTATAGCATAAAGTCCCCCACGGGGTGATGAAAGTTGTTTTAGCCATGTCTTCCGGTGTCATCTTGTTCTGACTGTACCCGGAGAAGCCATCCATGAATGAAAACACTTTTGCATGAGTTGTGTTGTCCACCAATATGTCAATATAGGGAAGCGGGAAGTCATCTTTTGGACTGGCTCTGTTCAGATCCCGATAATCCACACACATCCGCACTTTACCATCTTTCTTGGGCACAGGCACAATGTTGGCAACCCATGGAGGATAAGAGATGACATTCAGAAAGCCTGTATCAAGTTGTTTTTGGACTTCCTCTTTGATCTTCTTAGACATCTCAGGATGAGTTCTTCGAAGCTTTTACTTAACAGGAGGATAGTCTTCTTTTAGTGGCAGCTTGTGCACAACGATATCGGTATTCAACCTATGCATTCTTCGTAAGACCAGGCGAAGATATCTGAATACTTTCGGAGTAATTCAATTAGTCTTTGCTTCACGCTGTCTTCTAAAGCAACCCCAACTTTAACCTCTCTAATCACATCAGCATTGCCTAGATTCACTTTCTCAATCTCTTTCTGATGCGGTTGGATAACCTTTTCCTCTTGTCTTAACATTCTTGCTAACTCTTCACGGAGTTTACAACCTTCCTCACCTTCTTCTTCGAATAGGTTGATCGGATTATCAAAGTCATAAAAAGTGATAGCAGAGTCGTTATCGAAGGTTTCCATTAAGAGTGTGGGATTATATCTGCATGATTGATTTTAATGTTTATTTTAGTTTTTTTATGATAAAAAGGAAAAAATAAAGCATTGTCATTTTGCGTTTTAAAATTGTGATGTAAAATTGAAGGAAAGGGAACAAAATATTTGAATGAAAAGACGTTCTTTATTTAATGGTAAAAACTGCAAATGCAAACATGGTGGCCCTACATATGATTCATTGTGCCTTAGGCAGAGCACAAGAATTATTTTTATAATAACAGAAACAAAAGAAAATTACTCTTTGACAATCGTGACCGGGACACAGTCTTTTGAAGTCCAGTTATTCAGTTCCAAGCCAGGGACACTGGGGCAGATCAACTTGTCAATGTCAAATTCATTATTCGAGTCATCAACTGCATTTTCTTTTCCAGGATTGACACCAACACTTGAAAACTTTAAAGGAATAACCAATTTGGGTGCTTTAAGAATCTGGCGGCGCAAAACGGGGTCAAAGCCCAACCCGAACTTGTTGAATTTGGGTGTAACCTCCACCACACTGCCCCAGCCTTCAGGGCGTCCAGCCTCAACCACAACTTTATCATCTTTCAAGGATTCCATGGAAGATTCCGGCTTGTCTTTCTAAACATCCTCCTATTGAGGGGTCTTCAGCATATGAACGGTCTCGAAACCTTCAAAAGGAGTTTCATGAATCTCACCATCAATTTCAACGTACCGGAATAAAGCAAGGTGACTCACAACATATTCCTCTTCTGCGCAGACTGTGATTGTTTTCCTGTTAACAAGGTATTTTAGCTTCTAATGAAGGGTGGATGTAACCGCTCCAGCTTTGTGAATCCATAGACGGCCTAGGAGGAAATAATAGGCAGTTTGGATGTCCATGACGAAGAAAGTTGTAGTGAATAGTTGGGGACCAATTTTTATGGGAAGATCCAACTCTCCAAAGACAGAACGCCTGGAACCATCAAATGCTTTAACAATCAAATCACTAAGTCAGAGTTCAAGACCACCATATTCGATCTTCATCAATGCTGACTTGGGAATTGCATTCAAAGAGGAACCAATATCCACCAATACACGGGACAAGGTAGTGCCCCGACATTCCATAGAAATATGCAGCACTTTGTTATGGTTTTGCCCCTCTGGCAGAAGATCAAAATCAGTAAAACCCAAACCATTGTTAGCTGAAATACTTGCGCATATGTTCTCAAACTAGCCCAAGGATATCTCTTGCGGCACGAAGGCAGTACTCAACATCTTTATTAAGGAATTCTTATGCGCTTCTGAATCTCGCAACAAAGAGAGGATAGAAATTTTAGTTGGAGTCTGGGCAAGCTGATCAATCACCCGAAAATCACTTTTGCGAATAAACTTCATAATTTCCTCAACATCCTTCTCTAGGTCAGGAATGACACTTTGTAGTTCAGGTTGTTTCATTGGCTGTTTGCCCTTGGCTTTTTCCAAAGCATCCACATTGGATTGTGCCACAGGAGCGAAGAATATCCAACCACTTCTTGTCATGCCACTACTACCAGCAAGGTTATTAATTTTGGCAACGTCCAGCTGGTCATCCTTCTTAGCAGAGGGGGAGACATCTTCCTGTTTTACACCATGATAATAAACATCCGACCCATAATGCCAAGGAAGAGCTTTGTCACTTTCATACGGCTAGGGACCGGGTCCGGTGATTGCCAATGGAACATGTTTTGTTGGTGCAAATATAACAATCAGAGAGTAAGAGATAGTAATCACATCTGATTACAAATCAAAAATGATGACAAGGTATAAAGAAAAGAAATTCAAATAATCAACGGTAAATGGAAACTAAAACCGGGTATCACTACGGTGAAAATGTAAACTAAGCCATAAAGTGAACAGAAATGGGAAAACACATACATAATAGGGTACAAGTGATCAATACAACGCAAGCATACATCATACTAGTGTCCAAGCTCAATGTAAATTCCAAACAGAGTCAAATATCATAATTTTCAAAAAGTAATCGTGCAAAACATTGGAACGGAATTGACTCAAAATCACATGGTTGCATCTAAATGTGTCAACAGATTCAAAAAAATTGGTTTTGAGAATTAATTCCAAGTGGAAGTGGTGCTTTTGGTGCGTTTTAGTGTACGGGACAGCAACATCGTTTTCGCATGAAACAGGTGGAATTTCGACCCAAAAATGTGAAAATAAACTTCAAACACCATATAACACCAAAATTGCTTGGGTAAATTTGAATGAAACAAAAGGGCTCTCCCTATGTATAAAATTTGTTGATGTTTCCTCTCAACCCTACCATTTTGTTGGGGAGATTCCACACAACTTGTTTGATGAATTATACGCTTAGATTGATAAAATTGTGGCATGGAGAACTCAGGTCCATTATTTGTTCTGATAATTTTAACAAAAGTATTGTGTTGTGTATGTATCAACTAAACAAATGATTGTATGTGTTGCCTAACTTCTGATTTAGATTTCAGAGTCAGCCAAGTATATCTATTATGGTCATCTACATCAGTAAGGAAATAAGAATAGCCATGGATAGATTTAATAGCAAGAGGTCCCCATATGTCAAAATGTAACAATCAAAGGGTTGTGCAGCTTTATTAATAATTTTAATATATGGTAAATTTCTATGTTTGGCTAAATGACATATATCACAAATGCCTTTTGGATCTACAACAATGAAAGGAAAAGAAGAATGCAACAGGGCCATTCTAGAACTAGAAAGATGGCCTAATCTAAAATGCCACAGAGCTTGATCAGGAATAGTAATTGCATTAGATGCATAGGTACCAGCAGCAGTTTGAGGCTTCTTAATGTGAAAATTCAGGTGATACAAGCCTTCAATGAAGTCAGTAGAACCAATCATCTTCAGTGAATGAGGCTCCTGGATCAAACATTGGAATTTTGTGAAATTAACAATGCAGGGTATGTCAAGGCATACAAGACATTAGATTTAAAGAGAGATCTGGTACATACAAGACATTATGAATAGAAAATGTAGGAGTGAAACGGATGTTACCTATATGTTTTGCTATAGCAAAATTACCATTAGGTAAACAAATATTGACAAGATTTGTGTTTTTAAGGGATGTAAACCAATAAAGGGATCCACATATGTGATCACTAGCACCAGAATCGATGATCCAAGAGCAGACACTGGAATTGTGGAAGCATAAGGAAGTGGATATGTTACTGTCATACCCCAATTTTTGACCTAAGATACCACCTTACATTATTCACATATGCATCATTGCATCACTAACAGTTTCAGAACATGATAGATCGTGCGTGTGCTCTTAAAGTCAAAGTTAGGGTTTTTATCAAAATGTCATCTGTTCAAGATATGATCAATTAGGGTTTGAGTCTCCACTCACCTCAATTGATCTATCTTAATCAATCATCAACATTTGATCTCCAAATTCCCACCTTTTTCTCATGATCTACCTTGAATCGACCAATAAGGGTTTTGATCGAAGATAGTGAATCATTGACTTTCTGCTCAATAGATGACCTATTTTCTTGAAGATTGATCTTAACATCTTCAATACATCATCTTGACCTAATTTCTTGGTTCAAAACATTGAAAAATCCATGTTTCTTCATCAGACAAATTCTGAATCATCTGATGAAAATTCATCTGCTCAAAAAAGTCAAACTTTGACTTTTGGTCAACTTTTTCAAGACCAAACTTTTTCAATCATAAAATAATTTCAAATAATCCATCATGATCATAAAAAATCAAGAAATGTGAAAAAGTCAACAAAAAGTCAAAGTTGAATTTTTTTCTAACAAAAATTTCAAGTGTTAAGAAACATGGTTTTTCCTTACTTTCATGGCCATTTTTCACCTAGATCCATTTTGATTCGAGAAAAACTCAAAACATGAAAGTTGTAGGTCTTGTTACAAGCTTTCTAAAATTTCCAAGAACTTGCAAAAACACTTTGTGTAGCTAGGGTTTTGATTTTGAAACATAGAGCTCCAAAACCATGGATTTCCAAAATCATGCATCAAAATTACAAGTCATTTTTGCAACTTCTCCTTCTAGAAGCCTTGTCACCATTGAGAGATAGGTTATAACTGATAAATATCAGTTAGCAATGATTGAGAGAATAATTGGATCAAGAAGAAATTTT
Source organism: Vicia sativa (assembly GCA_021764765.1). Lineage (NCBI taxonomy): Eukaryota > Viridiplantae > Streptophyta > Magnoliopsida > Fabales > Fabaceae > Vicia > Vicia sativa. The sequence goes on along the minus strand of CM038792.1, from coordinate 88,655,833 downwards.
AACCATGGTTAAAGAAGTTAACCATTTACATTAAATGCAAAAGATTCTTTCTTACCCCTTAAGCCAAGTTGCTAGCTCTTTCAATTATAACCTTGCCTTGTCATTCAGAATTTTTGGCCTATAAATAGAGGTCATTTCTTCATTCAAAACGACTCCAAAGCAATCATAATCCAAGCTTTCCTTCTTTCTTTCTTGATTTCCAAGTTTCAAAGTTCTAAGAAGGAGAATTTTGCAAGTTTCAAGTTTTGCAATTTCTGAGCAAACTTAGGCTTCAAATACTTTCTAAACATCATTAGAAAGTTGTTAGAATCCTCAAGATAGCACAAAAACTAGCCAAACTCAGAAATCATTTTCAAACTTCATGTATGCACATATTGAGCCATAACTTACAAACACTCAATCCACTTGTGCATCTTCCAAACTTTCACTTCAAACACCTTCTATACATCATATAGAAGTAATCCAAATCATCATTCCATCACTGTAAATACAAAATCTCCAGATTCGATTCTCACTTCAAGTGACTATAACTGGACTTGGTCAGAACAATCCATACCATTTTAAACCAAGGTAAGCATACCAACACCTTCCATAAACATCACTGAAGCTGTAGCAATCATCAAAATACCTCTGGAACACCTCCAACAAGAAACACGATTTCAATTTAAAGAGGTATAAACTTGAACTTTGAACTCTGTGATTTCTAACTTTCAGTTCAAAAAAGGCTTGGCCATTTTGTTTATGCACTATCACTGAGTAATAACCCTCAATCAATTGCTTAAAATTATGCTCATATATGATTTCATAATCAAAATATAGAATTAGGGTTCTTCGTGTTCATACGAAAATTAATGATTCTAAGCTTAAAATAAATGAAATTAACTGCCATAATCATGTTCCTGGCAAAAATCTGAGCAAGTTTGATGTTTGAATCATGCAATTTCATTAAGAAATGAAGAATCTATGAAGGAAAATCTGGAGGTTGAAAATGAAGCCCTGCGCGCGTTTTTCTAATTTCTGGAAAATTCAAATTCTTTGTTTATGTTATATTTATTGGTTGTTGTTATATGACGGGATGTAACAGCCACCCAAGTGGCAAGCCAACACGCACTTAGTCCTTTGCCTCGCCTCAAGGTCCAGGGTTCGAATCCCCTTGGAACCTTTTTTTAATAAAAGGCATCATCAGCTTCTGATGCTTGCTTCTCTAGAAGCACTTCTGAGGCTCAACCCTCCAGAAGTACTTCTAATACTTCTGCCTCTAGCAGCTTTCAGCTTCTACACTCTTCAAAAGCATTTCTAGTGCTTCTACCTCCAGAAGCATCAAGCTTCTACCTCCAGATGCATCAAGCTTCTAACACCCAGAAGCAGCCAACTTCTAAGGCATCCAGAAGCAGCATGCCTCCACACGCTCCAGAAGCAACATGCTTCTAAGCTTTCTTCCAGAAGCAGCCAGGTTCTAAGCGCTCTTCCCCCAGAAGCATACAACTTCTGATCCTTTTCAAAACTTCATTTTTTTCAAAACTCCTTCAAAGCAGGGTGATTAAATGACAAATCAAGCACATGGCTCAGTGGAAAAGCTCTTCACTTCTAAGCCAAAATTCCAAGGTTCAAACCTCCTTAGGACCAAAAACTCTTTTTTATCACTAATTTCTCAAGTTTCTAACAAACTTCAACATTTTCAAAAACTAATCAAAACTTCTCATTTTGAGATGATTTTTTGCTCACTTGTCATTTAATATACCTATTTTATGATTATGTCAAAAAAATCCAAAAATATTTTCTTTTTGATTATATTTTTATTAAGTTAAAAAAAATTTCTTCCCAATTTTCAAACTTAAATCTTTTCAAAAACCTTTCAATAAACTTACACACCTTCTTCCATGATCAATTAGATTTAAAGATAAACCAACCCAGGTTTCTCCTTGAATTTCTTAATTGATCATGGGCCTCCCTCACGGTGTAAGTCCCAACCCTCCTATGTACATATTCATTTCCTTGTTCATAACCACCCTTTCGTGTACATATTCATTTCCTTGTACACATTAAATCATCTTTGTAATTATTCAAGCATAAACAAACTTCATTCGTTTGTTTTCATCCGCTTGTTTATACACCGGTTCCATTGGTATTAAGAGAAGCATTATTCCCGGTGAAATTGCTCTTAAACCAATGGGCCTCCCTTAAGGTGTAAGTCTCAAACCTTTGTATATATTTAAGTTACACTTGCTTTAATTGCTTGTTTTATACACTTGTTTATATATTTCCTTCATAAACTCTTGTGAATACACATCACACACTTGTTCATATAACTGTTCAGTTATAACATAACAACTAGTTTAACAACTAGTTTAACAACTAGGTTCATTTAGCCTCCTCTTGGGCTTAGTATAAGATAACTCATTTATTAAGTTAGCCTCCTCTTAGGCTTCGTATAATATAACTCATTTATTGAGTTAGCCTCCTCTTGGGCTTTGTACAAGATAACTCATTTATTGAGTTAGCCTCCTCTTAAGCTTCGTATAAGAAAACTCATTTATTGAGTTTAGCCTCCGCTTAGGCTTCATATAAGACAACTCCCCTACTGGGTTAGCCTCCTCTTGGGCTTCGTTCAAAAGAACTCCCTCGTTGAGTTTAGCCTTCTCTTGGGCATCAAACAAGAAAGAGACATGGAAATCTCTTAATAGCCTCCTATTGGGCTTCCAATACAAAGAATCACCCGCGCTAGGATAGAACCCTGAGAGTATGATTTCCCGGTGAAATCACTCTTGAAATCCTAAGAGGATGGTTTCCCGGTGAAACCACTCTTAAAGCCAAAGCCAGCCATACCCTATAGCTACCTCTTGAGCTTCATACAAGGACCCTCGATGACCCTCGGAATGCCTTCTCTTGGGCGCACAATACAAGGACCCTCGATGACCCTCGGAATGCCTCCTCTTGGGCTTATAATACAAGGACCCACATGCTTCTTAAAAGCATCCCCATAATCCTGATCAATTTCTCCTCGACATTTAGACATTTATCATCTCTATGGAAGAAGTATCTCATCTATCACATCACATACAATCAAACACTTTTCAAATCACACTTTTTTCAAACAAAAACATCTTTTAACTGTAAGTGGTAACACTTGTACACTCAAGAAAAACACCTAATACTTACAATTAAAGATTCAATCATCTTTCAAACATATTTCTTAACTCGTAAGTGGTAACGCTTGTACACTCAAGCAAAACACCTAATACTTACGATGAAAGATTTAATCAATCAATCCTTCAAAATGTATGTGATGAAATAGATTAGATACATTTTTCATTAAGATGACATTTGTCTTTGTCTCTTAATAACACCCTTTGCTTCCACTAGCATAAGTGGGAACTACAATTGCTCTGACTTTCTCAACCTCCCTTTGAGAATACGTAGGCACAAGGTCTCATCCTTGGCGAGCATACTTCTTTCTCCCTCAAACCAAACAAAACCATAGCTCCCTTAGATCCGAGCTACAAATGCTCTGATTCCCATTAAGGGATATGTATGCAGAAGATCCCAATGATCTTTGCGAGCACAATAATAACAAAACCTAAGATCCCACATAACCTACCCTTCTTAAAATCCAAAGGAGAAACTTTTCCAAGAATAGAATATCAAATTAAAACACACAAACATATCAAAATATTCATATATAAGGCTATAGATAACTATATATATTTAGGGTGCCACATCTATTCCGTTTATATAACAAATTCCCTTGCTCAGATCTCTCCCCAATGCGTTGTGTCTAGTTCACGCTAGTCGTACTGCATATCATATTTATTGAGGGTATTGCAGCTTTCCCCTTTTTCATCTCATTTTTCTTGTTTTGGAAACAATAAAGCTTGATGCTCGCGACATCTTTAAAAACAAATCAAAAGAGTAAATCGTTTTGATCCAGAGATTCGAACTCCGATTCGATTCCCTCGTTCGTCACTTTTTAACGCGAACATTTACCTGTATTTGCTGCAGGTTGAACTGTCCTCACCTGATTTGAGGTACTTGACTGGCTACTGGTATTGGCAGTTTGTAGCAGAGTCATTATGGTTTGATATTGCTCAACTGTGAGTTGTGGTGAAGATTGAGGATCAGCACCACTGGATACATCAGAATTAGATTGTTCAGCACTATCTACATTAGTGTTATACCCCAAAATTTTCCCTCCCACTTCTCAAGACAATTCACATATCCATACTCAAGGATTTCACAAGGGTTGACCAGACAAACCCTATCCTAAGCAATCAATCCAAACTAGGGTTTTGTCTTTCTCAAGTCAAGTTGGACTTCGAATGCTTCAAGTGGTCATCATGCCTCATCATGTACTTTAAAGAATCACCATGTCAAATTTCAAGCCTTGCAAGTCAAGTTTGCTCAGTCAATTGCTCAGATGATTGAAAATCAGCTATATTGGACAAAAAGTCAAATGTGGTCAACATACAGTCAAACTTCATAATTTTTGGTCAACACCAATATTTTGAAGTAATATTCATCATTTGATCAAGGTTTGGTCATGATTCCTCAAGAAAAGTCAAGATTTGATCAAAAGTCAAAGTTTCTAAATTAAGGTTTTTTAGACAAAAGTCAACAGAACTTTGACTAAGCATAACTTTCACATACTTTATCAGAAATTTTCCCACCAAAGCTCTTTTTAAATAGAACTCAATTCTCTACAACTTCATGTCTCACAAGCTTGGGCAGAAAATGCTTCATTTGGAAGTTATGGATCAAAACATTACAGGTCTTTTTCAAAGTCAACAAAAAGTCAACTTTTTGCAAAGATGTGTTCATGAGCATGGAAACTTCAATGAAGATGAAACAAAAAGGGCTGTTTAGAAGACATCTTGAGCTTTCTAAAAAGTCCCAGAACACCAAAAAATATTAAAAATTGAGCAAGATACACCTTGTGCAAGTTGAGCACTTTTGAGGAGGTGCACAAAGAGAAATACTTGAGAAAATCAAAAAATTTCCAAATGGGCCTAACTTTTCTTGATTCAAGCATGTTCCTCATCTGAATGGGAACCTCGAACCCAAGGCCATAATTTTATCTTTTATTTATTTTGGATTTTTATTAATTTAAAACCAATTTAATTAAAATAAAAGATATAAAATCAAATTTTAAATGCAAGATGGATTTTCTCTCATTCTTGAGGTCCAAGCAAACCAATTAAGTCTGATTATTTCGAAATAATTAAGATTGTCAAGTGATTTGATTGAAATTGGCTCAAAAAGGAAATATTTGGTTTGATTCCGAATTAAATTATTTTTCATTGATTGGCATGATATTTCTTCACAATTCTTGACCTAATTCACTCTAGTATAAATACACAATGATTCCAAATGATAGAGGATGAAATTCTTGCCTCAAGAACCCTAAAAAAATTTTCAAGAAAACTTGTGAGAAAAGCAATTTCGGTTTCAACTTTGGAGGCCAATTCAAGGAGTTTTGAGGATTGAACGAGCATCCTCAAGGTCCCAGGAACCTATTCCAATCATCACCAAGCATTGGAACGTCCAAAATCAATACATCCAACTCACGGTTTGTTCCAAAAAAGCTTGAAATCGATTTTGATCATACACTCATATTTAACATGTTTCAATCGCTTTTCCATGTTTAGAATTCTGTTTGCAATGTTTCTGGATGGTTTGATTCGTGTTTAGTTGCAGATTAAAGACGTTGCCATTGTTACGGTTTTAAAGCTCTAATTTGGGATCCCTCGATTTAGGAAAAATTGGCCAAACCTAGGGACATATTCGTGTTCAGGAGGTCAAACCAGATCGAACCATGGCTTTACCTTGAATTTATATTGCTTGTGTTGAATTTTTTAAACTTGCAGGGGTTTAGCTATAGAAACAATTTGTAGGTAAAGGTTATTGCTAGGAACAAAAAACCGTAGCTAAAAGCCTGTGTCCCAAGGAAGAAGATGAAGGTTGCGCGCGTTTTCTGATTTTAAATTGATTCCCAGAAATCAATTCCCCTTATATTCATTCTGTTTCATATGCCTAACACCAAAGCAGGTTGGCTCAGATGGAAAAGGCATCGCGTGTTCATCCTGGAAGGCACGGGTTCGAACCCTGCCTTTTCCCAGAATTCCTAATGTTTTTTTATGTTTCAAGTTCCAGAAGCCATAGCGTCCAGAAGCTCTAGCTTCTGGATCCCTTCAGAGGCAACACGCTCCAGCTTCTAGATCCAGATGCGTCCAAGCTCCACCGGATTCCATCATAAGACGTTACGTCTAGAAGCTCCGACGGATCCACTTCGGAAAACCCGAAGTTCCTACTGGGTACCTCAATAAAGAATTTCCAACTCGGTGCCTCCACAAAGGATCTCCCGAGCTCCGACACGGGATGGCTCTTCAGTGTTTGACATTTTTATATTATTTTCCATATTTTTTTATTATTTTTCTTATTTCATAGTTAATTAAAAAATTAGTAATTAGGTTAAATAATTAGGATTAATTAGACAACTTCCACTAATTTTTTCTCTTATTTTAATTAATTAATTTAGGGTTAGTATTAACTAATATTTCTTTAAATTAATTAAAATCAATTTGACTTAGGATTATTTTTCACATCTCAAAAATCCAAAAAATATTAGGACTAGTTTTCTTTTCCGTTATTTATTTTCTCGCATTCTCTTTTCCAATATTATGTAACTGCTCATGGGATGTAATAGTTTTGATTAGGTTTTACTTTCCGCACTCCTATATTATGTATCTTCCCCAAAGCCATGTAATAGCGTAGGATTTACTTTCCGCACTTTACATTTCCGCAATTTTACTTTCCGCACCTATAAACTGTTAGTAAATTAGGCGTGTATGGCAAGATAAAATCAACATAGATCACTTCTAATCTCAAGATAAATCATCTGAATACAACACACTCTTTTCACACATGCACCCCCTAGGGTATGCTCTCTCGTTGCCTTTCAAAATAATGGTCAAGTCCCTCGAATGTGGGGGTATCTTAGCACCGTTGCCTACAAACATATCATCATAGTCCCTTCGAATCAAAAATATTGTCCCTCGATGTTGCCTACGAATACATGATCTACTCCCTCGATTGTTGCCTACGAAAAGTGATGATCGTCCCTACGAATGTGCTAGGATACTCCTACAAGTTGCCTTCTATGACCATCTGATGTGCCTTCGAATTTCCCTTTACATCCAACGAATAGGGTTACCTACCAACTAATGGTATGAATAGCGCTATTCTAAAGGAAAGTAAACTAACACGGAAACGACCGTTCTGAGTAGGTAATAGAATCTTAATTGCTTGCTCTATCAAAATGCTTTTCACACCTCACACTTTCTAAAAAAACATTTTCAAACACTTTGTATACATTCCGGCGTGAATCATTACAAAGTTCTTTTCCAAAATGAAACATTTCCAAACGCTTTGTATACATTCCAGCGTGAATCATTACGAAGTCAAAGCGAAATAACTTTTTCAAAACATTTTCAAACAAACACACACAAAAAAGCAAGTCAAAAAGTGAGCTAAAGCAATTAAGACCCCGTAGATAACTACGGATGGAAAGGGTGCTAATACCTTCCCTTTTCATAACCAACTCCCTTACTCAGAATCTAAACGAAGGTCTTTTCCTATTCTTTTCACCTTCCCTTAATTGGATAAAAGAAAAGTCGGTGTTGACTCTTGCTATCCGCGACATTTGCGATCAAACGCAAAACAAAACAAAGTCAGTTCTCCCACCGTGTTACAATTAGCATTGTGAGCATTAGAGTTGGAAGCACACTGAAGATGAGGAGGAACTCCATGTTCCGATAGCATGTGCCAATTGTGTGACCAGATTTTCCACAGAAAGTGCACAGTTTCTGGCCAAACTTTTTGGAAGGTGGTCTTCTATTATCAGCAGCATTAACTAAGACCTTAGAATCATTATCATCACGATTAGAAACAGGTGTAATCTGGCGTTCATGTTGAATCACCATGGAAAAGATTTTGTTCAGACTGGGTAAAGGATCAAGAAGCAAGATTTGAGATTTCACAACATTGAAATCTTCGTTCAAACCAGTCAAGAAACGAATAACATATAGCAGATTGTGGTTAGACCTAGCACTACGCATAGCATCACAGGAACATCGAATACGGCAAGTGCAGTGAGGAATAGGCATATACATTTCCAATTCTTCCCAAAGAATTTTGAGCTGAGAAAAGAATTTAGTTACTGTGCAAGTATCTTGCTTCAAAGAATATTTTTCTTGCTGTAGTTCAGAGATGCGCACCAAATATCCTTGTGCAAAACGCTCATTCGAGTCATTCCAGACATCAATGGCGTTTTCCATGAACACAATTGATTGGCCAATCGATTCTGAATCAGAACGCATGATCCACGAGTGTACCAACATGTTGCATCATGTCCATGCTCGAAAGGATGGTTCAAAAGTATCAGCAGGGACAAGAATCGTGCCATCAACAAAGTCGAACTTCATCTTTCCACCAAGAGCTCTGTGCATTGATCGCGCCCAACTGTGGTAGTTTGAACCATTGAGAACATGTGTGATGGAAACAGAGGCTGGTCCGTCGCTAGGATGAATGTAATAAGGACTTGTGGGATTGGAAATGGGATCGGAAGATCCAGAGCTACCGGAAGTGGTGGTGGTTCATGGAGGAGCCATAGATTCAAAGGCTCGATGATACCATATTGAAGAAAAGAAGATGAAATCTGTTACTGGGTTGTAACAGAAAAAATAGAATTGAAAACCGAATTGAAAACAAAAAGTGATCACAAGGAATGGCTAACATTCATTCATATTTGGATAACCTACACAATGAATGCCCAATACTATTTATACAAGTGTAAACAACAAAGATTGATCATGGCCATTGGTTTAGAATCAATCTCAACCCTTTAACTCAATAGCCTCCCTCAAGTTGAGCATGGTAGATATCTGTCATGCCAAGCTTGGAAATAAAGCTATTAACCTTGGGAGCTGCTAATGCCTTGGTCAAAAGTTTTTCCCTCACGAAGTGGCAGTCTATGTCCAAATGTTTGGTATGTTCATGAAAGACGGGATTAGAGGCTACATGAATAGCGCTCTGGCTGTCACAGTAGAGAACAGGTTGACGAATGGAGGTAACCTATAGATCACGAAACAAATGCAGTAGCCATTGTAACTCGCACGTAGATGTAGATAAAGCTCTGTATTCTACCTCAGATGATGATCTGGAGATAGTTTGCTGCTTCTTGGCACGCCATGAAATCAATGAAGAGCCAAGAAAGAAACAATAGCCAGAAATGGATTTGCGAGAATCAATACATCTTGCCCAGTCAGAGTCTGAATATCCCAGAATCTGTATCTCAGACGTTCTAGGAAAGAGAAGACCTCTGCCAGGATTATGTTTGGGATACCTGACCACTCTACAGGCAGCATTGTAATGAGACATGGTGGGAGCATGGAGAAATTGGCTGAGCTACTGAGTAGCGAAAGTGATGTCTGGTCGAGTGGTGTTGAGGTATAACAGGCGTCCAATCAACCTTCTGTAGGCAGCAATATCTTCATAAGGTTTACCGTTATCTTGATGCAATTTGATGGAGGGATCAAGTGGAGTAGCAGCTGGTTTGGAGCCCAATAAACCAGAATCATGTAGAAGATCAAGACAGTATTTTCTCTGAGATATAGTGATGCCCAGTTTTGAGTGAGCAATCTCTAAGCCTAAAAAATACTTCAAAACTCCTAAATATTTGATCTTGAAATGGTGATCAAGAATAGACTTTATCCTCTAAAATTCAGCAAGTGATGTACCTGCTAGAATGACATCATCCACATAGACTAACAATGCAGTGAAGTCATTATCAGTCTTAAAAGTAAAAAGAGAATAATCAGAAGTAGACTGAGTATACCCTTCCTGTAGCAGCACAGATGTTAGCTTCTCGTACCATTTTCTGCTTGATTGTTTCCGACCATAGATGCTCTTCAACAACTTGCAAACCTGATTGGATTTACTGCAAGTGACTCCATCTGGAATTGTCATATAAACGTCCTCCTGCAAATCTCCATGAAGAAACGCATTATTGACATCCAATTGGTGTAAGTGTCAATTGTGTATGGAATCTAGGGCCAACAACAGCCTAACAGTAGTGAGCTTAGCTACAGGGCTGAAACTGTCAAAAAAATCTAAACCTTCAATTTGATTGTAGCTTTTAGCTACCAATCGTGCCTTGTAACGCTCAATAGAACCATCAGCTTTGTGTTTCACTTTGAAAACCCACCTATTGCCTATAAGTTTGACATGAGGAGGGAGCTCAACTATAGACCAAGTGCCAAGTTTCTCCAATGCTTCCAATTTAGATTGGATGGCTGTAAGCCAATGCTCAGACTTTCTAGCCTCTTTGAATGTCTTAGGTTCAGAATTGTGAGTAATAGCAGCAGAAAAGGCAAATTGAGCAGGGGATAAATTAGAAAATGAATGGAAATCAGTAATGGGATATGGAGTACCTAGAGATGTTGATTCTTTTGATTCATGTAAGGCATTGCACACATAATCTGCTAAATAAGAAGGTGGATTTTTCTGTCTGGCAGATTTGTAAGTTTGCAATGTTTGTGGATTTTGTAGGATTTCAGAGGGTGATGTAGGTGTAGACTCTGAGGTGATAGGAGTTGTTTGAGACTCTGCGATGTTGTGTTGTAGAGGACAGTGGTATGACCAAGTTGGAATTTTCGAGGCACGTGTGTATGGTAGGATATTATCATGGTGTTTAGTGTTTCTAGATACAAAAATTTCTTTGGTGGTGAGATCATAAAGTATGGAGCCCTTCATTCCAGGTTTAAAACCAAGAAAAACACACTTTCGACCTCTGTGATCAAGTTTAGTTCTGTGACTATGCAGAGTAGAAGCATAAACTAGGGAACCAAAAACTTTTAAGGCAAGTAAATCTGGCAATGTTTTGTGTAGCAAAAAATAAGGAGAAGTATTATTAAGCAGAGGGTTGGTGACTCTGTTCATTATAAAAACAGCATGGGAAACTGCATAACACCAAAATTTCTTGGCTAAATTTGAATGAAACAAAAGGGCTCTCCCTATGTTTAAAATTTGTTGATGTTTCCTCTCAACCCTACCATTTTGTTGGGGAGATTCCACATAACTTGTTTGTTGAATTATACCCTTAGATTGATAAAATTGTGGCATGGAGAACTCAGGTCCATTATGTAACGCCCGAAAATTTAATTAATTATTTAATTAAATTATATAAGAAATTATTTATTGGAATTAGTCGAAGTTGGGAATTATCGGAATGATTATAAGAGGCGTTAATTGGATTAATTGTTGACTAGCCGATAGATAATAATAATAATAATAAATAATAATAATATTAATAAATAATAATAATAATAATAATAATAATAAGAATAATAATAGTTGACTATTAGTAATAATAATAAAATTAGAATAATTTGTTGGGCTTAGATGGTTGAAATTAGTAGAAAGAGAGGTGTAGAGAAATAGGTCCAATAAGAGAAATATAATTATTAGTTATTATAAATAATAAGAAATTAGGTTTTTGGAGAGGTTGTTAGAAAACAAGGAGAAGAAAAGGGAAAAGAATAGTATACGTGAAAAGAGGAAGAAAAAGAGGCATAGGCTTGGGAGAAAAACTGTCGTCGCGAGAAAATTGTAGACCGAAAGCCAAACCGAAATTCGACCGAAACTCCGTAGAGCGACCTTCAATCCAGGTAAGGGTGGGGTTCTGACTTTCTAATGGGTTGTATGATGAGTAATATGTGGGGAATTAGTATAATGAAGAACTTACTGTGGATTTGTGGTTGTTCTATTTGGTGAGAAACATGTTTAAGTTGAAACCTCCAAATTTCTATTGATTAAAATTGTTAGGTTTTGATGATTAATTTTGAACATTTAATGCTTGATTCTGTTTGGAATGAATTAATTAGATTCTAAATGATGCATTAGTGTTAAGTTAATCGGTATGCTTGGCAAATTATATCGAAACAAAAAAAAATTGAAGAATAGGAATACTATGTATGTAAAGTTATTTGGTCAGAATAATATCGAAAAAGGTGTAGCTCTAGTACTGTAGCGAGAGGGATGGAAGGCAAATAGTATGTTTCTATTTTTTTCCTACTGTAGCGATAAATCCAGTGTCATGCTCTCATCATGTAATAATCATAAATGTTATGCCAATATAAACATATATATTCTTTTAACCATGTGTGTCTTATATGCATGTGTTTCTAATGTAGTAGCTATTGTTTTTGAATTAATCATAAAGTGGTATAGTAGGAACAAGTGATATGTTGTGTTCTACTGTAGCAAAACTAAGTAATACTAAGTAAAAATGTCTACATATTTTCTATTGTAGCGTAAAACTATGGAAAGTGCAACAATGTTTCTATGATAAATTTAATTTGTTTGACACTTAGAACTTATGTTATAAATTAACATTCTATGATAAATTTATAATATATAATATTATATGAGTATAATAGTTATTATAAGAATAATTTAATATTATTAATATAATAACTTAAGAGTTTTGAGTAAGATATCACTATTTAGTTAATTGATTAATTTAAATTATTTTGATTTCGTTAGAATTTTTATAGTTGTCAATAGAGTTGTCTATAAATTTGTCAGAAGTTGTTTTGAATTATTAAGAGTCATATTTTAATTATTTTGGGTAATTCTGTCATGTTTAGAGTTGTCAGCGTTGTTTTCGAGTTGTTTAAAATTAAATCTAATAAGACAATAAACTTTAGAATTAAAGATAAGATATTTGACCCTTTAGAGTTGTTTTGCTATTACTTGAGTTAGACCATTAACCAATTATTTTTATAAATATTATTTTATATACAAGAGTTGTCGGTATAGCAATTTTGAGCACCTTATAGTTAATTTTGAGCACCTTAGAATTATTTTAGAATTGTAGAGACCATGGTAGAGTGATTTATAAATTATTGAGAATTATGTCAAGTTATAATTATATATTATTATGACGTTTTTATGAGTTAAGAGTATAGAATAAATTACATACTTGCCGTAAATTATGAATTTGCAGGTGATAAAATTGTGTTGTGTTGTTTCCGTTGAGTTGTTGTTGTTGTTTGCTGGTATTGATGTTGTTAATAAATTGTGAAGTTGCAGATTGTGATGAAATTGGTTGTTGTTTGCTCGTATTAATTTTATTGATAAACTATTATTGTTGTTGATACGTTGGTGAAGTTGTAGGTCGTATGACCAATGTTGATAAGTTATTTTGCAGTTGATGAAGTTTTAGGCAGTTGAATAAGTTGAATTGTTCCGATTTATGGACATGCTTGAGTTGTAGGTCGAATGACCAGTGTTGATCTAAGTTAATGTCATTTATGTATATTTTAAGTTGTTGTTGCATGTTGTTGTGGTGGTTGTTGCATTGTTGTGTATTTATTGTTGAAGTTGAAGTTGATTGTGTTGACTGAAAGTTGCATTGTTGTTGGTGTTGTTAATTGTTGTTGAAGTTGTAGTTGAATGTGTTAATTATAAGTTGCATTGTTGTTGATGTTGTTAATTGTTGTTGAAGTCGAAGTTGATCGTGTTGATTAAGTTGATGCAGTTAATGCATGATTAAGTTGTTGTTGTTTTAAGTTGTTGTTGATGTTGTGGTCGTTGTATCATACATAGCATTTGCATTACTAAGTTGGCCTGGATTGGCAATCTTTATGTAGGAGCTATGCTCACCACGTTGGCCTGGATTGGCACAAGTTGAAAGTAGAAGGCTCATGCCTTGTTACTGCCTCGATAAACTGGCATGATTTTAAGTTGGGAGTTCTGCTCCAAATGGTACCACATGCATTTGCATAGTTGAGTCACATATTGAGTCGCAAGTTAAAGTTGTTGTTATTATTCGTTGTTTAGTGATTGTCGTTGTGTTGTTGTTGATATAAGTTGTTGTTGCTATAAGTTGTTGTTGTTATAAGTTGGCGTTGTTATTAAGTTGTGTTGAGTTAAGTTGTTACGTTGACGAATATGTTGTGATAAATATTGTTGTGTGGAGAAATTGTTGTCATTATATTACGTTGATGATTATGTTTTAATTGTTGGTTGTGAGAATAAGTTGCGAAGTGGTGATTTACGTTATCTAAATTCTACCATATATTATTTATCATACAATTTATTAGATTGTTAGATATCTCACCCCTTCAATTGTTTAGTTGCCTTTATCTTTATACGTGCGGTATTCAAGAATGGAAGAATTACTTGTTGTTGGTTCTAGTCGGTGTCTTTGCTCTGATATGTAACACTCGGGGGAAAGTTTGGTCTATGTTGTTTATATTGTTGACTCTTGTTGTTATTAGTATAATTTGTTGAATCCTAAGTGATGTTGTGAAATAAAAAGTTGTTAAGTATGTTGAAAGTTGAATAACATGTTTCAAGTTGTTATTAGTATAATATATTCAGTTGTATAACTATGAATTCCGTTGCGTAGTAATAAAAAAGTATTTTGTTTGGAAGTTATTGCAAGTTGTTATGAGATTCTCCGAATTAAAAAGTGTTATGTATCTTATCTGTTTGTGTTGTTAATGTTGAAATGTGGCATCCCATGTTTTGTTGAAAATTTTAATTACTCTGATTTTCGATATATTTTTCGGGTAGAATTTGGGGTGTTACACATTATCTGTTCTGATAATTTTAACAAAAGTATTGTGTTTTGTATGTATCAATTGAACAAATGATTGTATGTGTTGCCTAACTTCTAATTTAGATTTCATAAGAGTCAGCCAAGTATATCTATTGTGGTCATCTATAGCAGTAAGGAAATAAGAATAGCCATGTATAGATTTAATAGCAAGAGGTCCCCATATGTCAAAATGTAACAAATCAAAGGGTTGTGCAGCTTTATTAATACTTTTTATATATGGTAAATTTCTATGTTTGGCTAAATGACATATATCACAAATGCCTTTAGGATCTACAACAATGAAAGGAAAAGAAGAATGCAACAGGGCCATTCTAGAACTAGAAAGATGGCCTAATCTAAAATGCCACAGAGCTTGATTAGGAATAGTAATTGCATTAGATGCAGAGGTACCAGCAGCGGTTTGAGGCTTCTTATTGTGCAAATTCAGGTGATACAAGTCTTCAATGAAGTCAGCAGAACCAATCATCTTCAGTGAATGAGGCTCCTAGATCAAACATTGAAATTTTGTGAAATTAACAATGCAGGGTATGTCAAGGCATAGTTTGGAAACAAAGATTAGATTTAAAGAGAAATTTGGTACATACAAGACATTATGAATAAAAAATGTAGGAGTGAAACTAATGTCACCTATATGTTTGGCTATAGCAAAATTACCATTAGGTAAACGAATATTTGACAGGATTTGTGTTTTTAAGGGATGTAAACCAATGAAGGGATCCACATATGTGATCACTAGCACCAGAATCGATGATCCAAGAGCTGACAGTGGAATTGTGGAAGCATAAAGAAGTGGATATGTTACCTGTATTTGCTGCAGGATGAAC
Source organism: Vicia sativa (assembly GCA_021764765.1). Lineage (NCBI taxonomy): Eukaryota > Viridiplantae > Streptophyta > Magnoliopsida > Fabales > Fabaceae > Vicia > Vicia sativa. Next base: position 88,640,329 of record CM038792.1, on the reverse strand, counting down.
TGTCCTCACCTAATTTGAGGTACTTGACTGGCTACTGGTATTGGCAGTTTGTAGCAGAGTCGTTAGAGTTTGATATTGCTCAAGTGTGAGCTGTGGTGAAGATTGAGGATCAGCACCACTGGATACATCAGAATTAGATTGTTCAGCACTGTCTGCATTAGCATTGTGAGCATTAGAGTTGGAAGCACGCTGGAGATGAGGAGGAACTCCATGTTTCCGATAGCATGTGTCAATTGTGTGACCAGATTTTTCATAAAAAGTGCACAGTTTCTGACCAAACTTTTTGGAAGGTGGTCTTCTATTAGCAGCAGCATTAACTAAACAACCAAATTATTACACACAAAAAAAACTTAAAAGATCACTTTATTACAACAAAGTAACTTAAAAGATGCTTGATATACTTTTAACTTTTAAAAGATAGCGTTATACATAAAAAGAATTGACTATAACAAATATGTTAATTCATCTCAATGATAGAAAATTATTTTATGAAAACAAATGCAATTACAATGTATTGATAGTTAACGTATGCCAACAAAAATCTAATCGCTTTTACATTAGATATATTTTTCAACAAATTCCATTTACTTTTCTATTCTAAAACCAATTTTTTCATTGCAGTTTAATAATTTTAGTACTTTCGAATCATTGCGTTGAAATTGCACCATCCATACAGATAAGAATATTTTTATAAATATTATTACTTCAAGATATTTTAGTTTCACTAATTAAAATAATTCATCAAATATGTTTGTTTTCTTTTAAATTTTGATTTTATTAGTTATAATTTTTAGTATTAGTTTTATGTTGAACGATGCTATATTAATGTATTTCTATTTTATTTTTTTACGTGAGGTGTCAGCTCTAAAGGACTATTGTTAGATTTTAAACCTCATTTATAGAGAGAAATGATTGTACAGGAAGGTGTAATAAACCCATTTTTTTAGGATAACCACATAACGCAACCATCACAATCACTATACATTCCTTAAAACTGTTCATTACCTTAATTTAGAATTCCCTAAACTATAAAACACCCCCAACAGTAACACCCATGAAACCAATGAACACAATCTCTCCCTCAAATCAAGGAACACCAACAAAACAAAAAAGAAGATGAATTCTTCAACAATATGTTCCATGTTCCTTGGTTTGATTCTAATTTCTCAATACCCTTTCGCTGCAAATGCCAGATCTAATGGATTAGTAGACGGAAGCCTAATTTCCGTCGTTTGCAGCACTTCAAACAATGTGGCAGAGTGCAACAACATCCTCGGATCAAATCCTCAAACCGCACGAGCGAAAAACTATCGTGAACTCGCAAAGGTTGTTCTCGAAATGGCAATCTGCAAAGCCTCCGAAGCACAAACTTTCCTTAAAGGATTAGCAGCATCGACCAATTGTCCAGCACTTACACATTGTGCTAACGTTGATTATCTTGATATTGTTATGTCTTTTAAAAGTGCTCTTGGTGAGTTGAAGCAAGATGTTCAAACTGCTAACTATGATGCTAAGGTTGCTGGTGATGGAATTGATCTATGTGATAGAGGAATGGCTAGAGCACATGTTGTCAACCCACAAGTTACTGCTCTTAATCGTCAGGTTGCTTTCTATAGTGAATTGGCATTCTTAGTCACTAACTACCTTTGATTTCTCTTGGGGATTATGAGAAAAATTATTAGAGTATCAATGTATTAAGGGAGAATTATTAATAAAATATAGCAATCTATGTTGTGTTCATTTATATTGAATATTTCAAATTAAAAACGATGGAGGAATTCATTAGAGCGATGAAGGTCTGAGAGTTGCACTAACAATGATGAAAAACCATATCGGTGGATTCTACACCAAACTCAAGAAAACTGTGTCAGAAAATTCAGAATTTTTTCCATTGCATGACACGGTGGTAATATAGTCACCTAATCAATTTGAAACATAAAATATAATAAAATTAATGATAGCAGTCAATAAATATATCTGTTTCATTTTTCAATATTAAATGCAACAATTTTATTTTTCAACTGTAACAATTTAACAGTTATATTTTCAAACGGTGATTTTTCTATTATATATACTCGTATAATTTTTTTAAGGATGCATATTTTAAGTCCATTAGACATGTTTCTTATACCGACATTGTATGGTTGTTAAATGCCATAACAGTTTATTTAATTTTCTTTGGTTTTTGTGTTGAAAGTCCTACTACTTGAATGACAATGGTATTTCTTTGCATTGTACCTTATCAGAATAATTAATACTCATAAACAATAACAATAGCAAAAATCCTAGAGAGAGTAAGAGTCCCTATTCTACTCTTTCATGCAACTCAATATCTAAGTACTTTCTCCTCTACCTCAGACTCCTAGCAGCAAATTCTGAAGTTGATTAGCGTTGTTGGTTTGTGCTCTTCCCTCTTCAAGCCCTAGTCACTTTATTCTCCAAATTCTATGATAGTTTTTGCCTCTCCACTCACTAATTATTTATTTAACCTAATTAAACCCTTTTCTAATCACAATATAGTCCAACTCCTCTTATAATTTTCACCACTTCCCTTATTTCTCATAATTTTATTTTCCAATCAAATCCTCTATTTTTATTTATTTTCTTATTTATTTCAATTAATAAAAAAATAACTATTAATTTTAATTATTTCTAATTATTTTTCAAACATACAATTACCTTCACTACACCCCACCATATACCACACACACACATATAAAATCACAATTTATACAATTTAAAACATACCTCATACTAACTAATCAAATAAAACACATATAATTTGATTAAATAAATTAATACTAACTAATCAAATAAAACACATATAATTTGATTAAATAAATTAATCAAATTCCGAGGAGTTACAGAGAGCCTTTATTCTTTTATAATATATTGTGAGAATTTCTTCCAACGCCCTATATAAGAAAAACGGACCCTATGAAATTCTAAAAATATCCTCGGTAAATCGGAAAGTATTCCGGTGCACAATCTTTTAATTAAGAATTTGTTAAAATCAGAACTATAATTAAGAATTTACAGAGTGATTTATAATTGGAGACAAGACAAAGTCAGTTGTTTGATTAGTGGATATATTGGCGAGGTGGAGTTGAAAATGATTCAAAAACATCATAGGTGGTTGAGATTGGAGGAATTGTTGTAGAGGTGGGAGTTAGAATGGTGGATATAAGATCAGAATAGGATGATGTGGTGAAAGGATTTGAGGCAAGGGTAGTAGAAGGTAGTCATACAGTTGGTGGTAAAGGAAGTGAGGTGATTTGAAAGAAATAGTGGAACTAGGGTTGGTGGTGATGGATGATGAGACATTAACAGTATTAGGAGTAGGAATTGAAACATAAGTTGTAGAAGATAACTTACTAGAGTTTGTGTCAGCTGACTTAATGGCATCATTGAGAAGTTTGGGCTTCTTCTTCTTTTCAGAATCAGAGCCATCATCTCTTTGCTTTCTTTTCCCTTTAGACCAATTATCTTCTTCTTCAGATGCGATGGACACATCATGATCTGCTTTACTCTTTGATTCAACATATTTAGCCACTTCAATCAGATTTCTGGAAATAGTGAACAAGGGGAAGTTCTCAATGGAAACTCGGTCTAAAATTCTAGTCATGTCAGGCTTATGTTTCTTTTTAACTTCTGAAATGATCATCATATTATTGAGTGTTTTCCCTGTAAATGATTTGCCAATGATGGGAATTAAATATTCAGTATACTGGGCTTTTTTATCAAATAGCCTACCATACCACTTTCTACAAGAATATATGTTATCAGACGACCACATGGAATGTATTAGGAACCTTCTTTGTTGGATCTGTTGTGTTTCGAGTTTTTCTGATAGTCTCTTTCAAGTGACTAAAGAGAACAAAAGGAATATTTACCTTCTTTTTTATCATCAAATAGTACAACATAAATTGCTGACCAATGTTAAAGTAATTAGTAGAGCTTGTGTAAGGTCTAGGGTTTATGCAACCCATAATGATTTTGTTCCAAATTCTTAGACTGTCAAAGAGATCCTTACTCTTGTAATCTTTCTTCTCACTGGAGTATTTTTTAAACAACAGCGATTGAATATGTTTCTTATGATCATTAGACTTAAAGTCCATTCCAAAAGTACATTTACCTTCCAAGAGTTTCACTCCCAAGATTTTTTTTCTATGGACTTTTCTGTGATGATAATCCTTTGCCCAATTACATCGGAGATGATATGAAGATCATCACAGTCAACATTCTTCCATAATTCCTTCACTAAGGGTTCATATGTGGGACCATGAAGCCTTTTGAAGAAGACTTCCCAGCCTTGAGCCTTTAGTTCTTCTTTAATATGACACCCGTTGTTAGCAAGGTTCTCAAAATCAACCATAAATTCTTTGAGAACTAGCAAAAAATTTAGCTCTAAGTTGTAATGAACTTGAAGAGCTTTCTGATTGATATGGTTCTACCTAAAGGCTTTTAAGGATGATGGAGAGGATGATGATGGAGGAGTCATTGTTGATGACAATGGAGAAGATGATGAAGACGATGGAATAACAGGTGATGACAATGTAGCACTTGTAGAGGCGGTGGATTTCGATGTTTGTTCCATCTCCTATGCAAAATTGACAGCTTCTTGTTGTTCGATGGTCATCATGAGGATTAGAGAGAAGGGGAAGTTGAAAGGATGAAGATTGCAGAAGAAAACCACTTGACATTTTTAAGAGAAAAGGGTTTTAGGGTTTAGGGTTTCAAAACGAGTGAAGGGAATAGTGAAAGAGTGAGGAGAAGAGTGTACACTATATATATAAAATGTATATTTAGGTAAAAAGTATTTTAAAAATAGTTTTAAAACTAAAATAGTTAAATGTAAAATTTTCAGAAAAGAGTTTTAAAATAATTTAAAGTGAAATAAAAAATAACACAATTATGAGGAAAAATTAATGAAGGTAATCATGATAGATCAATTCTAAGAATTAGCATACTGTTCAAAATCTAGCTTATATAGCGTGTGATGATTAAGGATAACCCAATGTTACATGCATTAATCACTACACTTACTAAGAGACGCGTTTAATCTTCTCAAAATATGGAAAACCAAATGGTTTCCATCTGATCATAGACATTTTTGACGAAGCATCTTCTGATGTTTGAGATTAGAAACTAAAGAATAGAAAACTTACGTTGTTAATTCTGATGAGTTTCCTTCTGATTCTTCACAACCACTTTCAGAACAAATAACATATATATTCTGACAATTCACAACACCTTCTGGATTTAAGTTAAAAATCTTGGAACATAGACCTTTTCCCATCTTGTGTGTCAAGCATCCATTGCCCAAGTGCAATAACTGGTGTCTTAGAAGCACTGTCTAGAACATCTTCATCATAGATTATCTGATCTTTTAGTACCCATACTTTGGGTCTTTTCTTGTTAGTCTTTCCAGAGGTTCTTACACCTTTGGATTTTTGCGCAACAGTATAATCATGTGGAATCTGTGCATGATATTTTGTTTTGGAAGTTTCCTTTTGTGCTTGTGATTGTGGTGCAACAGAATCTGAACTTTCTAATTCTGGACATTCCAATTCAGTGCCACCAAGCACAAAATGTTCATATGGAGGTTTTAGTTTTATACTCTCAATCACTCGTCAATTGGCGTTGGTGGCCCAGAGTATCCTAAACCTCTACTTCCATTTCTGCTAACTCCATAGCAAGGAAGTGTTGAAAAGATCTATCATATCTAATAATTTTATCAGTGGTAGATATGCTAGAAGTGATCTCTTCTTCTAACTTAGAAACTTTAATTTTTAGAGCAGCATTTGATTTGTCTAAAGAAAATATTTTTTCATTTAAAGCTAAAATATTTGGCTCACTCTTAGTAGAAGTTTCAGAAGCCGTCACAAAGGTCTTATTCATATTTTTGTGCTTGCTTAGAAGAAGCTGATACCTTTTCATAAGTTCTGTTAATTCAAGTCCAGGCCGAGATAAGGAAGAAAGTACCTCACTGTCATCATAAGAATACGACTCTTCTTCAAGAAGCAGTTCGTATTCTGATATTGATTCATTAGTATTGGTCTCCGCCACAAGAGCCACGTTGGCATGTTCTTCATCAGAATCTTCTTCTTCTGAATCTGAATCGTCCCACGTTTCTATGAGACCTTTCTTGGCTTTTAGAACCTTCTTAGGTTTTCTTTCTCTTATGAGTTCTGGACATTCATTCTTGTAATTCCCATGCTCTTTGCATTCAAAGCAGGTGACTTCCTTTCCAGAATCTTTTCTTTGGTCAGATGTAGACTCGTGCCTACCTTTAAATCTTCTTGACCCTCTGAACTTGCTTTGTCTCTGTTTCCGCAACTGCTTTATCTTTTTAGAAATCAGAGATAGTTCATCTGCATATGATTCTTCTTCAGACTCTTTTGATTCTTCCTTCTCTTGATAAGCCTTTATCTTTTTATACTTATACTTAAGAGCAATATATTTACCTCTCTTCTAAGGTTCATCTTCTTGAAGCTCAATTTCGTGACTTCTTAAAAAACTAATGAGTTCCTCAATACTGGTGTTGCTTAGATCCTTCGACTGTTTCAAAGTAGTTACCATGGGTCTCCATTTGATAGACAGAATTCTCATAATATTTTTGACGTGATCAGTAGTAGTGTATCCTTTGTCCATAATTTTGAGTTCTCCAACAAGCATATGAAATCTTGAAAACATAGTTTCCATAGATTCATCTTCTTCCCTTTTGAAGGCTTCGTACTTCTGGATTAAGACCAAAGCCTTTGTTTCCTTGACTTTTTCATTTCCTCCTTGAGCCATCTAAAGAGAATCAAATATGGAATTAGCAGTCTCTTCATTTGTGATATTTTTATACTCTATATATGAGATTTCATTGATAAGAATGGTTCTTGCTTTATGATGATTCTTGTACATCTTCTTATGACTATCTGTTAGAGTGCTTCTAGGAATTTCCTTTCATTATACATCTCTTGTGTATGTGTAGCCATCAACTACAATATCGCATAGATCCAAGTCGAATCCCAAAAGATGACTTCTTAATCTGGATTTCCAATAGTCAAATTTATCACCATCAAAGATAGGAGGTTTTGCACTATATGAATCTCTTTCTTTATCAGAAGCAAATATAAAAACATTGTTGGAAGCAACCATTATTTTTCACACTCTGGATTAGTACTAAACACTGTTAGGTGTTTGATAAAATTCCAACCTTTTATAACTTCAGAACCGGAACTCTGATGCCAACTGAAGGTGTGAAAAAACACAAGAAGGAGGAGGTTTGAATTGGGGTTTAACCTTTGAAAACTTTTCTTTTAAACCAACACCCTTTGGAGTTTACTTGCTTTTAATATCAAGATATAAAGAATTAGAAAGAAGACAAGTACATAATATTTTTATACTAGTTCACTTGATAACCTCAAGCTACTCTAGTCCACCCTTCTAGGTGATTCTCTCCAATGAGGTCTTAATCCAATAACCAAACATATTATTACACTTGCACACACCAAAAAGTGTTTGATTTGAAAATGTTTGATTTAAAAAATGTTTGATTTGTATGCGATGTTATAGATGAGATACTTCATCCATAGAGATGATTCATGTCTTATCACTAAGTAGAAATGTTTTATTATTGATTAGGGGGATACTTTTAAGAAGCTTGTGGGTCCTTGTATTGTAAGCCCAAGATGAGGTTATCCGAGGGACATCGAGGGTCCTTGTATTGTGAGCCCAAGAGGAGGATTTCTGAGGGACATCGAGGGTCCTTGTATAAAGCCCAAGAGGAGGCTATTGGGTATGGTTGGCTTGGCTTTAAGAGTGATTTCACCGGGAAACCATACTCTTAGAGTTCTTTCCTAGAGAAGGTGATTCTTTGTATTGGAAGCCCAATTGGAGTCTGATAGAGATTTCCATATCTCTTTCTTGTATGAGGCTCAAGAGACGGCTAAACTCAATTAGGTATTTATTTTGTACGAAGCCCAATAGGAGGCTAACTCAACGGGGGAGTTCTTTTGTACGAAGCCCAAGAGGAGGCTAACTCAACAAGTGAGTTATTTTGTATGAAGCCCAAGATGAGGCTATGGAAAACCTAGTTGTTATACTAGTTGTAATGACATAAATAAACATGAACATGTATATGAACAAGTACAAATATGAAAAAGTATGTGTATGCATTCATAGGAGTTTATGAAGGAAATATATAAACAAGTGTGTAAAACAAGCAAATAAAGCCATTGAACTTGGATATATACAAATGAGTGTGAAATCAATATATAAACAAGTGTTTAAAACAAGCGGATAAGCTAGTATACTTGGATGTATACAAGTGAATGGGACTTACACCTTAAGCCAGTGGAATTGGTGTATAAACAAGCGGAATAAAAACTAGTGAACGATACTAGTTAAACTTGAATATTTGAAAAGAAGAGTTGAATATGTACAATGAATTGAATATGTACACAAAAGGGTGGATATGTACAAGGAAACTAAATATGTACATAGGAGGGTTGGGACTTACACCGTAAGGGGGGGCCATGATCAATTTGATTTTGAATTCGAAAGATTTTCGAAGAAAAACCCTAGTTCGATTTATATTTTCAAAGATTAATTGAATCGATCATGGAAACGAGGTTTGTAAGTTACTTAAAATGTTTTGAAAGATTTGGAAAGGTTTGAAAAGTGAAAATTATTCACAAGAAGTTTGCAAAATATTTAGGTTTGAAAAATCAAGAAGAAAACATTTTCGAAAGTATTTAAAAACACTTAAAAATGTCTATTTTAAACCTAATAAAAAAATATATCAAAAGAAAAAAAAATTGGCATTTTTTGACATAATCATAAAAGAGATATATTAAATGACAATTGTGCAAAAGAATCATCTCAAAATGAGAAGTTTTGATTGGTTTTTGAAAATGTTGAAGTTTGATAGAAAATGTGAAAAAAACAAGTGATAAAAAATTGGTTTTGGTCTTGGAGAGGTTTGAACTCAAGAACTTAATCTCAAAAGTGAAAAGATTAACCACTGGGCCACTTGTGTGGCTTGTTATTTATACGCTTCCATTTAATTATATTTAGAAACAAGTTTGTGAAATTGTTTGAAAAATAGTTGAAAAGTGAAGAAAATAGTGAAAATTGAAAAATAAAAAGGTCTGGGTGGGGTTCGAACCCCAGACCTTGGGCAAGGAATGACATGAAAGGAGCGCGCTCTACCACTGGGGTGGCTATACATCTATTTATTAAAACACATGCATATGTATATATTATAAAACAGATATTTGAAAATTTGAAAATAAAAAAAAACGTGGGCATGGCTTCTTCTTCTTCCTCATGATCATTGATTCATAACTCCTTCATTTTTTGATGAAATTGAATGATGTAAAAAGGAAACTTGCTCGTTTTTTCAAAAGGAACATGATGGTAGCCTTTAATTTCATTTATTTTAAGTGTAGGGTGACTAATTTTCACATGAACATGAAGAACCCTAATTCTGACTTTTAATCAAGAAATTGTGTTTGTGCAACAAATCATGCAATTGATTGAGGGTTTATGATCGTCACATATGCAGAAACACAATAGCATAGAAAGTTTTAAACTGGAATGCAAAAAATGAAGAATTCGAAGTTGGACAACTTACCTCTTATGAGCAGAAATCAAAATCTTGTCTAGAGTATTTCCAGAAGTTGTTTGATGATCTGGAGAGCTTCACTGGACCATATGGATTGAGAACTTCTTATTTACTCTGCCCAAGTCCAACTACAGTGGCTTGAAGTGAACTTTCATTTTGGGGGTTTTGAGCTTACAGGTTAGGGATGAGTGTTTGGATCACTTATATGAGGTATATCGATGATGTTTGAAGTGATAAATTGGAGTTTGCACGAGTGAATTGAGAGATGGCAAGTTAAGGCTCAATTTGTAAGTTTATGGAATTTGAAGTATGATTCTGAGTTTTGGCTATTTTTGTGATGGCTTGATGATTCTAACAACTCCCTAAGGGTATTTGGAGAGTGTTTGAAGCTTGAGGTTGCTCAAAAATTGCAAGGTTTGGAGATTTGCAAATTCTCACATTTTGGAACTTTTGAAACTTGGAAAAGAAGAAAGAAGTGAGAAAGAAATTTTATGAATGCTTTGGTGTGATTTTGAAGTGATAAATTACTTCTATTTATAGGCCAAGAGGTCTGATGATCAAGGCAAGGATAGGATTGGAAGAATTGGCAACTTGGCTTAAGAGGTAAGAATGCAATATTTCCATTTAATGCACATGGTTAAAAATTCAAACCATGGTTATTTCACTCAAGTGATCTTATCCCTCTCTAAATAATTTCCTTTGGATATTTTTGAATGAAAACTTATCTCTTAATGGTGACAAGGCTTCTAGAAGAGAAAGTTGGCAAAAATGACTTAAAACTTGGAAAAATGACTTGTAAATTATGGTTATGGACCTTTAAATTTCAATTTCACAACCCTAGCTACACAAAATGTTTTTGCAAGTTCTTGGACATTTTGGAAATCTTGGAACAAGATCTACAACTTTCACGTTTTGAGTTTTTCTTGAATCAAAATGGATCTAGGTGAAAAATGGCCATGAAAATGATGAAAAAGTGATAAAAACACTTGAAAATTTTTCAAAGTGTCAGAAAAATTTCAAGTTTTGACTTTTTCACACGTTTTGATTTTTTATGATCATGATGGATAATTTGAAATGCTTTGATGATTGAAAAAATTTGGATTTCAAAAAGTTGACCAAAAGTCAAAGTTTGACTGATTTAGACAGTTGACTTTTTGTCAGATGATTCAAAATTTCTCTGAGAATCAATCATGGCATTTAAGATGTTTTGAATCAAGAAATTAGGTCAAGATATTGAATTGATGATTTGGAGATCAGTCTCCAAGAAATTAGGTCATTCATTGAGCAAAAATTTAATGATACACCATCCTCGATCAAAACCTTAATTTGGTCGATTAATGATAGATATTGAGGAAATAATGAGAATTTGAAGATCAAATGTTGATGATTGATGAAGATAGATAATTATAAGTGAGTGAATCCTCAAATCCTAATTGATCTTATCTTAACTGATGAAATATTTTGATTCAAAACCCTAATATGGCTCAAGGAGCACACACATGATCTGTCTTGTGTTGAAATTGTCAATGATGCAATGATGCACATGTGAATGATATGACATGGTATCTTAGGTCAAAAATCGGGGTATGATAGCATGATTTCCACATAGTTGACCATCATTTGTTACATCTCTAACATAGTTGACCATCATTAGTTACATCCTTGACATGGTTCACACATGGTTGACCATCATATGTTACATCTCTAACATAGTTTACCATCATCAATTACATCCCTGGCATGGTTCGCACATGGTTGACCATCATCTATTACATCTCTGACATAGTCGAGCATCATCAATTACATCCCACACATAGTTGACCATCATCTGTTACATCCCTAACATGATTCCCACATAGTTGACCATCATATGTTATATCCCTGACATAGTTGACCATCATTTGTTATATCTCTGACATGGTTCACACATGGTTAACCATCATCTGTTACATCTCACACATAGTTGATCATCATCTGTTTCACCACTAACATGATTCGCACATAGTTGACCATCATCACTTAAATGTCTAACATGGTTAACTATCATCAGTTAAATCTCGGACATGATTCACACATGGGTCGCCATCATCAGTTACATCTCGCACTTAGTTGACCATCATCAGTTACATCTCTGGCATGGTTTGCACATAGTTGACCATCCTCTGTTACATCTGTGACATAGTTGACATCCATCAGCTAAATCCCTGACATGATTCCCACATGGTTGACCATCATCTGTTAAATCTCTCACATAGTTGACCATCATCTGTTATATCTCGCACATAGTTGACCATCATCTGTTACATCCTTGAAATGATTCCCACATAGTTGACCATCATCAGTTACATACCTAGCATGATGCCCACATAGTTGACCATCATCAATTACATCTCTGACATAGTTGACTATCATAAGTTACATATTTGACATGGTTCGCACATGGTTGACCATCATATGTTACATCTCTGACATAGTTGACCATCATTAGTTACATCCCTGACATGGTTCGCACATGGCTAACCATCATCTATTACATCTATGACATAGTTGACCATCATCAGTTACATCTCTGACATGGCTCACACATGGTTGTCCATCATCTATTACATCTCTGACATAGTTGATCATCATCAGTTACATCTTTGACATGATTCACAAATGGTTGACCATCATCAGTTACATCTCACACATAGTTGGCCATCATATGTTACATTTCTAACATGATTACCACATAGTTGACCAATATTTGTTACATCTCTAACATATTTGACCATCATCAATTACATCTATGACATGATTCGCAAATGGTTGACCATTGTCTGTTACATATTTTGAAGGTTGAAAAACACAAGAAATGGGGGTTTGAATTGGGTTTTTCTAAATTAAAACAGTTTGACACTACTATTTTTATCTTGGTTCGTTTGAACTCAAACTACTCTATTCAACCCGTCAAGGTGATTTGCCTCTCTCAACGAGGTCTTAATCCACTATTCAATAATAGATTACAATTCACAAAGACAACTGCCTTTGTCTTCTTGAGATAAACCACAACCTGGTTCTCAAGGAATTACAATTGATTGAACAATTAAAATTGGGTATAAAAGATGCTTCTAATCATCTATATCACTACTGTGATGTATTACATAATATATTTTGAGCTCAATTGAAACTAGAGAAATATGAATGCTTTCGTTGAAAATTTTCTCTGCAGTATGCGTGTAAGAGTTGTTTTTAAATTCTTCATGATTTTTTCTTTATATATGCGTGAGAATTTAAATCCGTTGGATACATAGATTCCAAAAATGGAAGAATGATATTTTTCATTAATTGTGTTTTCCATAAAAACGAGATCCTGTTGGAAATTGGTCGTTACTTCAAATATTCCCATTTGAGTCTTTGTAACATATCATAACTAAGCAGCCAGCATATAGGAATCAGAGTTTGTAGTGCAGCATAGTGCTTTCAGAATTTTGTCTTTTGATCATAGTAGATCTTTTTCTAACGAGCGTGATAGTCTTGAAGACTGCTTTTACATGTGTATCTTTTTAAGTTCTCTTAGAATTTCTTTTACAAAATATTAGAACTTCTTATTTACCCATCATCTCTTTAAGTTCCTTGTTCGTTTCATCTTGCTTATCCAATCTTTTTCTGACCTCTTCATTTTCCTTCTTCAGAACTTCCAGAGCTTGAATGACTACGAAGGGAGAGGAAGCATCCTTATCATCAGTTGCCAGAGGTTCAGTAGAAGGAGCTTCAGAGGATTCAGCAACTGATTTCCCTTTGTCTAGAAAGAGAACTAGAGGTTGAGTCTCCGGTTTCTAAAGAGATGTTGTTGCTATAGATTCCCATGGAGCATTTGTTAGAAGAAGATTATTTGCATCCCTAAGCTGTACAATTTTGTTGAACAGAGCTCCTTCTGCTTCTGAGATTCATAAATAAACCATTTTCTGAACAGAGTCCAGAGATAGTCAGAAGCTGCGGGATTCAGATTATCCAAGCAAGCTTGCTTCAGAGACTTAACCCAAGCCTGAATTTTTGTTCCAAAAACCAGTAAAGACTCACCAGCATCTGTTGTTATGTTGCTGCTATTGTTGATCTTGAGATGAGGAAGCCATTGTTCTCAGACTAGGGTTTTGAGAGAAAAGGTGAAGACTTGAAAAGAAGGGTTTTTCAAAAGAGGAAGAAGTGAGCAAATGATTTGAAAACGATGAATTTTGAAAAAGGTAAAGTAGAAGTATATATAGAGAAAAATGATTTCTTGAAATCATGCAATTAAGAGTAATTAAAGCACGAAAAATGATTATTAACCATAAAGATTGCTGACACAGGAGATAGTGTGAAGATATCCTGAACAGTTACCGATGTGACCAGCGCCTCAATGAATCAACTCAAGTGTTTCACTCTATCATAATTTGAACACATGTCCATTTTTTAAGAACGAATTAGCGATTAAGATTGACAGGTGTTGTTCTGGTGAATTGCATGCTTCTATCTCGAGCTGAGTCATCATTCAAATCTTCTTGATAGATTCTGATTCAGTTGCCCTTCTCACTTTATGAAGGACAATTGATCAGAAATTCACAAAACAATAAATAATATTCTAACAATTAAACATATAGAATTAAACTTTTCATTCTGGGCATAATTCCATACTGAGATGCTTTAGAATAAACTGAACCTATCTTCAGCAAGGGGTTTTGTAAATATATTTGCCCATTGATGGTCTGTGTCAATAAATTTTAAAGTAAGAATTCCCTTCTGAATATAGTCCCAAATGAAATGATGTTTAATTTTTATGTGTTTAGCTCTAGAATGTAAAATGGGATTTTTAGATAAGCAAATAGAAAAACTGTTATCATAGAGGATAGGAATGTTACTCTCGAATATCTGAAAGTCCTCAAGTTGACTTTTCATCCGAGCATCGAGTATCGCTCCTGATATATATTACGCCTGCGATGAGCGAACAATGGTGGATTGTCTTTTGCTGGACCAAGATATCAGATTTTCTCCTAGAAACTGGAAGCTTCCAGAAGTGTGTTTTCTTTTTATTCTATCTCCAGCAAAGTCAGTGTCACAGTATCTTACAAGTTTGTATTCTCTGGATTTCCTGTAACATAGTCCAAGATTAGTAGTACCTTTTAGATACTTGAGAATTCGCTTAACAGCAGTTAAGTGAGTTTCTCTAGGATCTGATTGGAATCTAGCACAGAGATAAACATTGTATAAAATATCAGGTCTTGACGCAGTTAAATATAGGAGAGAGCCAATCATACCTCTATAGATCTTCTGATCTACTTTCTTACTTACCTCTTCATTTTCCAAGATACATGTGGAATGCATAGGAGTTTTAGTAGGTTTGCTATCTAATATGTCAAATTTCTTCAGAAGTTCTTTAACGTACTTACTCTGATGTACGTAAGTTGCTTATGAAGTTTGGTTGATCTGAATTCCCATAAAAAAAATTGAGTTCGCCCATGAGACTCAGTTCAAATTTTTCCTGCATAGACTTAGCAAATTCTCTCCCAAGGGAGGCTTCAGTAGAACCAAAAATTATGTCATCAACATAAATTTGACATATCAGAATATCATTTTTAAATGTCTTACAAAATAAATTTGTATCCACTTTCCCTCTGGTAAAATCTTTATCTAATAGAAAATTACTTAGTCTTTCATACCAAGCTCTGGGAGCTTGTTTTAGACTGTATAAATATTTTTTAACCTTATAAACAAAATCTGGATGTTTTGAGTTTTCAAAACCAGGGGGTTGATGCACATATACTACTTCTTCATCAATGTAACCATTTAGAAATGCACTTTTACATCCATCTGATAAAGTGTGATATTGTGATTAACAACATATGAAATTAAAAGTCTGATAGATTCTAACCTAGCGACTAGAGCAAAGGTTTCTGTATAGTTTATTCCTCCTTGCTGACTATAACCTTGTGCTACCAGTTGAGCTTTGTTTCTGACTACTTCTCCTTGTTCAGTCAGCTTGTTTTTAAAGGCCCAATTAGTTCCAATAATGTTGAAACCTTTTGGGTTGGGTACAAGATCCCATACGTCATTTCTGGTGAATTGATTTAGCTCTTCTTGCATTGTCATGATCCAGACATTGTATTGAAGAGCTTCATCTACATAAGTTGGTTCAATCAAGGACACCAGTCCCATGAGAGATTCTTCAAAATTTCTTAATGTTGATCTTGTTCTGATTGGATCATCTTTCTTTCCTAGAATCATCTCTTCAGGATGAGCTACGGTGTTTCTGGATGGTTTCTTCTAAATGGGTTCTTCTGATGTTTCTTTAATGGCTTCTTCTGAACCTGTTTCTTTGTCTGAAATATCTTCTGATCCTGAAATTTGAACTTCTATATCTGCAAGAGAATCCTTTTGCTTTGACTTTTGAGGGCCAAGCTTATCATCAAATCTGATATTGATAGATTCTTCCACAATTCGTGTTTCATTGTTATATACTCTGTAGCCTTTTGAGCGTTCAAAGTATCCTAACATTAAACACTTTTGTGCCTTAGAATCAAATTTGTTCAGATGATCTTTCGTATTCAGAATGAAACAAGTGCATCCAAAAGGATGAAAATAAGAAATGTTGGGCTTTCTGGTCTTCCACAATTCATAAGGAGTCTTCTCAAGAATAGGTCTTATAGAGATTCTATTTTGGATATAACACGATGTAATCACTGCTTCTGCCCAGAAATGTTTAGCAATGTTAGTCTCATTGATCATGGTTCGAGCCATTTCTTGTAAATTTCAGTTTTTACGTTCTACAACTCCATTTTGTTGTGGAGTTCTAGGACAAGAAAAATCATGAGAAATACCATTTTCATTTTAAAAAAATTCAAAATCTTTATTTTCAAATTCTTCACCATGATCACTTCTGACTTTAACAATTCTAAACTCTTTTACATTCTGGACCACATTACAGAAGTTAGCAAACACATAATGTGACTCATCCTTGTTTCTTAAGAACTTTACCCATGTCCATCTGCTAAAGTCATCTACGATCACCAATCCATACTTCTTGCCACTGATGGATGCAGTTTTCACTGTCCAAACAGATCAATATGCAGAATTTCTAATGGCCTAGAGGTAGAAACAACATTTTTTTATTTAAACTGAGGTTTTGAAAATTTGCATTTTTGACATGCTTCACACAGAGCATCTGAGCTAAACTTTATATTAGGAAGTCCTCTGACTAGATTGAGTTTGTTAATTTGAGATATTCTTCTCATGCTAACATGCCCCAATCGTCTGTGCCAAGCCCATTGCTCATTGTCCACAGACATAAGGAATTTTACATTCTGACTCTTGAGATCAGAAAGTTTGATCTTATAAATGTTGTTTTTCCTTTTACCATTAAAGAGGATTGTTCCATCTTTCTGACTAACAACTTTACAATAATTTTGATTAAAGATTATATCGAAACCGTTATCACTTAATTGACTTATGGATAACAGATTATGCATCAATCCATCTACTAACAAAACATTATTAATAGAGGGTAAATGTAACACGGTGGGAAAACTGACTTTGGATTGTTTTGCGTTTGATCGCAAATGTTGCAGATAGCAAGAGTCGCCACCGACTTTTCTTTTATCCAATTAAGGGAAGGTGAAAAGAACAAGAAAAGACCTTCGTTAGATTCTGAGTAAGGGAGGTGATTATGAAAAAGGAAGGTATTAGCACCCTTTCCATCCGTAGTTATCTACGGGCTCTTAATTTCTTTAGCTCACTTTAAAATTTGCTTTCTGTTTGTGTGTTTGAAAATATTTTGAAAAGGCATTTCTCTTTGACTTCGTAATGATTCACGTTGGAATGTATACGAAGTGTTTGGAAATGTTTCGTTTTGGAAACGAACTTTGTAATGATTCACACTGAAATGTATCCAAAGTGTTCAGAAATGATTTTTAGAAAGTGTGAGGTGTAAAAATATGTTTTGATGGAGCAAGAAATTAAAAGTCTATTACCCACTCAGAACGGTCGTTTCCGTGTTATTTTACTCTTCTTTAGAATACCGTTATCCATACCATTAGTTGGTAGGTAACCCTATTCCTTGGATATAAGAGGGACATTTGAAGGGACATCGGATGGTCATAAAAGGTAAATTGTAGGAGCATCCTAGCACATTCGTAAGGGACGATCATCACTTTTCGTAGGCAACAATCGAGGGACTAGATCATATATTCGTAGGCAACAATCGAGGGTCATCGAGGGACTATGATCTTTGATTCGAAAGGACTATGATGATATGTTTGTAGGCAACGGTGCTAGGATACCTCTACGTTCGAGGGACTTGACCATTTATTTGAAAGGCAACGAGAAAGAATATCCTAAAGGGGTGCATGTGTGAAGAGAGTGTGTTGAATTCAGATAATTTATCTTGTGATTAGTGTTAGCTATGTTGATTTTATCTTGCCATACACGCCCAATTACTAGCAATTTATATGGGTGCGGAAAGTAAATTGCGGAAAATATAAAGTGCGGAAAGTAAATCCTACGTTATTACATGGCTTTGGGGCAGTTACATAATTAAGGAGTGCGGAAAGTAAATCCTAATTAAGCTATTACATCCCATGAGCAGTTACATAATATTGAAAAAAGAATGCGAGAAAATTAACCTAACTATTACAACACAGGCGATTATAATCGGAAAAAGAATCGAATTGCGAATAATAGAAAATAATGTTAGTGAAAAAGATTTTTGAGTTAGGAAAAGAGTTTTAGGGTTAGCAAACATAATTAGATGAAAAAATAATTTTTGAGAATTTTCTGGATTGATTTTAATAAGGAAAAACAATTAAAAGTCAATTTTTCGATTAATTAACAATTAATTAAAATATGCATGCAAAATATAATTTTTTTATGTCAAAAATTAAATAAGTATTTTTCTAACCTAAATGCAAAAAGAAATAATTTTTTTGTGATTTTTTAATGCATTAGAAAATTGTTTGAAAAGAAATTAAATGAAAATTAAGAAAAATAAGAAAATATGAGTTAGTTTGAAAGGTGATAAAAAGAATATTGGAGCCAGGGATCGAACCCCTGACACCTTGGATATACCAAGCGCATGTTTTCCAACTGAGGTAGGCAGCTTTGTTGTCTGTGAAACACATCCATATGATTATATGTGATCCCACGTTCTATTTTGAATTTCAAACCAAGTCAAGCCGTGGGCCCCAGTTATTATCATGCAAGCCAATCAGAAGACAGAACAGAGCCACGCATGCAGTCAACCGATCAGCACCTGAGTCTTCGCCGGAAACCTAGCGTTAATCATCTTCTCTGGTGATGATTTTTTTGGAACCTGCAAAAAACTGAAAATCAAAGCTCATGGTTAAGGCTACCCCCCCTAAATCGACCCCTACGAACCCCGTGGTGGTGGCCATTTGGCCTGAAAGTGCTTGCAAACGAAGATACGAAGCAACATCAAGGTTATGCCCTAACAATGGTGTAACGTGATTTGGACGTCAAACCTTGTAAACGATGGACCAGATCTTCTCTATGACATCTCATGAACATGTTAGAACGATTAGTTTCAATTAAAACATAATAATATTTGAAATTCAAAAAAAGAAAAAAATGCAAATCGGAGCTTCATGGTATGCACAATTCAGGGACATTTGACCATGGCTATTGATCTGTACTTACTCTATCACACCTCAGGAGCACGATGGAGTGCTTGGATTTGATTGAAAACGGCTGGAAAATAGGATAGGAATTTTGCAAGTTTGTGAAAAATTTTGAGAGATTAGGGTTGGCTCATGAGGCTAGGGTTTCGTCCTTTGTGCTTGTGAATGTATCATGTATATATAGAGCATGAGCTTTGATCAGAAATAATGAGAAAATATCTTCCCTTGAATGCAAAAATATTCCCTTGTAAATATTTACCAAATCTTTCCAAAAATGCTTTTTTTTTCTTCCTTGTAGCATCTTGTACGAATTTTACAGCTTGCATGGGCTATCTTGGACCTCAAGATAAGTAGAAACCAAGCACAACTTGTCTTAGACCTTGCTTTTGTATTTTATTTAATTTAAAATTGAATTTAATGCTTTAAGTCCAAAATAATTTAAATAAATTGGAAATGAGGCGTGGAAAGGAGCATAGAGACCATGGATAATGTTAAGATCTAGTTTGGATCGTAAAATTATAAGCCCATTTGAAAAATATTTGCATTTGTCAAGTATTTCTCTTTATGCACCTCCTCAAAAATGCTCAACTTGCACAATGTGTATCTTGCTCAATTTTTAATATTTTTGGGTGTTCTAGGACTTTTTAGAAAGCTCAAGATGACTTATAGACAGCCCTTTTTGTTTCATCTTCATTGGAGTTTCCATGCTCATGAACACTTCTTTTCAAAAAGATGACTTTTTGTTGACTTTTAAAAGGACCTGTAATGTTTTGATCCATAACTTCCAAATGAAGCATTTTTTGCCCAAGCTTGTAAGACATGAAGTTGTAGAGAATTGAATTCTATTCAAAATGAGCTGTGGTGGAACAATTTCTGATAAAGTATGTGAAAGTTATGCCTGGTCAAAGTTCTATTGACTTTTGTTTGAAAAACCCTAATTTAGCAACTTTGACTTTTTATCAAATCTTGACTTTTCCTGAGGAATCATGATCAACCCTTGATCAAATGATGAATATTACTTCAAAATATTGGTGTTGACCAAAAATTATGAAGTTTGACTATATGTTGACCACAGTTGACTTTTTGTCCAATATAGTTGATTTTCAATCATCTGAGCAATTGACTAAGTAAACCTGACTTGTAAGGCTTGAAATTTGACATGGGGATTCTTTGAAGTATATGATGAGGCATGATGACTATTTGACGCATTGGAATTCCATCTTGACTTGAGAATGGCAAAACCCTAGCTTGGGTTGATTGCTTAGGAGAGGGTTTGTCTGGTCAACCCTTGTGAAATCCTTGAGTATGGATATGTGAGATGTCTTGAGAAGTGGGAGGGAAAATTTTGGGGTATAACAGTTGCCCCTATTCAATCTTCTTGTACTGGAAGGGTTAGATTGGCATGCTTGCCTTTCGTGACCTGAAAGTAGAAGATGGTTGAACACTCGAGTACACCTGAAAATTTGCACTCGCTGTTGTATGAAGTAGGACCGTTAGTTGATGATGCGCCGGAATGGGCTTATAGATGCCATTTGGAGAAGCTGTTGTTGGAGAGTGATTCGTACGCTAGACTCTGTAGTCGTCTTTTGAATAAGAGAAACATCGGAGATGGGTTTAAGATGTCATCGGGGGAAACTAAGTCGTACGCTAGACTCTGTAGGTGTCTTTCGAGTAGAAGAGGCAACGGAGATGGGCTTAAAGATGCCATCCGGGGTGGTTGATGTTGAGTCGTATGTTAGACTTCACACTCGCCTTTGAACAAGGTCATTGGTATGTATTAATTTTTAACCAAATATGCAGCATTCTGAAGGTGGAGAGATGTCGACAAGTAGTCGGAGATAGGTTTCCCGTCTTGTTTCGGGTATTAATCTTTGACCAGTTGTCTGGAAGTGATTTTCATGGTCGTTCAGATGGTTCTCCCGTCTTATTTCGGGTATTAATCTTTGACCAGTTGTCTGGAAGTGATTTTCATGGTCTTTCAGATGGTTCTCCCGTCTTGTTTCGGGTATTAATCTTTGACCTTCCGTCTGGAAAATAGCTTTTACTTGTTTGAGGAGACAAACTTTTGACAAGATATGATTAGTCTTATGCAGATTATGATGCATGCGAATGTATGACAATATTACTGTGATGCAGATAGATGTATGAATGTAGATGTATTTCAAAACATATCCATATTGAAGAAGATGGGAATGTCCTGCTGGAGATTTACGATGCTCGCTTGGGGATAGGGTTGTTGCAAACCCTGACTCGGAGGGGAAAAGAGAAGCTTTTGATTCCTCTGATGCACTATCTGACCAAGTTTCGAGTCTGGATATTAATGCTATTGGAAGAATAGTAGCGATCAAGAGATACTCGGCTGGGGATCTTGTGCGTAGATCTTGCTGGGGGATACCCAGTTACTGTTCGGAGACTGATGTAACGTGGCAAAGCGGATAGGGATGTTAGAGCTGACGAGGCTCGAAGGACCACTTGAGGTGATGAATCTGAAGTTTGTTGTAGATTCCTCTGATGCACTATCTGACCAAGTTTCAAGTCTAGATATCGCTGCTGCCGGGGAATGATGATCATTGGGAGATACTCCGCTGGGGATGAATATCTTTGCGTATAATCCATATTAGGGGACGACATGATATGGAATAAACGACTACTGCTTGGAGACCAATGTAACGTGATAACTTGAGAAGGTAGATAAATTTGGTAGGATCACCGCTCTGGGACTAACGTGACAGAGTTGAAGTGTTAGAACACTGTTAGGATCACTGCTCGGGGACTAACATGATGAAGCTGACAAGATCACTGCTTGGGGACTAATGTGATGAAGCTGGAGTATTGAAATACTTGTTGGGAGGAGACGAGTACTTCGTCGAAGAAGGTTTGTCTTTGCAGGGAGAGCAATGGCTCTGTGGGGATTGTACTCTTGTGAAAGTAACCTTGTGAGAGTGACTATGCGGGGGATACATTGGTGACTTTAGTCGTCATCTCAATTCCTAGAGTTTGTAGTGATTACTTTTTATTTGTTCGTTTTCAAATGTTTGTGAACGGGTATTTAATGTCAAATGCATATAATCATTCAAAGTAATCATTGGACTTTATGCAAAAGACAAATAAAAATTAACACTGTAAAAAAGGAATTTGCATTAATTTTGAAAAGTGGTGTATAGCCAAGCAGTTTGTATACAAGAGACGAATAAGAGTAAAAGCTATGCGGAAATAATCTCGTCGAGTTTCAACTATGCTATTGCTCATATATTTCGACTATCTCATCTCCTTGCTGTCAGTAGAAAGCGAGTGAATTGATTTTCGCCATTTGAACCTTGAATGTTGACAGGAGTGTAATCTGTAGATAGGTGATTTGGACGAGACATAGTCGTACGCTTAAATCCCTAACTTTTTCCTAGACCGCCCTTTCGGGTTTTCAGTCTATCGGGATACCCTTTTTTGCCCAAGTCGCCTTTGCAGGTTTACGACTTTCCAGGTGTACACATATTTTGTATATAACCTTAACTTTTGCCCGAACCTTTTTGGTCCGCCAGGATGCCCTTAATTTTTCCTAGGTCAGTCTACCTAGCGGGTCTCATTCATGCGTAGTATTTTTTGAATATGTCTGCGTTCACAGGGTGTGGAAAGTCTTCGCCATCCATGGTGCTAAGTATCATAGCTCCGCCGGAAAATACTATTTTGACTACAAATGGTCCCTCATGGATGGGAGTCCATTTGCCCCTGGGATCACCTTGTGGAAGGATGATGCGCTTGACTACTAGATCACCGACTTGGTAGACTCGGTGCTTGACTTTCTTGTTGAATGCTCTGATCATTCGTTTCTGATAGATCTGTCCATGGCAGATGGATGCGAGTCGTTTTTCATCGATCAATTTGATCTGGTCAAGGAGAGTCTGGATCCATTCGTCTTCACCAAGTTCTGCGTCCTGGAGGACTCTAGTGGAGGGTATCTGAACCTCAATTGGCAGGACTGCTTCCATACCGTATACAAGAGAGAAGGGGGTTGCCCCTGTAGATGATTGTACTATAGTGCGGTAACCGTGGAGAGAAAATGGAAACATTTTATGCCAATCCTTATAAGTTACTGTCATCTTCTGTATGATCTTCTTGATATTTTTGTTGGCGGCTTCCACTGCGTCGTTCATTTTAGGCCGATATGGAGAAGAGTTGTGATGCTTGATTTTGAACTGCGTGCAGAGTTCGATGATCATTTTGTTATTGAGGTTGGTACCGTTGTCTGTGATAATCCTTCCGGGGACGCATATCGACAGATGAGATTATGCTTGATGAATCGAGCCACAACATTCTTGGTAATAGATGCGAATGAGGCTGCTTCTACCCACTTGGTAAAGTAGTCAATTGCAACAAGGATGAAACGATGTCCATTTGAAGCGGTAGGTTTGATTTCTCCGATCATGTCAATGCCCCACATTACGAACGGCCAAGGAGCGGATAGAACATTCAGCGGTACTGGAGGTACGTTCACTTTGTCTGCATATATGTGGCATTTGTGACAAGACCGAGCATAGTGATGACAATCAGCTTCCATGGTGGACCAATAATAACCTGTTCTCAGAATCTTCTTATTCATTGTATGTCCACTGGAGTGGGTACCAAATGTGCCCTCATGTAATTCTTCCATAATTCGTTCCGCTGTTTTCTGGTCTACGCAACGGAGCAAGCATAGGTCGTAATTGCGCTTGTACAGGATGCCGATATTGAGAAAAAATTTGGATGCGAACCTTCTTAAGAATTTCTTGTCACTGACAGATTCCCCTGCAGGATATTCCTTAGTCTCGATATACCTCTTCATTTTGTAGAACCAAAGTTTCTCTTTTGTATCAAGTTCACAACAGTATGCTGGTTCGTCAAACTTTTTGCTGAGGATTTGGGGAGCTTCGTTGTCCCATCTGACTTTGAACATAGATGACATAGTAGCTAATGCGTCAGCCAACTGATTCTCTTCTCGTGGAATGTGATCGAAAGTAATTTCTTCGAAGTAAGGGATCAGACTTAAAACATGCTCTCGATATGGGATGAGATTTGGATGCTTCGTATCCCATTCGCCTTTAATCTGACTGATCACCAAAGTTGAGTCTCCATACACTTGCAAGAATTTGATTCTTAAGTCGATAGCGGCTTTGATACCCATGATGCACGCTTCGTATTCGGCCATGTTGTTGGTGCAGCTGAAACATAATCTGGCAGTGAAAGGCGTGTGCCCGCCTGTAGGAGACGTAATGATGGCGCCAATGCCGTTGCCAAATGCGTTTGAGGCTCCATCAAAAACCATGGTCCATCGTGATCCCGGTTCAGGTCCTTCGTCTGGTTCTGGTTCTTCGCAATCAGTGACTAGCAAAACATCTTCGTTTGGAAACTCGAACTACATAGGCTGATAGTCATCTACGGCTTGATGAGCCAAATGATCGGCTACTACACTTCCTTTGATCGCTTTCTGAGTAGTATACTGGATGTCGTATTTGGTCAAGATCATTTGCCATCTTGCTATTCTTCCGGAAAGAGCAGGTTTCTCGAATATGTATTTGATCGGATCCATCTTGGAGATCAACAAGGTAGTGTGAGTCAACATATACTGTCTTAGTCGGCGAGCAGCCCAAAAGCGTAAGTTTTCTCAGTGTGAGTATCTTGTTTCACGTCGGTAAACTTTTTGCTAAGGTAGTATATTGCATACTCTTTTCGACCAGACTCGTCATGTTTCCCCAACACACACCCCATTGAGTTCTCTAATACTGTTAAGTACATGATAAGAGGTCTTCCTTTGGCAGGTGACATCAGGATAGGAGGATTTTGTAGGTACTCCTTGATTTTGTCAAAAGCTGTCTGGCAATCGTCGTTCCATTCCACTACTTGATCTTTCTTCAGTAACTTGAAGATTGGCTCACCAGTAGCGGTTAGATGTGCAATGAATTTGGCAATGTAGTTCAATCGTCCCAAGAAACCTCTGACTTCTTTATCGGTGCGAGGAGCTGGCATTTCTTGAATAGCTTTAACCTTAGCAGGGTCAACTTCAATACCTTTACCACTAACAACAAACCCCAGGAGTTTACCGGATCTGACTCCAAAGGTGCACTTGTTGGGGTTAAGTCTTAGTTTGTACTTCTTCAGTCTATCAAACAGCTTTCATAAATGATCGAGATGTTCTTCTTTAGTTTGTGATCGAGCTATCATGTCATCGATGTAGACCTCTATCTCGTGATGAATCATGTCATGAAAAAAGCCACCATGGCACGTTGATATGTGGCGCCAGCGTTCTTCAGACCGAACGGCATGACCTTGTAGTAGAATGTGCCCCACTATGTAACAAAAGTTGTCTTTTCCATGTCTTCAGGAGCCATTTTGATCTGGTTGTAACCGGAGAAACCATCCATGAAGGAGAAAACCTTATGTTGAGCGGTGTTGTCGACTAGAACATCAATATGAGGAAGTGGAAAATTGTCTTTCGGACTTGCTCTGTTCAGATCTCTGTAATCCACACACATTCGTACTTTGCCATCTTTCTTAGGTACGGGTACTACATTTGAAACCCACTGTGGATAAGAGGTAACGGATAGGAAACCGGCATTAAACTGCTTCATGACTTCGGCTTTGATCTTCTTATACATCTTAGGACGCATACGCCGAACCTTCTGCTTTACAGAGAGAAAACCTTCTTTCGTTGGTAGTCGGTGTACCACAATGTCAATGTCTAGACCTGGCATGTCCTCGTAGGACCAAGCAAAAACCTTGATATAGTCTCGTAGCATCTGGACCAATCTCTATTTGAAACTGTTCTCGAGACCTGCTCCTATATTAATTTCTTTTCTGTCTTTGTCAGTACCTAGATTCACAACTTTGACTGGCTCTTCGTGCGGCTGTATAACTTGTTCTTCTTGTTGTAGTAGTCTGGCAAGTTCTCCTGGCACTTCACAATCTTCCTCACCTTCTTCTTTAGCCTGGTAGATCGGATTATCGAAGTCATATTTAGCAATAGCAAAGCTATTATCAACGAGATTCGGAGTGAATCTGCAGTGTATCACGTGGGTGTGTGTAAGAACACATAGCTTTTTGAAAGGGTAATAAAGTAAAAGAAAGGAATGAAAATAGTATTTAAGTGCAAAAGTCCAATGATTTTATTGAATGAAAATATGCAAATGACAAATAATAACCCTCACAGACGAGCCGTGATGCCCCGGGCAAGGCACTAGGCTTTAAGTTTATTGTTCGAACGTAATGAAAACGAAAAGCATAACAGAAAACCAAAAGCAATTACTCCTGTCGAAAGGATATTGTTATGACGTCTTTGGTCTTCCAATTGTTGAGTCTGTTGTTTGGTGTTGGGAAGATCCAGTTCCTGATGTCGAACTCGTTGTCGTCGTCTTCTATGGCATGGACTCTATTTTTGCTGATGTGGAAGGGAAGTTTGCTAGTGCGTTCACGGCGTATCAAAACCAGTCTTTTCAGATTTGAAAGGAAGATCAGGGAGTTGGCCCCAAACAGTATGACCTTCTTCAACTGCAGCTTGAGCGTCCTTTAGTGAGGCCATCCTCGGCGGAACTTGCGTAACTTTAGGAGTAAACGAGAGTCAACAGGCATGACTCTTGGAACTGCTTCGAAGGCTTGACAGGGAGTTTCGAAGAATTCACCATCCATTTCGAGGTATCGGAACGAATGTAGATGGCTTACCATGTATTCTTCCTCACCGCATACGATAACAATCTTCCCCTTGGCTGGGTACTTCAGCTTCTGATGCAAGGTAGAGGTAACAGCGCCTGCCCCATGTATCCAAGGGCGTCCAAGTAGGCAAGAGTAGGCTGGACGGATGTCCATGACGAAGAAAGTGGAGTCAAAAGTTTGGGAACCGACTTTAACTGGCAGGATGAGCTCTCCAAGCACTGCTCGTTTAGAACCATCAAATGCTCTTACAATTATGTCGTTGGGCTTCAAGACCACTCCTTCAACATTAAGTCGGTCAAAAGCACTTTTCGGTAGGATATTCAGAGCAGAACCAGTATCCACCAAAACATGAGATAATGTAGTGCCCTTGCATTCAATGGAGATGTGCAAGGCTTTGTTGTGTTTCCTTCCGGCAGGAGTCAAATCAGCATCAGAGAAACCCAAGCCATTGTTGACAGCCATACTGGCAATACAACCTTCAAATTGATCAGTAGTAGTGTTTTGCGGTATGTGAGCATTCTTCAGAAACTTCACTAAGGCTTTAGCATGAGCCTCAGAGAACAGTAGCAGAGCAAGCATGGATATCTTGGACGGAGTTTGTCCCAACTGTTCTACAACATTATAGTCACTCTTCTTGATGATATTCAGAATTTCCTCTATTTCTTATTTGGAGGTGTCTTTAGCAACTTCCTTTGGTACTTCTGTATGAGCAGGATGAGTTACTGGTTCTTTCCCTCTAGCTTTGGGAATTGGTTCGGTAGCTGGGATGCGAGTTGGAGTCGCAGTGTCTTTTGATGGAGAGATCTCTGGAGAAAATACTCTTCTGGTTCTGGTTACCTTGCTTGATCCAGTGATGTTGTCAATGTCGGGATCGGAAGCTTCAGCTGCAATGTCTTCAATGTTTAACAGGTCTTTCTTGACGCCATGATAGTAAACTTCGGCTCTATAATTCCATGGTATAGCTTTGTCAGAGGAATATGGAATTGGTCTGGGAGAAGTAATGATGAGAGGTGTCATTCTAGGCGTAGGATCGGAAGAGGAGATCCTTATTGTGTTTACATCAGCATAATCTTCTGAGAAATCGTCTCCCCATCCGGTTGCCTTGACATCTTCAATAGGAATTTTGTAGCTTTCAGGAGCGGTGTACTTAACCATGAAATCAAACTTTCCACTAGGCTGCCCCAAGGTATCCCATACTTCTGGTAAGGCTTCGTCTTCGATCTTCAGATTCTTAGAAATGTCTTCATAGAGGTTCTCCACAAAAGGAGATTTCAGAAATATCACTTCTCACTTGTCCATCATGCGGTGAATACGCCTTCTCAACCAAGCACATCCGTCAGATTCAGATGCACACCAACGATAATCATTCGGGCATCCTGGAAACACACTGGCTTACAGCAAATCTTTCTTGACAGTCATCAGAGGAATGATCAGGTTGTTCACATCGTAAACATAGGAGTCTTCGTCAAAAGCATTGGAACTTTTACTATGGTTAGGCATTGGTGCATTGATCACATTCGAAGTTTCGACAGGATGGTCAAACTCAATTTCCCTGACTTCAATCATGTCTTGAATCTTGTTCTTCAGAGCCCAACAGTTGTCGGTGTCGTGCCCTGGGCTGTCGGAGTGGTATGAACACTTTGCATTAGAATTGTACTTTGGAGAGGAAGTGTTGACGTGCTGAGGAGGATCCCTCAAAGTAATCAACTATGCTTTCAACATGTGTTGCAATGCTTGTGACAATGGCATGTTGATCTTCGTAAACTGTCTTCGTGGCGCATTCTAGTTACGCGCATTGTCTCGCTGAGGTTGTGTCGGTGTAGGGTTGGAGATCATAACTACCCCCACAGATTGAGTGCGGTCATATTTGACACAGCTTTTTTGACTATACACAGCATTGGCTTCTTTCTTACCACCAAAAGATCTCTTTGCAACATTTGAAGATGACTCTACCTGAATCTTCCCGCTCTTGATTCCAGCTTTGATATGTTCTCCTGTCAGTATCAGCTCGATGAATCTGGCTGAAGATTTTCCAATTAGATGATTGAAGAATGGGCCTGTCAGCGTTCCTATAAACATGTCAACCAACTCCCTATTGGACAAGGGTGGTTGAACTTTGCCTGCTAGATCTCTCCATTTCTGAGCATATTCTTTGAACTTCTCGTCACGACCCATAGACATGCTTTGTAGTTGCATGCGGGTGGGTGCTAATTCAGCATTGTACTGGTACTGCTTGTAGAAAGCATCTGCTAATTCATTCCAAGTATAAATGTGGGTACTTTCTAGCTGATAATACCACTCCAACTGAGTTCCGTACAAACTCTCTTGGAAGAAATGGATCCATAGCTTCCTGTCATCGGTATGAGGATGGATCTTCTGAACATAGGACTTCAAATGCAGCTTCGGACAAGAAATGCCATCATACTTGGCAAAGGTAGGAACTTTGAACTTGCGGGGAATTACCACGCCAGGAACAAGACTCAGATCATCAAAATTAAGCCCGGACAATTTCAGATTTTCCACAGACGTTTCATTAAGAGGATCTTCAGTCTTCTTTCTTTCACCCTTGACAACTTCCTTCGCTATTCTTGATGCTTCCCTCAGTTTCACCACTCTTGTCTGAGATTTCTAAATGGCTGACCACCTTAGCTCCACCCTTGTGATTTCTTCCCATGTTGAGAATACCGATGGTCTTCTTCTTTCTGGTGATGAGCTTCTTCAGGTCCTTCTGGCCTTGGACCAAGTTGGTGAACATCTCCTGGAATTGAGCGTTCTGAGCCTGGAGATCTTTGATAGTCTGTTCAAGAGCCATTTCTACTGAAATAAACAGCGAGAGGATAAGAAAACCGGTCTTCAATGTACCTGTTATGAAATGTTATGCCATGATATGTGATGTTATGCAATGCAATGCAATGTTTTCAAGGACCTTAAGAATTTAAATTTGTTAAATAAGCATGATTAAACTTTTATTAGTTTCTCTCTTTTTTTTTTCTTTTTAAGTACAAAGGATAATTTTGGAAAAAATAAAAGAAAAAATTCCTAAAGCTCTAAGTCTCCCACGGGCGTTTCCTCTTGGTGTTGAAGTAGGTGTTGATGTTTCGCTCCTCGTGATGTTACTTTGTCAACTCTAGTACCTTCTTCTCGCTTGCATAGCACTGAGCTTCAACCGTATCCCTTTCTTCTTTAAGCTGAACCCAGGATCTCTTCAGGTCTTCAAAATCAGTAGGCATGTTGGGATGGAGCACGGTATAGGGTTCCTTACCTATAGCAACAGGTTCCATGATCACTGGTAGAACAGCTGTAAATGGCATCGTGAAGTTTTGAGCTCGGGCTCGCACCCATTTGAGGTAAGGTTCCCAAGGAATGGAATTTTTGTGTCCCAAAGTCTTGGTATCAGTCTTCTTTACCATGCCTTAAGCGTGTACAAATCTTCGTTGGTAGTTCTGGAGATCGTGGTTGTAGTCGAACACAGTGTCTTGGAGAAGCATATCATGTGGACCATTTCTTCGAGCATAACCAAACTGATGTAGAGCTAGATAGGGGTTTTAAGTGATACCTCCCCTTATGCCAAGGAGTGGTACATTAGGGAATTCTCCACGACGCTCAATGAAGGTGAAGTCTTTTTGAGAAAAAAGACACCAACGAATATATGAATGAGAGAGTGACATCAGCCTTTGAGACCACTTCAATCTTTGCTCGTTCTTCATTACTGATTGAGGAATGTGCGAAATAAACCACCTGGAAAGTAACGGTATACAACACATGAGAGTTCCTTGTCGTTTGATGGTACGAGCGTGGAGAGAATGCAGAATGTCTCCAAGTAAGGTCGGCACAGGATTGCGAGTGAGGAAAATCTTGATGGCGTTCACGTCTGTGAACTGATCTGGATTAGGAAATAGCACCAAGCCATAGATTAGCAAGGCTACAATGTCTTCGAACGCATGGAAACTCATAGCTTTGAGGAATTCCCGAGCTTTCTTTATCAGGAACTTAGCAAATAAACCCTTAACTTCACTTCTTATTTCCCAATTGGCTTCAATGTCTGACCGCTTTAGATGTAACGTTGATGTGATGTCTTCGTACCTCTGAGCTTTTTCTGAACCGGTGAATGGTATCTGATCAAGGATAGGTATCCCAAGTAGCTTAGAGAACTCTTCCAATGTAGGAACCAACTGATAATCTAGGAATGTAAAGCAATGGTGTTTCGGATCGAAGAACTGGAATAAGACGTGCATCATATCTTCTTCAAAACCGGAGATAACCAAATCAAGTAGATAACCATGTCTTTTAATGAACTGAGTGTGATCAGGAATTTCTGAAACCAATTCTTTGAGTTGAGAGGGTACACCCACAAAGTTTATTCGGATAGTCTTTCTGGAAGCCATGATCCTACAAAACAAAGCAAAGATAAATTCCTAGGTCCTTGAAATAGTTAGGAATGATGATGATGATGTAATGCTATGATGTCATGATGTCATGTTTAAGCAAATAGCAAGCACAAAGAATTCACACAATAGCCCTAGTTTTAAGGCTTGCATGAGGTATAGGTGTCTACCCTACCAAAATTTGAGTGGGTTCATCCTGTCCCATAATAGTAACCGGGTTCTAGGAATCTCATATCATTGATCTTTCTCGTAGGCTTTATTTCAATATGACTACCAAGTGGTCAACCGAAACATCCTGAAAGTCGAATCTTAATGAGCGTAGCATTGAGTATCAACCAACCTCAGTCTACACCAAAGCCGGCCATCTCACTACCTTCTAATGGCCAAGATGGGTCAATTAGGGTTCTAGAAGTTGAGTTAGTGCTGATGACACCACGCAGACGCCAAATACTTTCCTCAACTAGACATGGGGAGCATCGGAACATCCAAAGTGTCGCACTAACGTAGCCATCATGTTGACCGTTTCGGTATACGCCTAACGATCGCGATGATTTATTGCTACTTGCCTAAGGAAACCTGGATCTGGGTGCAGGATCCCCCACAAGTATAATACCCAAGCAACCCTTAAGATAAAGCATACAAGTCAAACAAAAAGCAGTAAAGTGATCTAAAATCCTTAAGGTATCCTCTCTTTTAGGGTGTTTTCCCGGCAGAGTCGCCAGTTTTGTAACACGGTGGAAGAACTGACTTTGGATTGGTTTGCGTTTTATCGCAAATGTTGCGGATAGCAAGAGTCGCCACCGACCTTTCTTTTATCCAATTAAGGGAAGGTGAAAAGAACAGGAAAAGACCTTCGTTAGATTCTAAGTAAGGGAGGTGATTATGAAAAGGAAAGGTATTAGCACCCTTTCCATCCGTAGTTATCTACGGGCTCTTAATTGCTTTAGCTCACTTTAAAATTTACTTTTTGTGTGTGTGTTTGAAAATATTTTGAAAAGGCATTTCGCTTTGACTTCGTAATGATTCACGTTGGAATGTATACGAAGTGTTCGGAAATGTTTCGTTTTGGAAAAGAACTTTGTAATGATTCACGTTGGAATGTATACAAAGTGTTCATAAATGATTTTTAGAAAGTGTGAGGTGTAAAAAGATGTTTTGATGGAGCAAGCAATTAAAAGTCTATTACCTACTCAAAACGGTCATTTCCGTGTTATTTTACTCTCCTTTAGAATAGCGTTATCCATACCATTAGTTGGTAGGTAACCCTATTCGTTGGATGTAAGAGGGACATTCGAAGGGACATCGGATGGTCAAAGAAGGCAACTTGTAGGAGCATCCTAGCACATTCGTAAGGGACGATCATCACTTTTCGTATGCAACAATTGAGGGACTAGATCATATATTCATAGGCAACAATCGAGGGTCATCGAGGGACTATGATCTTTGATTCGAAGGGACTATAATGATATGTTTGTAGGCAACGGTGCTAGGATACTTCTACGTTCTAGGGACTTGACCATTTATTCGAAAGACAACGAGAGAGAATACCCTAAAGGGGTGCATGTGTGAAGAGAGTGTGCTGAATTCAAATAATTTATCTTGTGATTAGTGTTAGCTATGTTGATTTTAACTTGTCATACATGCCTAATTACTAGCAATTTATATGGGTGCGGAAAGTAAATTGCAGAAAATATAAAGTGCGGAAAGTAAATCCTACGCTATTACATGGCTTTGGGGCAGTTACATAATTGAGAAGTGCGGAAAGTAAATCCTAATTAAGCTATTACATCACATGAGCAGTTACATAATATTGAAAAAAGAATGCGAGAAAATTAACCTAACTATTACAACCTGGAAGCAGTTACAATAATCGGAAAAAGAATCGAATTGCGAATAATAGAAAATAATGTTAGTGAAAAATATTTTTGAGTTAGGAAAAGAGCTTTAGGGTTAGCAAACCTAATTAGATGAGAAAATAATTTTTGGGAATTTTCTGGATTGATTTTAATAAGGAAAAACAATTAAAAGTCAATTTTTCGATTAATTAACAATTAATTAAAATATGCATGCAAAATATAATTTTTTTATGTCAAAAATTAAATAAGCATTTTTCTAACCTAAATGCAAAAAGAAATAATTTTTTGTGATTTTTTAATGCATTAGAAAATTGTTTGAAAAGAAATTAAATGAAAATTAAGAAAAATAAGAAAATATGAGTTAGTTTGAAAGGTGATAAAAAGAATATTGGAGCCAGGGATCGAACCCCTGACCCCCTAGGTATACCAAGCGCATGTTTGCCAACTGAGATAGGGAGCTTTGTTGTCTGTGAAACACAACCATATGATTATATGTGGTCCAACGTTCCATGTTGAATTTTAAACCAAGTCAAGCCATGGGCCCCAGTTATTATCATGCAAGCCAATCAGAAGAAATAACGGAGCCACGCATGCAGTCAACCGGTCAGCACCTGAGTCTTCGCCGGAAACCTAGCGTCGGTCATCTTCTCCGGTGATGATTTTTTTGGAACCTGCAAAAAACTGAAAATCAAAGCTCATGGTTAAGGCTACCCCCTAAATCGACCCTTGCGAACTCCATGGTGGTGGCCATTTGGCTTGAAAGTGCCTGCAAACGGAGATACGAAGCAACAGCAAGGTTATGCCCTAACAATGGTGTAACGCGATTTGGACGTCAAACCTTGTAAACGATGGACCAGATCTTCTCTATGACATCTCATGAACATGTTAGAACGATTAGTTTCAATTAAAACATAATAATATTTGAAATTCAAAAAAAGAAAAAAATGCAAATCGGAGCTTCATGGTATGCACAATTCAGGGACATTTGACCATGGCTATTGATCTGTACTTACTCTATCACACCTCAGGAGCACGATGGAGTGCTTGGATTTGATTGAAAACGGCTAGAAAATAGGATACGAATTTTGCAAGTTTGTGAAATTTTTTGAGAGATTAGGGTTGGCTTATGAGGCTAGGGTTTCGTCCTTTGTGCTTGTGAATGTATCATGTATATATAGAGCATGAGATTTGATCTGAAATAATGAGAAAATATCTTCCCTTGAATGCAAAAATATTCCCTTGTAAATATTTACCAAATCTTTCCAAAAATGCTTCTTTTTTTCTTCCTTGTAGCATCTTGTACGAATTTTACAGCTTGCATGGGCTATCTTGGACCTCAAGATAAGTAGAAACCAAGCCCAACTTGTCTTAGACCTTGCTTTTGTATTTTATTTAATTTAAAATTGAATTTAATGCTTTAAATCCAAAATAATTTAAATAAATTGGAAAGGAGGCGTGGAAAGGAGCATAGAGACCATGGATAATGTTAAGATCTAGTTTGGATCATAAAATCATAAGCCCGTTTGAAACATATTTACATTTGTCAAGTATTTCTCTTTATGCACCTCCTCAAAAATGCTCAACTTGCACAATGTGTATCTTGCTCAATTTTTAACATTTTGGTGTGTTCTTGGACTTTTTAGAAAGCTCAAGATGACTTATAGACAGCCCTTTTTGTTTCATCTTCATTGGAGTTTCCATGCTCATGAACACTTCTTTTCAAAAAGATGACTTTTTGTTGACTTTTAAAAGGACCTGTAATGTTTTGATCCATAACTTCCAAATGAAGCATTTTCTGCTCAAGCTTGTGAGACATGAAGTTGTAGAGAATTGAGTTCTATTCAAAATGAGTTGTGGTTGAAAAATTTCTAATAAAGTATGTGAAAGTTATGCCTAGTCAAAGTTCTGTTGACTTTTGTCTAAAAAACCCTAATTTAGCAACTTTGACTTTTGATCAAATCTTGACTTGTAAACCTGACTTGTAAGGCTTGAAATTTGACATGGGGATTTTTTGAAGTATATGATGAGGCATGATGACCATTTGAAGCATTAGAAGTCCATCTTGACTTGAGAATGGAAAAACCCTAGCTTGGGTTGATTGCTTAGGAGAGGGTTTGTCTGGTCAACCCTTGTGAAATCCTTGAGTATGGATATGTGAGATGTCTTGAGAGGTGGGAGGGAAAATTTTGGGGTATAACAGTTGCCCCTGTTCAATCTTCTTGTACTGGAAGGGTTAGATTGGTATGCTTGCCTTTCGTGACCTGAAAGTAGAAGATGGTTGAACACTCGAGTACACCTGAAAATTTGCACTCGTTGTTGTATGAAGTAGGACCGTTAGTTGATGATGCACTGGAATGGGCTTATAGATGCCATTTGGACAAGCTGTTGCTGGAGAGTGAGTCGTACGCTAGACTCTGTAGTCATCTTTTGAATAGGAGAAACATCGGAGATGCGCTTAAGATGCCATCGGGGGAAACTAAGTCGTACGCTAGACTTTGTAGGTGTCTTTCGAGTAGAAGAGGCGACGGAGATGGGCTTAAAGATGCCATCCAGGGCTATTGATGTTGAGTCGTACGTTAGACTTCACGCTCGCCTTTGAACGAGCTCATTGGTATGTATTGATTTTTAACCAAATATGTAGCATTCTGAAGGTGGAGAGATGTCGACAAGTAGTTGGAGATGGGCTTAAAGATGCCATCCAGGGCGATTGATAATAAGAGAGAGTCAGAATAAACCTTCTTCTTGGCTATTCTCGAGGTGGATATTTGGCAGGATGTGGATAGCTTTCCCGTCTTGCTTCAGGTGTTAATCCAATATTTGTTGTCGGGAGACAATTTGCATGGTTTTTCAGATAGGTTTCCCGTCTTGTTTCGGGTATTAATCTTTGACCAGTTGTCTGGAAGTGATTTTCATGGTCGTTCAGATGGTCCTCCCGTCTTGTTTCGGGTATTAATCTTTGACCAGTTGTCTGGAAGTGATTTTCATGGTCGTTCAGATGGTTCTTCCGTCTTGTTTCGGGTATTAACCTTTGACCTTCCGTCTGACAAATAGCTTTTACCTGTTTGAGGAGATAAACTTTTGACAAGATATGGTTAGTCTTATGCAGATTATGATGCATGCGAATGTATGGCAATATTACTATGATGCAGATAGATGTATGAATGTAGATGTATTTCAAAACATATCCATCTTGAAGAAGATGGGAATGTCCTGCTGGAGATTTACGATGCTCGCTTGGGGATAGGGTTTTTGCAAACCCTGACTCGGAGGGGAAAAGAAAAGCTTTTGATTCCTCTGATGCACTAAGCAACTAAGCAACTAACATATAGGACTCAGAGTTTGTAGTGCAGCATGGTGCTTTCAAAAGTTTGTCTTTTGATCATAACTGAACTTCTTCTAACGAGTGTGATAGTCTTGAAGACTTCTTTTACATGTGTATCTTTTTAAGTTCTCTTAGAATTTATTTTACAAAGTATTAGAACTTCTTATATCTTCAGAATTGTAACATGTTCTCCTTTTCCATTTAGAATCAGAACATCATCTGCATACTTCATTAAAAAATTAGGAGACAACAATGTTTCATACAAAATATTTATTTATCAGGGTCAGAATATAATTGTCATCAACAGTACTTGTTATCATCAAAACTTCTTAGATAGGTGTAGAACCAAACCATGTTCTAACATCTTTGACATTATTCCCACATGGTTGGCCATCATCTATTACAAATCGCACATAGTAGGCCATCATCAGTTACATCTATGACATGGTTCACACATGGTTGACCATCATCTGTTACATCTTTGTCATAGTTTACCATCATTTATTACATCTCTGACATGGTTCACACATGGTGGACCCTCATATGTTACATCTCGCACATAGTTGACCATCATCAGTTACATCTCTAACATGATTCTGACATAGTTGACCATCATCTGTTACATCTTAAACATGGTTGACTAGCATCAGTTCATCTTAAACATGGTTGACTAGCATCAGTTACATCCCTGATGTGACACCCCGATT
Organism: Vicia sativa; assembly: GCA_021764765.1. NCBI lineage: Eukaryota > Viridiplantae > Streptophyta > Magnoliopsida > Fabales > Fabaceae > Vicia > Vicia sativa. The sequence continues at coordinate 88,603,119 of CM038792.1, read as the reverse complement.
TAATTCAAATATTAAATAAATGAGAATTAATTATTTAATTGATTTAAGTCTTAAATATTTAATTATCTGGATTAATTGGGTCATTTAATGAGGAAAGGATTGGAGGTGTGCAGAGTAAATGGTGGGTGTAAGAGTAAAACACTCTACTAATTACTAAGTGTTAATTATTTATCTTATTGAAATATTAAAAGGAAATATAAAAGGAAAAGAAAGGAAAAAGAGAAGGGTTTTGGAGGAATCATTTCACGTAAAGTTGGAGACAAGAAGAGAAGAGAGGAAAAGCCGACGCCGAGAGAAATCGGAGAATCATCGTAAGGTAAGGGGTGGTTTTAATCGGTTAATATGTTTTATGGGTTTTGGGAACCATAGGAATGAATGGGTATGTTAGAAAGTTGAATCTTTTATGATTAGGAGTTATAGGAACAAACCCTATTTTGTGTCGGTGTTGGAAATTGGATCATAGTATGTCAAATAAATGATAGGGATAATTAAACTACCTTGTTTGTTGTTATAATGGTGTGAAGTGATGATAAAATAGTGTTCCTGATGTCCAAATTCGTATATGGAAGTTTGGTAATGATAATGGATGCCTAATGCTGTCAAAAAGTAGCAGAAATGCTGTTGCAGGTCTTAGGAACCGGTTCCCTGTGGGGAGGAACCGAGTTCCCAGTGTCAAAATTAGAAAACTGGGACTTTTTCCACTCAGGAACCGGTTCCTGTATAGGTAGGAACCGGTTCCCCATTCAAAAAACAGGGACGTGCTTTTATAAAATTTTCAGGAACCGGTTCCTGTATAGGTAGGAACCGGGTTCCAAGTGCATTTTTCCAAAAACTTCCAAAACTTCAAAACTTCATATTTTCTAAACCGTAACTCCGATTCGAGTGCCGTTTTCGGCGTCATTTCTTAAATTTAAAATACTACCTTTTGAAACGAGAAAAATGTTATTTTGCCAAATTATTTTAAAAATGGCCGCGCTCCCGATTTTTGAAAAGAGTGATTAGTTAATGACAACGGGGAACTATTACCTTCGGTCTAAGTACCGGATGAAAGGTTAATGCTTATTATGTGTATCTTGATATTCATTATGATTGAATGTGATACGTTGATGAACTGGCATTATGTGATATATGTTGATATCGTGATCTGAGAATTAATGTTGCATGCTTTGATGATGCATGCATAAACATTTGTTGATTTGGTTCATTCCTATTGTGCGGAAGTGAGCTTGCAGAGCCAATAGACTTACCTGGTTGGAGGTAGTGAGGCTAGATTCTTGACCCAGATGTTGTGGGCGAATCATGGATTACACTGTCTTTCCACGAGTAAACGGAGCAGTGGGTGAACGAGGTTCACGTATTGGTACCACATGCATAGAGTCTGCATTGCATATGGAATTGTAACATGTTAGGATGGTTTCCAGTGTTGCAATTGCCATCGTTTGTTGTATACATGATTATTATGTGATTTGTCTCTGCATTGTTTATGAGTTTGTATTTGGTTGACGAACTAATATATTCGGTTATTCTGTTGGATCTAAGAACGTATAACTCATATTATATCGAATTGAAATCTCACCCTAACTTTAACATTTTCGATCCGTGATTAGTGCTTGAGTTGGTGAGGATAGTCTTAGATTCGAGTCTTTGTCCGCGTGTCAGTGTCGTGCTCTGGTAGATGTAACACTGGGGAAAAACGATTGTTTGGAATCCTTTTATGGATATTTTGATAATTCTGGAATTATGTTGATTTATCATCCTGGAATAACTGTTGAGTAAAGTATTCGGGATTTAATTATGTTTCATTTCTGCTGATAAACATAATGTTGTGTATGATTTAATTGATGAGTATTCTTCAGTGAAGCATGACGCTGTTTTGGTTAAAAAATTTATGATTTAAATTGTGACGCCTCTTGATTGGTGATTAAAACTCTGATTAATATCTATAAAACGCGGGTAATTAGAAGGGGTGTTACACCTGACATGGTTCGCACATGGTTGACCATCATTTGTTACATCTCTGACATAGTTGACCATCATTAGTTACATCTCTAACATGGTTCGCACATGGTTTACCATTACATCTCTAACATAGTTGATCATCATCTATTACATCTTTGACATGGTTCGCACATGGTTGACCATCATCTGTTACATCTCACACAGTTGACCATCATATGTGACATCCCTGACATGATTCCCACATAGTTGATGATCATCACTAACATGTCAGACATGGTTGACCATCATCAATTACATCTCTGACATGATTCCCACATGGTTGACCATCATTTGTTACATCTCGCACATAGTTGACCATCATCGGTTACATCTCTGGCTTGGTTCGCACATAGTTGACCATCATCAGTGATATCCCTGACATAATTCTCACATGGTTGGCCATCATCTATTACATCTCGCACATATTTGACCATCATCTGTTACATCCCTGACATGATTCTCATATAGGTGACCATCATCTGTTACATCTCTGACATGATTCCCACATAGTTGACCATAATCAATTACATCTCTGACATGATTCCGACATAGTTGACAATCATCTGTTACATCTCTGACATGGTTGACCATCGTTAGTTACATCCCTGACATGGTTCGCACATGGTTGACCATCATCTGTTACATCTCTGACATAGTTGACCATCATCAATTACATCTCTGATATGGTTCGCACATGGTTGATCATCATCTATTACATCTCTAACATAGTTGATCATCATTTGTTACATCTTTGACATGGTTCGCACATAGTTGACCATCATTTGTTACATAGTTCAAGCAGAGTTGACTATACTTGAGAAATTTTAATAAAATTATTAATTTTTTAAAATGTATTTTTTTAAAAAAATTAATTAACATTACATTTTAAATTTAAATTTAAAATTTTATTTTTTAAATTTTAAAAAAATTAGCGTTATGTTTATTAATTTAAATATTATTTGTCTTTTAATCTAAAAAAAAAGTCTAATTGAAGAATTTTAAATATAGTTAAAGCAGAACTGACAATACTTGAGAATTTTAATAAAATTTTTTAAAAATATTTTATTTTTTTACATTTAATAAACGTTACATTTTAAATTTAAATTTAAATTTTTTTACATTTAATAAACATTACATTTTAAATTTAAATTTAGAAAAATAAAATTAGTGTTATTATTTTTTAAAAAAAATTAAATATAACGTTACATTTTTTAATTTAATTTTAAAATTAAATAAATATCATGTTTTTAAAATAAAATATTATTAATGATAATACTGTATGTTCATATACTTCATAGTGAGCAAAAGTAACTTCATAGTGTGTATATATACTTCATGTGTTTTAATTAATTCAAGTCCTTATCATAAATATATTCCAGAATATGCTGCATTGAAGCATCGTCCCTTGTCATCCCTTAGCATAGTCATAATACAAGTAATAACTAAAGTGTTAATGCAAGACTTGCAATTGTGGTGTAAACATTATTTCTTGCAAAAGCTGCCACGTAAAAACTGTGCATGCAGAGTAGTGCGTAGAGTTTGAAAAAGCAACAATGAAGGAGTGTTATTGTGTGTGCGCCAGAGCAGTGGGGTATATAGCATCATCAAGCAATCCAATGGCTCAATAATTTGACAAAAAAAAGAGGTCGCGCACGGTAGATGACCTACCGTGGTCGCGCACGGTAGCCTGAACCCTAACTTAGAGAGTGATTAATTCGTATAGGTGGTTAACTAATACTATCTTCGATTTTAAATGCATTTTAACAACTAAATTACAAAAAATAATAAAGTTAATATATTTAATTTATATAATTAATATTATTTTTTAAAATTTTATTTTCGAAGAGAGATAATTAATTCAATTTTAAATTATAAATTTATATTAACAAAATTATTTTAGTTTAAATACACTATTGGTCCCTCAATTTTTCAGTTTTTTTAGTTTTAGCCCTCATGTTTTAAAAATTAATTTTTTGGTCCCTAAATTTTACCTAACTCGGAATTTCATTGGTCTCCGTATGATTTTGCATATATGGTGCCCTTATTAATGACATGACACAGCTACATTAATATCATGTTAGATAAACACACATTGTAAGGAGTTGCTGTAGCAGTGTCATGTCATTAATAATGATGTCACATATGCAAAATTGTAGAGGAACAACCAAATCTCGAGTTAGGTAAAATTTAAGGACAAAAAATTGACTTTTAAATTGGAGGAACTAAAATTTAAAAAACTTGAAAATAGGGGAGACAAAAGTGCATTTAAGTCAATTATTTTAATGCATAGATATATTAGAAAAAACAATAGTTAATAATTAGTAAATCATATATGAAAACAAATATTCATTTTATATTAAATTTGATAGACATTTTGTCTTAAAAGCAAAACAAAAATTAATATTCATAAAAAAAATATAAAATTAAATAATCGAGTTCACTAAAAGAAAGTGACAAGTAGTATAAGTTATGCCAAAATTGATTTTTGGCAGCACCCAAAAGTCAACGCTTTTATGAGAAAGCGCTGTCATAAGTTTTTAAAAAAATCCGCTCAAAAGAAATGCTGCCTTAGGCCAGCTTACGTAAGCGCTTTCTAAAAGTGATGCTAAAACCCGTAGCACCATAGAAAGCGCTTTTTTAAACGCGCTGCTAAAGGTTAACCTTAGAAAGCTCTTTTGAAAAGCGTTGCTATAGGTTAACCTTAGAAAGCGCTTTTGAAAAGCGCTACTAAAGGCATAGGAAAAGAAATTGTTATCCAAGGGAAAAACGTTGCTATATCTGACTCTAAGAAAGCGCTTTTCAAAAGCGTTGTCGTTTTTAATTATATAATTAAAATTGTTAAACCCTAAACTAAAAACATGTGAATCTTCTCTCATTCATTTATCTCAACAATACTCTCCTCCTCAGAATCGTCTCACGCCGTCCTCCTCCTCACCTCATCGTCCTCCTCCTCGCTGCAACATTCAACCTCCTCATAGTATTCCCTTCGTCCGTACTCCCTCCTTCCTCCGTTCGTACTCCCTCTGACGATTACAGTTCTTCATCAGTCGTCGTACTCCCTCCGTCATCGTATTCCCTCCGCCGTCGTACTCCCTCTGCCATTAACACCCTTCAACAACCTCTCTAGTGGTATCCTTTCTATTAAGATTTGATTTGCGTTTGTTCAAGTGTTGAATTGATACTGCTAGCTGTTGATTTGGGTTTTCTGAAACTGCTAGTTGTTGATGTTTGGAAAATTTAGAGAATATCAAATTTGTTTTAAGTTTAGGCTTAACTGTTAGTTTTGAATATGAGTTTTGTTACTGTTAATGGAATTTGTTAACTTTTCTCTAGCCTTGTTAAGTCTTAATCTAGTTATTAATTAGTTTCAAGAAAGTGCAGGTTAATAATGATGTTATTCGGGGTTTACGTATTGTGGTTAGCATATGGAAGAAGTTTTTTAATTGGTTAGGTAGTGAGTTAGAGATATAGATGCCATGAATTTTGATAATGTTAATAATGTTTGTTTATTTGAATTTTGATTGGGTTTTGTAATGGTGCAGGGTTTGGAATTATGCTTTATGTTTATGTGTGTGTTGGTTTACTTGTGTTTATATTGAATGAATGAATGAGTGAATTGTTTGTTTGTTTATTTGAAAATGGATTTAGAATTTGGGATAACTTTATCATGTCACGATCTTGTTGACTTGTTGTTGATGTAAAAAGTGGTAAACTGTGGATTGTACATCATTGCAAATTGCAAATATCTTAGTATCAAGTTAACCATGTGAAATTCTTAGCTACATCTGCTCATATATGGTAGTGCCAAGTTGTCTTATATTTTTCATAATTAGAATTAGATAACTTTATGGATCTTATGTACAAGATATCGGCTTATTAGGTAAATGACGTGGCTTTGATCTTGTTTGATTAATCTGGCATAATGATAACATATCGTTAAATACTATTGACAATATTTATCTGTATGGAATTTTTTATAATAGAAGTTTTCTTTCCTTTGAATTAGCAGCATTTCCCCGCATAGTTCAACGTACAACGCTCATTCCCTATGTTTCCGTGAGTTTGACCTTCTCATTTCAACTTCTCGACGTTGTTGTTCGGTAAATCCGAGGTAAATTTTGTCCTCAAATTACTGGTACTGTGATGAATTTGTATGAAACTACATGAATATGTTGCATTTTCTTGATCTGAACCCATTCTGTGTATACTTTGCGTTTTGACAGAAACGCATTATACCGTTTTGTGCCCTAATTAGTTGTTTTTGTTTAGCTTAATTAGTAAAACCATGGATAAGACATGGATGTATTCTAATCAGTTGTCAAAAGAGTACGAGAATGGGGTATCGGAATTCGTTAAGTTTGTTGTTCCATAGGCGAAAGACCCCAGTCGGATGACATGTCCTTGTTTGGGTTGTTGTTATTGGAGTCGGGTTGACCCGGTTCAGTTGGCATCGCATTTAATACGATATGGAATTGATAAAAGTTATACATGTTGAAATATGCATGGTGAGAAAAGTAACGGGAATGTTGAATCGGGGGATAATACGACCTATGCTTCAAACGAAAATTGCACAGATACATACAATTATGATCGAGTCGAAGAGATTGCAGAAGCGCTTGAAGAAGATCTTAATGATTATCCCAAAATGTTCGAGAGGTTGGTAAGCGATGTAGAGAAACCTTTGTATAATGGTTGTACAAAATTCACAAGATTGTTTGCGGTATTAAAGTTGTACAACTTAAAGGAGGGCAATGGATGGTCGGATAAAAGTTTCACAGAGTTATTAGCCTTTATGAAAGATATGCTACCAAAGGACAATCTTCTTCCCAATCGAACGTATGAGGCCAAAAAGTTGTTGTACTCTATTGGTATAAGATATGATAAGATACATGCATCTCCAAAAGATTTCATTTTGTTTCGAAACGAGTATGCATCGCTAAATGAGTGTCCTAAATGTGGTACCCCTCGATATAAGAAAAAGTTGTTTCCAACAAAAGTCTTATGGTATTTTCCTATAATTCCGAGATTTAGACGCATGTATCGTAGTGAAACTGATTCAAGACACTTGACTTGACATAAAAATGAAAGAATTATTGATGGAAATTTTCGATATCCGGCAGATTCACCACAATGGATGAAAATTGATAATGATTATCTTGAATTTGGAAAAGAAGCAAGAAACCTTCGCTTGGCAATGTCTATTGATGGAATGAACCCACACAGTATTCAAAGTATCTCGCATAGGACGTGGCTTGTGACTCTTATGATTTATAACCTAACTCTGTGGTTATGTATGAAGCATAAGTACATGATGTTATCTATGTTAATTTTTGGGCCTAAACAACCAGGGAATGACATAGACGTGTACTTGGAACCTTTAATTGAAGATTTGAAGATTTTGTGGGAGAACGGTGTGGAGGTTTACGATGGGTATAGGAAATAAGTTTTCAACTTGAGGGCGATGTTGTTTGGAATAATTATCGATTTTCTAGCATACGAAAATCTATCCGGGTATAGCATTAAAGGTGAAAAAGTGTGTCCTATATGTGAAGATGGAACCGATACGACGCGATTGAAAGCTTGTCAGAAGAATGTATTTCTCAGTCATCGTAGATTCTTAAATTCTAAACATCAATATCTTGGATGGAGAAAAGCGTTCAACGGAGATATCGAACAACGTAGAGCTCCGCCTGGATTGACAGGTGGTCAAATTTTTGAAAAGGTGAAAGATGTGAGTATTCAGTTTGGCAAGCCTTTTGCACATAAAGTTGTCACAGGTGGGTGGAAGAAGAGGTCGATTTTTTTTAATTTCCATATTGGAAATCTTTGTACGTAAGACATTTTCTTGATGTTATGCATATTAAAAAAATGTATTTGACAATGTTATTGGTACGTTACTCAATATAAAAAGGAAGTCTAAGGATGGCCTTAAAGCAAGGGAGGACATGGTAGAGATGGGAATAAGAACTGAATTGGGACCCGTGAAGAAAGGAAGACGAACATATCTAACACCTACTATTTACACTCTAACTAGAAAGGAGAAAAAATATTGTGTAAGTTCCTAAGTGAAGTTAAAGTTCTAGAAGGCTACTCATCAGATATTAGAAGACTTATGTCTATGAAAGGCCTCAAGTTAAAGAGTTTAAGGACGCATGATTGCCATGTTATAATGGAACATTTTCTACCGATAGGTATATGTTTTATTCTTCTAGAAAAATTAAGAAGCGCAATCACTAAACGGTGTTTTTTTTCAAGTCAATTTGCAGTAAGGTGGTCGATCCTGAGATCTTACCAACATTGCAAAAAGAAATAGTTGTTACTTTGTGTGATCTTGAAATGTATATTCCTCCCTCGTTTTTTGACATAATGGTTCATCTTGTCGTTCATCTTGTGAAAGAGACACAATTGTGCGGACCAACTTATATGAGATGGATGTACCCTGCTGAACGTTATATGAAAATATTAAAATGGTATGTGAAAAACCGAAGTCGACCAGAGGGTTGTATTGCCGAATGATACATTGTTGAAGAAGCGGTTGAGTTTTGTATTGAATATTTGTCAAATGTTCAATCAATTGACTCCCTAAATCTCATATTTTTGAGAAGAAAAAAAGAAGGTAAGAAGCTAATTGGAAATAAAGTTGTGACAGTATCAAGGGTCAAACGGGATCAAGTGCATTTGTATGTTCTGTACCATGAGATTGAGGTTGAGTCGTATGTTGAAATGCACAAGGATATTCTTCGAGGTTTAAATCAGAATAGAAATGAGAATTGGATAGTACGAGAGCAAAATCAAAGTTTCATACCATGGTTTAAGGAATATATTTATTCAAATTATCGTTCAGATCCTACTTCAGTAACAGAAAGGTTGAGATGTTTAGCATATGGTCCAAGTTTGGTTGTGTTTTCTTATAGCACATACACAATTAAAGGATACACATTTTATATCAAAGAACGGGATGATAAAAGTACTATACAAAATAGTGGTGTCACCTTGGTAGCTAAAGCAATGCACATATCAAGTGTGAAGGACTTAAACCCGAAATTTGCAAATCTGTCATATTTTGGGATTATCGAGCGCATTTGGGTGTTTGATTACGAGAAGTTTTAGATTTCTATATTTAGTTGCAAGTGGGTTGAAAATAATAATGGCATACGAATGGATGTCATGATTTTTGCAAGTGGATCTTAATAGGGTGGGGTACAAAGATGAGTCTTTCATTCTTGCCTCTCAAGCTAAACAAGTGTTCTATGTCACTGATCTGACAAGTATGAAATGGTCTATAGTGCTTTTATCTAACAAAGTAATTGATGAAAACGTTGGAGATCAAGGTGATATTGGTGTTGACATTGAATCTTTTACCTCCAACCGTCCGCGTTGTTAAGAGACGAGTATAACATATTCCTACTAAGAAAAGAAAGAGACGTTATTGATAAAGGTAATAGTATCTATAATTATAGTCTATATCATTCAATAAAATTTAAATATATATATATATATATATATATATATATATATATATATATATATATATATATATATATATATATATATGGGTTATTGATTATTGATTTTTATATTTGTCATTTCATTTTTATTTTTTTTCTCTTTATTACATGTCAAATGGCTAGTAATCAAGAAAACTCACAAGATGCAAATGCTCCAGATGATACTTCAAAAAAAGATATTACACGAGGCATAACTATTATGAGGGGAATCATTCATGATAGAGACAGAGGAGTAACATATAATGTAGATTGGAATGATGAGGACCAACTAATTGGTTCTAATTCTGCAAAGTTGACAAGCTACATTGGTACACTTGTTCGTATGTACATTCCAATCACCACTCCTAAATGGAAAAGAGAAGAGTTGGTTGAGGGAAAAGAGAAAATTTGGACTGAGATAAAGGTACTATATATGGTTGTTGTTATTTGCTTTATCTTGATGATAATGTGTTTAAATTACTTGTACTAACACAGCCTATGCGTATGTTTTTTCGTAGAGGTCTTTTAACATTGGAGATACCCGTAAAAAGTATATACTTGGTTTGGCCAGAAAAAAACACAGAGGGTGGAGAGCTTTTTTAACAAACAAGTATCTTAAGGATGAGGAAGGAAATTTTGTTGAAGAGGATCCGAAACGTCCAAAGAAGTATGAGAACTTCATTACACCTGAAGAATGAGTTGCTTTCGTAGGCCAAAGAAGAGACGAGAATTTCAAGAAAGTGAGTGCCATAAATCGCAAGAGAGCATCAAAACCCATGTATCCATACAAAAAAGGGAGTTTGAGATATGCACGCTTACAGGAAAAAAATTGTAAGTAAATATAAATGCTACGATCTTATTAATTGTCTTAATGTGTTATAAATGATGATCTTATTATTTGTGTCAATGCGTAGTTAGACGAGACAAAAAGTGACGAAACATCACTTCCAGCACATGTGTTATGGAAGGAAGCTCGTGTGGGCAAGGATCGAGTTGTTAATCCCGATGTTCAACGTATTTATGATGAATGTGTATATATATATATATATATATATATATATATATATAACAATGTGTCTTTAATTAAATCAAATGTTTATTAATATATAATTAATTTTTTATCTCCACTAATAATTTTATATATGTAAATGAATTATAGGTGACCCTATCGCAATCGGTATCCACAGTTGAGGACCAGGATAATAGGAGCGTACTTAGTCGAGCACTAAATGTTGCTGAGTATTGTGAAGTCAAGATGCATTATCAACCTTGCCTCCTAATGTTTTGATGAAGACAATAAACAATGAAGACATTGATGGCAAAAAGTAATGGATCAATTCATCATAATCAAGTCTTGAAGAATCAAGAACAAAATGTCAAAGGTTATGCATTCAATCTCAATATATGCATTCAAGTGTTCACAAAATAATACATGCATCCATAAAAAAATGTTAAAAATATTATACATTTCAAAGTTAAGATAAAACACTTTTGAAAAACAAATTTTGGAAAAAATTGTGCTGGGAACCGGTTCCTCTATATGGGAACCCGGTTACCCAAATCCTGAAAAACCATGCCCCTGGAAATTTGTATGGGGAACCCGGGTTCTCCCATCTGGGAACCGGTTCCCCTGTAAAAATTCAAATTTTTAAACGTTGGTTCAGCAGGAACCGGGTTCTCCCAGGAGGGAACCGGTTTCCCACGAACCAGTATGAAAAATACTTTTATTTTTTGGGCAGATTTTTCATGGGTTCTTTGTATTGAAGCATGGCAACTTTTCATGAAGTAATACACTTTTGTAAAGGTGTTTTTACAACATATAAATTCTGAAATTTTCAAAATTAAATCACCTTCTTCAATTACAATTTTCTATATTCAAAAAACTTCCAAAAACTTCAAATATTCTCAAGTGTTCTAATTCTAATATTTTATGAAACTTTCCATGCATATTTTTCATCGAAAAATTATTCTAAGTTTCATATTTTTCATTGTGAACACTTGCATTCATTGTTTGAGAATTGTTTGCTTGAAGAAGAAGATCAATCCAAGATTGATATAGTATACTACAAACTTCAAAATCTCGTGTATAAATTCAAACACATTTATTGTTTTTCTTGTTGTCCAGGATTGTTGGAAACAAGTTGTGCATTGAAGAGGATTGTTCTTCTTGCACATAGTGTTGTTAGATCTTAAAGGTTTTAAGAACCTTTGGTCTCCCTATAGGTTTAGATAGTAAGCATAGGCTGTACAATTATTCTAAACTATAGTGAAATCTCTTTCGTGTTGGAAAGGGACTGAGTACTCGGATTGTGAGAGGAACCGGATATATCATTGTGTTCTTTACTTTTTCGCATTTATCGTTTTCATCACCATAACCAAGGAAAGATAAGAACTAGTCAAAAACCTTCAAACACTTAACCACAAAAATTACTACAAGTTCTCTTATAAAACCAAATAAATTTTTATATACCTAATTCACCCCCTTAGGCACTCTTAGACTTACAATTGGTATCAGAGCAAGTTATAGGTAACTTGTTCCTAAAGATCCAGAATGGCTTCCGCAAATCCAAATCCGGTTTTCAAAGATGGTGGTAGTAACAACAAGCCGCCATTGTTTTGTGGTGAATATTTTGATTTTTGGAAAATTCGCATGAAGGCTCATCTTGAAGCGCAAGGAGAAGAAATATGGAATGCTGTTGAGAATGGTCCATTCACTCCGGTGTGTGTTGTCAATGGTGTTGGGTCATCTAAGCCTAAAGCATCATGGGATGACGATGACAAGAAAAAGGTTCTTTTTGACAAAAAGGCAATCAACATTCTCCAAAGTGCTCTTAGTATGGATGAATTTTTCCGAATATCGGCATGTACAACGGCAAAGGAAATTTGGGATACTCTTGTAGAAACTCATGAAGGAACCGCCGAAGTCAAAAGGTCTAGATTGAACACTTTGAGTCAAGAATATGAATTATTCAGAATGTTGCCCGGAGAATCCATCCTTGACTTGCAAAAGAGATTCGTTCACTTGACAAATCACTTGAAGGCACTTGGTAAGACTTTAACTAACGATGAATTAAATCTTAAAGTGCTTAGGTCTTTAACTAGGGAATGGCAACCAAAAGTGACGGCAATATCCGAAAAGAAAAGCCTAGCAACTATGACTTCCGCAACATTATTCGGAAAGCTTCAAGAATATGAAACGGAACTAGGAAGGCTTGAAAAACATGAGAATCATGAGAAGAAATCCAAAGGCATTGCTTTGAAAATTGATTCAAAAGAAAGTCAAGATAAAGATGCATCGGAGGAAGATGAAAACTTCTTGCTTCTTGTAAAAAGGTTAGGTAAATATTTTGGTCATAAGAATAATATTCATAATGCTAACTTTGTCAAAAGAAAGAAATTTTATAAGCATAAAGATAAAGAAGCCTCCACATCAACACAAGATGTCACATGCTATGAATGTGGAAAGCAAGGTCACATAAAGCCGGATTGTCCAAAACTCTCCAAGAAAAATGGATTCAAAGGCAAAAAGGAGTTCAAGAACAAAAGGGCTTATGTTGCATGGGAAGATAATGAGATAAGTTCTTCATCCGATTCGGATAGTGACGAAAGTGCAAATCTAGCATTGATGGCTTCACACCACTCCGATGATGAAGAAGGCGAGGTTAGTTACGATAACTCTCTTTATGATAATGGTGCACAAGGTGCTATAGATGAACTATTAAATGAATGCAAAATTCTATACAAAACTATTTCATCTCAAAAGAAATTAATTTCATCTTTAGAAGAAAAAGTTAAAACTATTGAAAAAGAACATAAAGATGAAAAAGAAAAGATGATTAGTGATCAAAAACAGAATTTTGTATGCAATAATTGTGAATCACTTTCTTTCCAAATTGTTCAATTAAAAAGAGTCTTAGAAAGGTATGAAAAAGGACAAGTTGGATTGGAAAAGGTTCTTAGCACTCAAAGATACCCTAAAGATAAAAGTGGACTTGGTTTTTCAAAGTTTTCTCAACCAAGTCCCAACAAAACTATCTTTGTTAAGGCTAATAACCAACCAATTCAAGAGAAAGTGAATAAGCCTAAAGTAGTTCATCATTATCCTAAAAATAAAAGAGTTGTTAAGAATAAATCTTATCCTCCTAGATATATAAGTAATTTTGAACCTACTTGTTTTTATTGTGGTATAAAAGGCCACACACCTAATGCTTGCTATATAAGAAACTTTAGTGTTCCAAGTGGGCATTATGTGTGGGTAAAGAAAGGTACTAATTATGAAGGACCCAAAGCAATTTGGGTACCTAACAAAACGTAATTTGTTTTGTAGGAGTGCTTGAAGACCACTTCAAATTTGTGGTATCTTGATAGTGGTTGTTCAAAGCATATGACGGGTGACATAAATCATTTTTCAAATCTTGTTCTAAAGGCCAAAGGCTATGTCACTTATGGAGATAACAACAAAGGGAGAATTCTTGGTAAAGGAAAAGTTGGTGCACCACCTCTCACATCCATTGAAGATGTTCTTTATGTTGAAGGACTAAAGCACAATCTTCTTAGCATTAGCCAACTCTGTGACAAAGGCTTCAAGATCAAATTTACAAAAGATGAATGCTTAATCATTGATGAAGTTACCAATGAGGTAAAACTCAAAGGTAAAAGAACTAATAATATATTTATGATTTCTCTTAATGATCCATCTTTGAAGGTAAAATGTCTCATGGCAAACAATGATGACTCATGGCTTTGGCACAAAAGGATTGCTCATATTCATATGGAACATTTGAATAAACTAATCAAGCATGATCTTGTCATTGGTTTGCCTAAGAGAAATTTTGTCAAAAATAGACTTTGTGATGCTTGTCAAAAAGGGAAACAAACAAAATCATCTTTCAAGTCCAAGAATGTGGTGTCTACTACAAGGCCACTACAATTGTTGCACATGGATCTCTTTGGTCCATCAAGAACAAAAAGCTTCGGAGGTAATGTATATGCCTTGGTTATTGTTGATGATTTTTCTAGATATTCTTGGACTTTATTTCTTGTGCAGAAAAGTGATGCTTTTAAAGCCTTTAAGAAGTATGCAAAGCAAATACAAAATGAAAAATCACTAAAGATTGTATCCATAAGAAGTGACCACGGTGGAGAATTTCAAAATGCATCTTTTGAAGAGTTTTGTGAAGAACATGGTATCTCTCATAATTTTTCAGCACCAAGAACTCCACAACAAAATGGAGTAGTTGAAAGAAAGAATAGGTTTCTAGTGGAACTTGCAAGAACGATGCTTAGTGATGCAAATCTACCAAAGTATTTTTGGCGGATGCGGTTAGTACGGCATGTTATGTCGAAATCGAGTTATCATTAGACCTATCTTGAAAAAGACACCATATGAACTCTTCAAAGGAAGAAAGCCAAACATTGCTCACCTTCACATCTTTGGATGCAAATGCTTTGTCCTCAACAATGACAAAGACAATCTCGGTAAGTTTGACGAGAACCGATGAAGGTATATTTCTTGGTTATTCACTTTCAAGTAAAGCATATAGAATTTATAATAAAAGAACTTTAACTATTGAAGAATCTATGCATGTCTCTTTTGATGAAACTAACACCTCTAAAGAGGAAATAGTTGTGTGTGATAATGATGATATTATAGATTTACCCTCGGAAGAACTTTCAAATAATCAAAATGTGAATCAACCGAACATCATCAAGAAGTACCACAACAAGATTCAAACATCAATGATCTACCAAAAGAATGGAGAACTCATAGAGATCATCCTATTGACAAAATCATTGGTGATATTAGTCATGGAGTTACAACTAGATTAAATCTCAAAGATGCTTTCTTAAACATGGCTTTTGTTTCTCAAATTGAACCTTCCAAAGTTGATGAAGCCTTAGGAGACGATCAATGGTTAATTGCAATGCAAGAAGAATTAAATCAATTCGAGAGAAATCAAGTTTGGGAACTTGTTCCTAGGCCAAGTGATAAACACATCATAGGTACCCGATGGGTGTTTAAAACAAACTTGATGAGAATGGTATAATTGTTCAAACAAAGCAAGATTGGTGGCTCAAGGTTACAATCAAGAAGAAGGAATCGACTTTGAAGAAACATTTGCTCCGGTTGCAAGGTTAGAAGCTATTCGTCTTTTACTTGCTTATGCTTGTTCATTAAATTTTCAGCTTTATCAAATGGACGTCAAACGCGCATTCTTGAATGGCTACATCAACGAAGAAGTCTATGTCAAACAACCTCCGGGATTTGAAGACTTCAAAAATCCTTCACATGTCTTTAAGTTGAGAAAGGCTCTTTATGGCTTAAAGCAAGCACCAAGAGCATGGTATGATAGACTTAGCAATTTTTTGTGTGAAAAAGGTTTCGAAAAGGGTAAGGTTGATAAAACTTTGTTCATTAAGAAAATCAAAAGTAACACTTTATTGGTTCAAGTCTATGTTGATGATATCATTTTTGGTTCGACTAACAAAGAAATGTGTGAGGAATTTTCATTGATGATGCAAGGAGAATTCGAGATGTCTATGATGGGAAAGATGAACTACTTTCTTGGACTACAAATCAAGCAACTAAAAGATGGAATCTTCATCAACCAATCTAAGTATTGCAAAGAACTCTTGAAAAAGTTTGATATGGATAATTGCAAAGCAATGAATACTCCAATGGGTTCCGTACATATGTTGATCAAGATGAATCGGTATTCCAATTGATATCACAAAGTATCGAGGTATGATTGGTTCTTTATTATATTTGACGGCCGTCCGACATTATGTTTAGTGTTTGTCTTTGTGCTCGCTTTCAAGCAAATCCAAAAGAATCTCATCTAATGGCGGTCAAGCGGATTATGAAGTATCTCAAAGGAACGACAAATGTCGGCTTATGGTATCCAAAAGGTAGTGTTTGCAATTTAATTGGTTATTCTGACGCGGATTATGCAGGTTGTAAAACTGATAGAAAAAGCACAAGTGGTACATGTCACATTCTTGGAAATGCATTAGTTTCATGGGCTTGTAAAAAGCAAGCATGTGTTGCTCTTAGCACGGCCGAAGCAGAGTACATAGCAGCAGGTAGTTGTTGTGCACAAATTCTTTGGCTTAAGCAACAACTCCGTGACTACGGACTTGATCTCGGATGCATTCCTCTTTGATGCGACAACACAAGTGCAATCAATATTACCAAAAATCCGGTCATGCACTCAAGAACCAAACACATCGACATTCGGCATCATTTTCTCTGTGATCATGTACTTCAAGGAGATGTCGAAGTCACTTTTGTGGATACTCATAATCAACTCGCAGATATCTTTACGAAGCCGCTTGCTCGTGAACCATTTTATAAGATTCGAAGAGAACTCGGAATTTTGGATGAAAGTGATACATGAAATATTCAACTTCAATTAAGGTGCACTTGTTATTATTTTTTTTAAAATTTTTTTATCAAATGCATCTCTTCTTCTACTCCTTCTTATATGTGTTTCATGTGCATAAATATGTGTGTTACATGTTTCAAATACTCAAATAATTATGTATATATGTTTCCCACATGCACTTAAATAATTATGTAAAATTTTTGCAAAAAATAAAAGAATTTTTAGTTTTTCTTCAGGGGAACCCGGTTTCCCATATGGAGGAACCGGTTCCCACGTTGATATTTTGTTCCCAGAACGCGTTTTTGAACCTGGTAACCGGTTACCCCCACCTGGGAACCGATTACCTCTGCGTACAGGCCAATTTTTTTTACATTTTCCTTATAACTTTGTTTTGCTTCTTTTATTTTATAACATATGTTGTGTTTTGTTAAGTGATTTTTAAAATAAGCTCTTCATTCTTCTTCACTCCAACATCACCTTCAACCTTCATTCTCTCCTCCATCAACACCCATTACACCATACCTCCACCTACTCCTTCCTTATTCCATATTCCATCACAACTTTCATTTCTAACCCCAAAATCCGAAATCCTCTTCAAAACCCTAACTCTCCAAAAAGCTCCATAACTCATCCATGGCTTCAAGAGCAACAAGGGGTGCTAAGGGAAAACAACAGATTGGTGAATCCAGTGCTGACCCAAATGAAGGAAACCGTCCTACACTCAAGAGTAGGAGACTCACGTTCAATATTCGGAACAGAGCCCTATTACCGGCAAAGTATGGTAAACTTTCATTTTCTCGATCATAGCTTCCGTTTTCCTGCTAGTCTTACTGCTGCTAAGGTGGATTTATTTGTGAGTGAGCATGGATATATTTACCCTGATTTGGTTAAGGAGTTCTATCAAAACATGTCCTTAGGTACAAATGAGAATGATGAATTTGTTTTGACCTCCTCTGTGTTAAACAAGGATATTTGCATGGATATTGAAACTTTTGGAAGAAGCTTAAGGGTTCCTTATGAGGGTTTGGTTCTGGTTCCAGGGTCTATACCGATGAATGGGAAACCTATAGTAAAATTGAGGTCTTTTGAATTTACGTCGAGAATCTCGAGGGCTAGTGTTAGGCAACAAAATGCTTCTAAGTTGCATATGTTTGGATCCAACTTATCATTAGTGATAGGATGCTCCATTACATTATAGCTTATGTGTTGCTTCCTAAAACTCCAACCACTCCCGTATCAATGAGTTTGAGCTTCAAGTTTTATATGCTTTGAACCAAGGGATTCCTATCAATTGGGCTCTCACCATGCTTCATCATATGAATCACCTCGTTCACTTAAATGGTGGTCTCCCATATGCTAGACCAATTTCAAGAATTATTGAGCGAGCTGGTATTTCTTTGCAGAGAGAACCCAAAATTGAGATGATCGAAAAAGACTCAGAAATCAATGTCAAGACTGTCCTCAAGAACAGGTATTATTGTTGACCTCGAGGAAGATTTATTTATAAAGAAGATCTTGCGGTAAATGCTCCTCCTCCGGTACCCGAAGGTGGTTATACATTGGAACTATTGTTTAACAAAATGTGTTCCATAGAAACCACAATTGCCAACAACCATAGGGAAAACCAGTTTGAGCATGCCCTCCTTCGACGCCAAATGCGAGACCTTATCAAAGCTCAACGAAACCAACCCATGACCAATGATGAGGAAGATGATAATGAAATTGGTGATGGAGATGATCAAGAGGAGAATGAAAATGAAAATGACAATATGGATGAATAATTTCTTTTATGACTTATGTTTTGTTTAGATGTTAATTTTCTTTGTTTTAGACATTGTGTCAATTATGGTTTGTTATGTTAAGACTTGTTCTCATTGTTATAACTTTTTTTGTCATGTGTTTAGACAATATAACTTATATTAAGCTAATATGTTCATTGTGTGTTCTTTTTATTTTTAACTTGCATATCTTTCCTTTGCATTTCAATATTTTATTCTTTTCCCCATTCCTTTTTGCTAATGACAAAGGGGGAGAAGATATGTATATGTTTCTCTAACAACAAATTGTAGCAAACATGAATTTTAATTTGTTCAAGTGGTCTCCAAGTCATAAATCAAGGGGGAGCTTTGATTTAGGGGGAGCCTCTATATAACTTCAAATTGCCTCAATTGTTGGAAGAAAACAAATGATTCTTAATTTCAAATAAAAGGTTGTCATCATCAAAAAGGGGGAGAATGTGAAGTCAAGATGCATTATCAACCTTGCCTCTTAATGTTTTGATGAAGACAATAAACAATGAAGACATTGATGGCAAAAAGTAATGGATCAATTCATCATAATCAAGTCTTGAAGAATCAAGAACAAAATGTCAAAGGTTATGCATTCAATCTCAATATATGCATTCAAGTGTTCACAAAATAATACATGCATCCATAAAAAAATGTTAAAAATATTATACATTTCAAAGTTAAGATAAAACACTTTTGAAAAACAAATTTTGGAAAAATTGTCTGGGAACCGTTCCTCTATGGGAACCCGTTACCCAAATCCTGAAAAACCATGCCCCTTGAAATTTGTATGGGGAACCCGGGTTCTCCCATCTGGGAACCGGTTCCCCTGTGTAAAAATTCAAATTTTTAAACGTTGGTTCAGCAGGAACCGGTTCTCCTGGAGGGAACCGGTTTCCACGAACCGATATGAAAAATACTTTTATTTTTGATTTTTCATGGGTTCTTTGTATTGAAGCATGGCAACTTTTCATGAAGTAATACACTTTTGTAAAGGTGTTTTACAACATATAAATTCTGAAATTTTCAAAATTAAATCACCTTCTTCAATTACAATTTTCTATATTCAAAAACTTCCAAAACTTCAAATATTCTCAAGTGTTCTAATTCTAATATTTTATGAAACTTTCCATGCATATTTTTCATCGAAAAATTATTCTAAGTTTCATATTTTTCATTGTGAACACTTGCATTCATTGTTTGAGAATTGTTTGCTTGAAGAAGAAGATCAATCCAAGATTGATATAGTATACTACAAACTTCAAAATCTCGTGTATAAATTCAAACACATTTATTGTTTTTCTTGTTGTCCGTTGTTGGAAACAAGTTGTGCATTGAAGAGGATTGTTCTTCTTGCACATAGTGTTGTTAGATCTTAAAGGTTTTAAGAACCTTTGGTCTCCCTATAGGTTTAGATAGTAAGCATAGGCTGTACAATTATTCTAAACTATAGTGAAATCTCTTTCGTGTTGGAAAGGGGACTGGAGTACTCTCGGATTGTGAGAGGAACCAGGATATATCGCTGTGTTCTTTACTTTTCCGCATTTATCGCTTTCATCACCATAACCAAGGAAAGATAAGAACTAGTCAAAAACCTTCAAACACTTAACCACAAAAATTACTACAAGTTCTCTTATAAAACCAAATAAATTTTTATATACCTAATTCACCCCCTCTTAGGCACTCTTAGACTTACAAGTATCCCGGTCGGGTGAGGGGTAAACGTCATGGTGTGACTCCAATCTCCTTGTATAACCATTCAAGGAAAAGAAATCCTAGCAATGCAGAAGTGATGCAAACATTGCAGGAATTACAAGCACAACTTCGTGATTTGCAAAAGGATAAAGAGAGATATATGGCGGAAAAGAGCAGTTCACAGTTGAAAGAAACTAGTGACAAAGCTAGTATCAATTGTCAAAATAAATTTTCCGAGATAATTATATATGTTATTGTGAAATTAAAATAGCACATTTATGTTAATTGACATATATACACATTAACAGTAAAATATTTATTATTGGCATAGGGCAATTCATCTTGTCAGCTATACTTATCATCATCGACTTATCGCCTAGTTGGCAAGGGAAAAGTGCATAACACTTTGGGAGATTTACTTCACCATAGACCGTTCCCGGATGGACACATAAAAGTATCAGTTGATGTTGCTTTAGATCTGGATGCGTTGCTATCGGTACCTGACACTGCTTCGGAGACCACATTGTTGCGGGATGCAATAGGATCTTTTGTTGCATGGCCATCGGACCTCATTTTCATTGATGATCAGGTATGTTGAAAACCATTATGAATATTTAAGTATTCAAATGTCAATTCTGACGTCATTTTTTTACATGGTAATTTTAGACTCCTACAAAACCTGCATCTAAGGATAAAGGGATTTTGCAGCACGGCGAGTTTGTTGCATTACAAAAAGAGGTACGTTTAAAGTGTTAATTATATGATCTGAATAAAAAAATGCATGATTTTATACTTTACCTAACTTATATGATTTTTAGGTACCTGCTCAAGGGTCACAACAAGTGAGCCAGAAAATTGGTAGTGTACCACCCAAGAAAAGGGTTCCTCTCAGAAAATTTGTGCCTCGATTCCGGCATTGTCTTGAAACACTTGTCACAACATCAAATATAATGAATGGTGGTATTCGTCAAATGGATATGGATGAAGGTATCTTTGGTTTTTATTGCAATGAAATAATTGGACAAGAGCACATGGAAGAGATTTTTCATCATAGAGAAATAGGCGTCGGTGTTATGCACTCATACATCTAGTAATTCGATCAATATATTATTTAATTAGTTGAACAATTTATTTACACATTTCAATGAAAATAATATAATGTTTATTATTTTTTTATTTAAGGTTATTATATGACAAATTGATGCGCGGGAATCAATTGTCAAACATATTTCATTTTGTGCCTTCCTTCCGTGTCAGCGGAGCGATAATTGTTAGGGAACCGGAGTCAATAAGAGAGCACTTAGTCGAGATACTCATGACCATCGGCAGTACAGAAATCTTGTATCTTTGGGCATATATTAATATTCCTACAGGGTTAGATTTTCATTCTAAGTTTATTCTAATCTTTGTTTCTTTTGCGTAGAAAATTTCCATATAAACGTTTGTTTTAATGTATTAGACGTCATTGGTTGTTGTTTGCTATGGATCCTATAAAATAAGTTGTCTATTATCTGAATTCGGTAGATGGTGATTGGACTAATTATCCGGATATGAAGTTAATGATTGATACGTAAGTGAGGTTGTTCTAAATATTCGTGTATATTTATATATTTAATTATTTTTGTGAGATTATTCTAAATATATGTTTTTATTTTGTTAGATCAATACAATTATTCTGAAGTCAAAGAGAAGTTCGAGTACAACGGTCTAAATCCAACAACATTACATGGATCAAAGTGTAGGTACATTAATTTTCACAATTTTGCTTATAATAGTGATGCTACTTGATAAAATAAGACAACTATACATTCTTATTTGTTTTTCTATGTAGTGTGCTCAACAGCAAAACGATATAGATTGTGGATACTTCGTTTTGAGGTTTATCAAAGAAATCCTTCAAACGAATAAAATAGAGATTCCAATCACGGTATGGATTTATAACTAAGGATTTATTTTATTATTTATCGAATATTTCATATAATTTATTACTTTTAACTAAATCATGCATATTATGTTTTGTTATGTAGTACTTCGATGAATACAAGTGTGCATATTACACGAAACTTTAGTTGGAAGAAATCAAAGAGGAATTGTGTCAATATCTTATTGAGCAAAGAATCATATAAGGTATGAATATATTATTGTGTGAAAAGTGTTATGAATACATTAGTGTGTGAATACATTATTGACAGTGTTATTATGTTCATACCTTGCAGGACCAGGACCACCCGCTCGTCGGATTTTGTCGATTTTGAACTGATTTTATTAATTAGGGTTGATTTAGTTGTTGTTAGGGTTGATTTTATTGTTGTTAGGGATGACTTTGTAAGGCTGATTTTAGTTGTGTTAGAAATATCTGAATTGAATTATAATGGTGTATATATATTTTGAATTACAATGGTATATAATGTAATGGTATTATAATTCCTTTTTTGTATATAATCGCTTCTTTGTTGAAATAATGGTATTACGATTGTAAATTACAGGTTTATGGGATTACAATTGTAAATTGCAGATTTATGCTGCCACAAATGTAGGTTTATGAATTATAAAAAATTTAGGTTTATTAAAAACACCAAAGAAAGCGTTTTTCCATGAAAAGCGCTGCCTTAGGCCTATCTTTGAAAGTGCTTTTTAAGAAAAAGCGCTGTCTAAAGGTATACAAAAAGAAGTGCTTTTGAAAGCGTTGTCTTATGTATACCTTAGGCAACACTTTTTCTTAAAAAACGCTTTCTAAAGTAAGCCTAAGGTAGCGCTTTCCTTGAAAAAACGCTACCTAAATATGCCTACAGAAAGCATAAAAGGCATTCTAAAGTAGGCCTAAGAAAGCGATTTTCCAAAAAAAGCGCTACTAAAGGCCTACTTTAGAAAGCGCTTTATAGGAAAAAGCGTTGTCTTAGGCCTATTTTAGATAGCGATTTTGCCTAAACAAAAAGCGTTGTTAAAACCTATAGCAGCGCCACCTACAACATCGCTTTTAAAGGCAAAAAAAATGCTTTCGTAGGTCTTTTTTGGCCTAGTGAGTATGGATGTCAATTTGCATCTGTTATTGGGGATCTTCGCGGGAATTCCTCATTTATGGTCTTAAAGATTGAGAATTTTCTTTCGTGAAAATAAATATGGAGAATAAAGTTCCCCCGAAGATACTTTGAAGATGGAGATGGCAATGGCGAACATATCATTCGTCCCGTAGAGTCTCTGCCCAGCACTAGAATTCCACAATACAGTTAATTAATATATAATTTAACATTTCTATGTAGGTTTATTTATCATTTCAAATAACTTATTTTATAAACAAATGTAATAAAGTTAGTAAAAAGAGAGACAGAGGGGGAGAGATTTAAATGACTATTTTAATTTTTATAAAGTTTGAAAATTTTGTGTTCATGAATCTCAAGATTAAATATTGTTAAAATAATATATTTATCGTATATGATTAGTTTATTAATTTCTTGTGGTTAGTTTTTGAAATTTTTTTCTATTTATTTTGTTAAAAATAATAAATAAAATTTTATATTTATTGATATCTGTAAAAACCGTGGGATCTGTGGGGACGGGGATGGTGGATAAAAATTCCCCGTGACATGGACCCGATGCGGGGATGGAGACTAAATTTGAGGGTGAGAATTGAGATGAAAATGTATCATCTACCCCGTCCCGTCCCCGTTGACATCCCTAAGTATAAGTGACATCATCATTTTAAAATTTTAAAAGTCTCTTAATTTTTAAATTATGTGCAGAAAAGATTTTAAATAAGTGATTTCATATATATATATTTAGTTTTTTCTTTGTGATTTTGTCGGCTTAGTGTGATGTTTTGTTGGTCGTCGTATTCTTGCAGTGTTATTTTTTTTGTGCGATGTTTATTCGGTTCAAATTGATAGATTAATTTTGACTTGCAGATTCAATCAATGAATTTGACATTGTCAGTGCTGGAGACTCTGAGACATAAGTATTCAGATCCTTTCAATTTTGTCATATTTGTAGATTATTTTCACATTTGTAAATATTTTCTATTATATGCTATTAACGTAGGAGTCTTGTTTTGCCTTTGACTTACTTGTCATAGGAGGTTGGCTATAAAGGAAAGGCTTTCAAAATTTGGTATTGTCATTGATAGCTTCTGCCAGAAGATTGAAAATATAAACCATCTGTTATTTGGGTGCAACACTATGAATGATATTTGGGTTGATATCTTACATTGGATCCATGTTGGGCATACTCCCTCGACTTATATTTGGGTTGATATCTTACATTGGATCCATGTTGGGCATACTCCCTCGACTTGGAAAAATGAAATCATTTGGCTTATCAGGTATTGCAAAAGGAAAGGGAAGAAAGTGGGTATGATCAAAATGGTCATAGCGGAAACTATCTATTATTGTTGGAGTCTCACAAATGCGACTTGCTTTGGCAACAATTACGATAAAGATATGGTTGTAAATAATATAAAGGATTCTATTATGGATTGGGGTTGGTGTAGTAGGAAATATAGAGATTGCATAGCTCTTGATGTACTAGTTTTGGTTGGTTGGATATTGAGATCACCATTGTACATATCTATTTCTTGAATTATATTTTTTCATTGATTAAAGAAAGATATATGATGCGAGTTTGTTCACAGATTTATCATTTAATTTATAATAATTTTGATTTTTTATTATTCAATTTATTTTATCAGTTTGAATGAAAGAATATCTATTATAAAAAAACAAAAACAAAAACAAAGATAAATCACCTTTAATTTTTCAATTTTGCTATTTTAACACGAATTATATACACTACACCGTAACCGTATGCATATTATTCACTACTACTAAAAGAAGAGGTGTGCTATCTTGACACCATCTTTTACACCAAATTTGACACTTTACGTTCTATTCACCTATTCATATGGTAAATAATGTATTTTTATTAAAATAATATAATTTTAAAAAATATTATAATTTTAAAAAAAAATATTTTTTTTTTAATTTATTTTATAACACAAATGTATAGTTGTTTCATTAACCAACTTTACAATTATATTAACCACAAAAATATATATTATTAACCAATTATTATACTTATAATTTATTAACCACTTTCACTATTTTATTAATCAAGAAAATACATAGTGATACGAAATTATAAATGTATTAACCAATTTTTATACTCTATTAATCAACTTTATTTTATATTTGACAACTCATTAACCAAATTATAAATTGTATTAACAAACTTTATATATTAATTTTTTTATGTTAGGTGTTAACTAAATTTTTATATATTATTAACCAAAACTATTTTAATGTAAAAATTATAAAAAAAGTCAAAATAAAAAAGTCATTGTTCACTATATTTGTGAACAATAATTGCGATGTAGTGTCAAAAATAACATTCCTCTTAATTTTTTTCGCATCATATAATTGTCATCTTGAACAACTAAGATTTTGACAAAATACATAGGTAATTGGAATAGCTAAGATATGATTTAGAATAGGTTTAAAGTCAAAAAGAAGACTTTCAAAAACTTTGAATGATTTTCTTTATTATACAATAACGAGCGGGGAGAAGTCCAAAACTTCAATTAATTATTCGACAAATAATCCTAACTTGTCCCAAACCTATTGTGATTTAGACCTTAGACCATGAAATAGGTTACCTAACTTAGTTCTAACCCCAAATTCTACTACATTTCATCATCACTCAATCTTCAATTATTTAATCCCAATAACATAACATAAACAAATAACCAAAACTACAAACCCAATTCAATGAACTCCAAATCATTCAAAATCAATAACACAATGTTTACATTAAAAGAATGGTTAATGTCATTTTACCCTCTTATATATAGGGGATTTCTAATTTTGCTTCCTGTAGTTTTTTTTTAAAAAAAAAACACTCTTTTTATTTTGAAAATATTAATAATTTAATTTCTAAAGTAAAAAATCGCAGTTTTTTTTGCCGATGTTCTTTCGAATTTATCTGTAAATTTTAAATTTAAGAACTAAATTATTTGTATTTTGAAATTACTTTTGAATTTATCTACGAATTTTGAATTTAAAAACTAAATTCTTTGTATTTTAAAATTACTAAGAGTGTTTTTTTTAAATAAAAAAATTGGAAGAAAAAGTTCAAAAATCATCTATATGATAAAAGGTAAAATGACAATAATCCAAAAAAAAAAAAAAAAATTTAAAATTTTAAAATAATATAATAAAGAAGCTATGTATATATATCCAAATTTAATAAAATCTAAGGCAGCCGCGACAAAACGGTATCAAGAGATAACAAATACAGATTCGTTACTTGTCACGGAAATCGCATAAGTCTTTACGCGAGAAATCGCATAAGTCTTTATGTGATCTGATCGTGGATTTTTAAAACATTGATGTATATATAAATATAAATATTCCATTGTATTATATCAACCCGAAGAAGGTGGCGGTGGAGGAGGAGGATAGCCACCAGTATCTGACCATGTTGAAGGTGGTAAATGGAAGCTACCACCGCTACGAGAGTGATCTTCTGGCTGCCGGTAAAACTCCATTTGCTGACCAGGAAACAGAGGAAGTGAAGCAGAGGATAATTGACTGGAAGGTGAAAATGTACTTAAAGATGAAGAAGAAGAAGACAAAGAAAGCGACGGAGTTAACGATAACATTGCAGAAGATGGATGAATAGCCGCCATTTGTGGCTCATAGAACCATTGCTCAAGTCCTTGAAGATCACCAGAGCCTTTCAGAATCTGAGAATACTGATAATAATCTCTTAACAAATCAGTAGGGTCTTGAAATTGAACTAACGGTGGTGGTTGCTGTGGCTGCATTTGCGGTGGTGCAGGCGAATAATATGTTGCAGGAGAAATAGATAGGGTTGAAGACGAAGTATTCGCCGGAAAAGTTCGTTGTTGAGTTGCTGTAACATTTTCAGGGAAGTTTAGTTTGGCTCTGTTTCCTCTGAATCTTAATGCAGCTTCATCGTAAGCTCTTGCTGCAGCTTCTGCAGTGTCGAATGTTCCGAGCCATACTCTTGCTGCTTTGTGTGGATCTCGAATTTCTGCTGCCCATTTTCCCCATGGTCTCTGTCGAACTCCTCTGTATCTTCTTCTTATCTCTCCGGTCTCTTCTTCATTTGTTGATGCTGCTTCACTAGACTGTGTTGCATTGCTTGTACTTGAAGGTGTAGTTGTAGTTTCATTTTGTTCTGCCACTATTGTAGAAATGTTACAAAATGATATATGTTCAAAACTAGCCTGTTTTAGTTATATAGATATATGAGATTCTTTGAAACACAGACACACAACACTAATATTGATACGTTAATATTGATAATAATTTTAAAAAAATTAATTAATTACAAATATGAGTGTCGTGTTTTGATACACTTAAACAAACTCGTCCTTTTTCAGAAGTATTGATGTTGCAGAGATAAGGATAAGGAGGGAAAATGAAAGCAATTGAACCTGATGATGAGTTTTCATGTGAAGAAGGTAATTTGAAATCAGCAATGTTTCTATGAAGTGTGGTGATATCTTGTTGAGAAGAAGAACCAACAACAGAATCATTACGAACATCATCTTCACGACCTCTTTTGTGTCCAACCCATGAACCAGAACCAGCACCACTAGAAGAATACATACGAGGAGAATTAGGAACAAAACCTGACATCATCGTATTCATACGATAAAAACCACTTCCTTGTTGGACTTGGACCCACTCATTTTGGGTCTGGCCCAACTCATACTGCTGCAAAGGTTGCTGGTTGTTCAATCCACTATCTTGTCTCAAACCTTCTTCCTCTTTTTCATCTTCCTCACTCAACCTCACCAACTTTCCTGAATCCCTTTGGTTCGCCACTTTTACATATAACCTTAACTCTTCTGTCTGATATGTAACAAAATCTCCAAACCTCAAATTTCTTTAATTAATTATTGCTTCTCGTCAAATTCTGACAAATCAGAAAACAAGGTCATATAATTACAAAATCACACTAGAACAATGATTTTGTTACACCTTATTTACAAATAAATATTTATATGCTTTCTGAAAATGATTGGTGGTGGCACAGTTGGAACCAATAGCACTACCCTGTGCAAATCTTTACTAGAGTCGGTTTCTTTTAGAAGAAGAGAGAGAAAGAAAAAGAAACAGTGATCATTTTTGAATTGAGTTGTATAGCTATAAGAGTCAAAACAAGCATTTATATAATACCATATATTATGTGAGCATACACACGTACCAATTACTTATATCGATTTTGACTGGATTTTGATTTTATCAATTAATCCAAACATGTCTTTAATTGTTTTGGATGATGAAGAAAAGTGCTTAAATATATGCAAAGTAAAAAATAAGAGATAAGAGTTAAGCCAAATATATGTAAAGTAAAAAATAAGAGATAAGAGTTAAGCCGTAAAGAGAGATAAAGATTAGGTTGAAAACAATGATAAACTTGGTGAAGTGCTCATGTTGAGTTTGTCTTTGTCAAAGCAAATTGCAATTAAAAAAGGTGAAAGAATCGTTTGAAATTCAATTAATTATGTAACTGAAATATATAAATATTTAGCAAACTGAAAGGTTGGAAGTCTAAACACGTCTCTAACAGGAGAGGGCAAGTTCATTATGCAGATGTAGGTGATTAAGAATACTGTTTTGTTATATTTATACCAAACAGAATATAGTATAGTATTTGACCTAGTGTCTATACTATATATATAGTTAAGGGTTATGACTTGACTAGTATAAGAGAAAGGGGAAGGTATGTAATGTATTAAATCTACACATGCTGAGTTAGGCATGATCTTCAACTCAGATTTTGAGAGATGTATATACATTAATACATTCTTACCACAAATTTTAATATGAATCATAACCTAACTACTTTAAAAATATTAAAATTTTCAATAATAAAATTGTCACCGTATTTAAATTTATAATAATATAAATGATTCGACCAATCAGACATGTCCGTATTACGGTCAAAATTAAAAACTCAAATAATCAATCTTAAATTTAATAGCAAATATTTTAATTAGAAAGATTCTAGTAACGTATTAGTATTTTTGTGTGTAATATAAGACTAATTTTCTCATGTTTATCAACAAAGGTTATGTTTACCAGAAGAATTTAAACTTCTATCACTTGACGGATGTTCAAATTTAGTAACTAATAACATCCTTAAATATGATTACTTCAACTGTAAGAAAGTTATAACATGATAAAAAGTTATACAGATCTAACACTGCTTAATCTAAGATTGAGAAGTTGCTACAATGATTAAAAATATACAATTGGACAAAAAGTAACAAGGACAGAGTGCTAGAACAAATCACACACGTGTACTTCGCTGGAAGAAACAAAATATTCACCTTCCCTTGTTACGTTAGTAACCTTCATGGAAATCTAACAGCCATCTTCTAAAATACTGTTTCGGGTAACTGTCATTAAGCAAAAATTCATTTTTTAATTCATTAATTATTAAATTATTAGATTATTAAATTATTAATGTATTTAACTTTTATATAATTTAAATATATCAAATATTTAATAAATCTAAAAAGAGAATTTTTGTTTATAATAGTGACCGGAGGGAGTACGTATTAGTATAAGTGAGGATGTTGTGTTGGATGTGAATTTTACACTATCTAAATTCACACTTAAAATCACCATCCGAACTCAAACCCAACTTCAAAAGATATTCGGGTGACAAAATAACACTCGCACCCACATCTGTTTGATTTGAATTTTTCCACTCAAATCCGAATCCAAAGCAAAAATACAAGAACAACATTATAATTCGAAACAAAAAATTTCATCAAAGTCTCTCAAGAAAATTAAGGAATTAAATTACAATGTTTCATCAAATTTGGTAATATCACAATTAAAATTAAAGTTTTAAATTTTTACACTTATATATGTTTAGGAGTACTTAGATAATTTAATACCTAAGTGGATGAAGTTTTGGATTTTGGATGTGGGTTTGAGTGCATCCAAAATATCGAGTGACACCCAAACTCAAATATAAACTCAGTCAACTCGGATTTTCACCCGTTGACTTGAATTAGATGCGAGTGGATCCCGTAAGTTTGGATTTGTTTGTCCCTATAAGACAAATTTTAATAACATAAAATTTCAATGTTTCTAATTTATTTTTAATTATTATTTATAAAAATATGAATTTATCAATATTAATAATTTACTTAAAATTAAAATAAAAAAAATACTTCTCCGTTGAACATGATCCATAGACCAATATTTAAGATCAGTTTTAATAAAATAAACTTTAATGTTTTTAATAAAAGAATTGTTTGCATAGATCAAAAATTCAAATTTATTTATCTTAACTAACACAAGATTTTAATAAATTATTAAATTATCAGATTCATTTAGTTTAAAATTATTATTTAATTAATAATAAAATTAAATAATTTAATATTTATTAAACTAATAAGAATTTTTTAATATAATTTTATTAATTTATGTTTAATAAACTAAAACACTGTGATATTTTTTAGATAGCAAATAAAATAGAAAAAACAAAAAGGACGAGAACATGAAATCTAACCTATAGAAAACATTTTAAAAAAATAATAGTTGAACATATTCAATTTATCTCTTAAAAACTTTCAATAATATATAAATATAAAGTGAATTCTATTGAATATCAATAATTTAAATATTTAAAATAATTTTTAATGGTTTTACTTTTGTGAAAAACCTTTACCTAATTTTTTTTTTTATTCACATCAACTTACAAGATATACCCACATTTAAGTCGATAATCTATTAGGACATCCTATTGGAAGATTGACATTATCAAAAAGAAGTACTAGAGGGTTGGAAGTTAGCCAAATTAAGTTCTAATAATCGGATGATCACTAATTAAATGCCAATAAATGTTAAACTAATCAAAGGGTAAATATTAATGAGACAAAAGACTTTAATCATACCCTAGTAAACCTATAAATTAGGTATGCCTAATAGTGCTTATTCATGCATAAACTCTTTCTCAATTATGAAAAAAGTGGCAATTTAGAAACTAATGTAATTTCTTAACCCTTAAAGCATTTCTTAAAACAGAGAAGCATGACCCTGTTTGATAGACAAAGTAGCCAAACAATGTTTTCCAAATTAAAGGATGCAAAATGGCTGGTATAACAAACCAACACTCACGCTTAAGGACTCTTTTTATTTTCCCTCTGCGGTGAGGTGAAGTGTAGGGTGACAAAACAAATCATATCATTCACCCATTAATTTGTCACCAAACTTTATAATTAGAGATTAAAGGTAGTGCACGAGAGTGTAAAATAATTTTAATTATGTATCAATAAGAATTATTTATTCGGTTATGTAATTCAATTAAATTAAAAATATTTAAATGATTTTGACATAATATATGATGATGATTGATTGCCAGTGTAATCGATATATTTTTTTTCTTATAATTATTATATTAATAATATATATATATATATATATATATATATATATATATATATATATATATATATATATATATATATATATATATATATATATATAAAATTCACATTTAAAAAATAAAAGTGACAGATTAAAAAAATTTCAACAAACAAAATACCCTTATAAAAAATCAATTAGGAACTAAACTAAAAATTTTAAGAAATGACAATGATATGGGTTAGTCTCAGAGCAGTTTAATAAATTTTGAAAGGAATAAGTTATAAAGCGCGCAACATGTGATTATGAAAGAAACTCCTCAACAAAATTCCCTAGTAGAACTCATGAGTATATGACCATCTTGGAATGAGTTATGAGCTTTTAAGATTTGGTTGTCAAGAGTTTATGGGAAGCATGTGTGAGTACTGCAACATACTTGATCAAAAGGTATCCATCAGTGGGAATAAATTTTTAAACATCTGTGAGGGTTTGAAGAGGGAAATCATAAGACTACTCTAAGTTTAATGTGTTTGAATCTTCAAATATTTCACATATAAGAACATAAAGTCTCATGATAGATCTATCATGTCTTTATTTTTAATAAGAAAAAGTACAAGTTGTGGAAAATTAAATGTGAAGGATCAAGATTATTAATAACCATTGATGTTAATTTTGGTAAGACTCACACAATGATAAAATGCAAATATTTAGAGAATAAATTGTTAGAAATAGAGGTGTAGAAAACTCGATTTAAGGTGAAATCTTCATCTTGTGAGATATTAGATGAATATGAGAATTGTTGGTGCATAAGAATCAAAGATGATTGGAATAATAGAAGAATAAAAGAGAATGACGGCTACAAAAAAGAGAAAGAAATAAGAATTGTTGTTATAAATGACATTTACTACTAGTCTATTTATACAAGGGGAAAATTGTCACGTAGGCCCTAATAGAGTAAACTTAGTGACTAAGATAAACAGTACATAAATAGTAAATACTAAAGTACCCTTAAAAACTAAACTTAACAGCTATGCTAAGGAAACTCAATCTCCAGAGCATCAGAACTTCTGAGCACAACCAGAAGTTCTGGACTCAACTTCTTAATATTGAATTACTCTTCAATACCCCATCCCTTAATTCATATTCCTAAACAAAATTAACCACACCAATTCCATCCCTTAAGAGGAGAAATTGATCTGTCTTGATTTCCTTCGTCAGAACATCTGTCAACTGCTTCTGGGTGCTACAGTGCACAACTTCTAACGCTCCTTTATGCACTTGACTTCTGAGAAAATGATACTTCGTCTCAATATGCTTGCTTCTTCCATGTAACACTGGATTCTTGGCAAGATTTATTGCAGACTTGTTATCAATCAACAGCTTCAGAGGTTTCTCTATCACAATCTTCAAATCCTCCATAAGATTCAGAAGCCAAACAGGTTGACATGCAGCTACAGCGCCTGCAATATACTCAGCTTCACACGTTGACAGAGCCACAACAGGTTGTTTCTTGGAACTCCAAGAAATAGGACCTCCCCAAAACTTAAACAAGTAACCAGAGGTACTTCTTCTGTCAACTCTATCTCCACACCAGTCAGAATCAGAATAACTCACTAATTCTGGTTCTGTCTTTCTTCTAGATGGAAATAGCACTCCATATTTCAGAGTTCCCTTTATATACCTCAGAATCCTGACGGCAGCTTGATAATGGGACCACTTTGGATTACTCATAAATCTGCTGACCATTCCAACTGCATAGCAAATGTCAAGTCTGATGCACAAATGCCTAAGAGAACTAACCAACTGCTTGAAGGTTGTAGCATCCACAGAATCACCATCAGAGTCAGAATCCAATTTATGATTGGTTTCTAATGGTGTCACCGTAACTTTACAATTCTTCAGCTTAAATCTCTTCAGAAGTTCAAGTTCATACTTCAGCTGATGTAGAACGATACCCTTCTTTGAGTACAGAATCTCCATCCCTAGAAAATACACCATATTTTCGAGATCTGTCATCTCAAACTCATTCATCAGAACTTCTTTGAACTTGACTATATCTTCTGGACAGCTTCCTGTTAGTAATATGTCGTCAACATAAAGACACACCAAAATCATATTGCTATCAGAATTCTGCACATACACGCCATACACCATCTCACATTTCTGAAACTTCTGCCTCTTGAAAAATGAATCAATTTTCATATTCCAAGCTCCGGGCGCTTGTTTCAATCCATACAAGGCTTTATTTAACTTGTATACCCTCCCTTCCTGATTCTTTTTCATAAATCTAGGAGGTTGTAACACATATACCTCTTCTTGTAATGGACCATTCAGAAATGCTGACTTCACATCCAGATGTATCAAAGGCCAACTTCTATTTGCAGCCAAAGCAATCACCAATCTGATTGTTTTATGTCTAGCTACAGGAGCAAACACCTCAAAGTAATATAGTCTAGGTTTCTGAAGAAAACCTTTATCCACTAGTCTTGCTTTGTGTTTGCCAATTGATCTGTCTGGCTTAAGCTTTACCTTTAAAACCCATCTGACGCTGATGGCTTTCTTATTTTCTAGAAGTTTTGTCAACTTCCACGTTTTGTTCCTCTCTATAGCCTCAAGTTCTTCTTTCATGGCATTTAGCCATACTTTCTTCTTGAGAGTTTCTTCAATATCAACTGGTTCAAATCTACTAACATGGCACACTGAACAACTTCTCCTTTAGAGTCTACTTCAGTGTCTTGCAACATGTTTAAATTTTCAAACCTTCTTTGTATTTGTATGATCCTCTGTGGCCTCTGAACTTGTTCTGAAACTTCTCCCGAACTTGGAACGTCAGCTTCTGGACCTTGTCCAGAACTACTTCCTTCAGAATTACCACCTTCTGAGTTTCTGGAAGCTTGTCCTCTAGACTCTTCATCTTCAGAGTTTTTCCTTCCAAAAGTATGATAACCACCAGATTCTAGATCATTATCAAAATCTAGATCAAAATCAGATCCACTATCAGAATCTCCTTGAGATTCTAACTCATCTTCTGAGTCTTCATAATCAGATTCATCTTCTGACTCTGACTTATCTTCAGAACTTGCTAAAGGATCTTCAGAAACTAACTTTAGTGTTGACGCTACACCAGAGTCTGATTGAGACTTGCTCCAATCCCATGTTTTTGAATCTTTTACAACAACGTCTCTGTTGATTTCAACTATGTTGGTTTCTAGACAATAGAGCTTATATGCACCTGTAATGTGGTACCTCACTAGTAACATTACCTTGCTTCTATCATCCAGCTTCTGTCTTCTTGCTTCTGGGACGTGTTTGTAACATACAGAACCAAACACTCTCAGATGACCAACACTTTGCTTATCTTCAATCCACTTCTCTAAAGGAAAAATTTCCTTCAGCTTCTTTGCTGGACACCTGCTCAGAACATATGTTGATGTGGCAACAGCTTCTCCCCATAACATGTGAGGTAGCTTCTTCTCTTTCAGTATACTTCTGTCATATCAAGCAAAGTTATGTTTCTTCTCTCAGTAAGACCACTGTGTTGAGGAGTATATGGAGAAGTAACCTTATATTCTATTCCATTCTCCTCATAGAACTTCTGGAACTCTGTAGAATTATACTCACCTCCACCATTCGTTCTCAGAATCTTCATCTTTTGACCACTCTGTTTCTCAGCCTTCACCTTGAACTTCTAAAACTCAATAAACACTTCATATTTGAACTTAATGAGTTTTACCCATGTCATCCTTGTGAACTCATCCACAAAGGACACAAAATATTTGTTTCCTCCAAGTGAAGGTACTGGAAATGGTCCACACACATCAAAGTGTACTACTCCCAAAGCATGCTTCACTCTGGGGGCTACTTCTGATGTAAATGGAAATCTAGGTTGCTTGCCTTTCATGCATATCTCACATGACTTCTCAGGCTTCACAATCTTTGAAATGCCATGTACAAGCTTCTTTGAACTTAGATGCCCTAAGCTTCTATAGTTCAAATGCCCCAACCTCTTGTGCCATAGCTTACTATCACATTCAGCGCCTTCTGCACTAAGGCACTCTGCTTCAGCTGTATTAACATTCACCTTGAATGTTTTGTTGCTTCCCTGCTCAGACTTCATAATCAACTTCTGATGGGAATCATACAACTTCAAGAGGTTATCCTTCATTACAACTGAGAAACCTTTCTCAATGAGATGACCTACACTTATCAGATTGCTTTTAATTCCAGGAATATACCAAACATCTTTGATCAGAATGTTTTTCCCATTCTTCACCTTGACTCTGACATTTCCCATACCTTCTACATTAAGGTACTTATCATCAGTACATCTGATCTTTGTTCTCCTTCTGGAGTCAAAGTCTATCAACCATTATTTGTTCCTAGTCAAGTGATTTGAACACCCAGTGTCCATATACCACCAATATTCTAACCGCTTACAATCAGAATCAGAAGCCATCAACAACACAGGTTCATCATCAGAGTCTCCTCTGGATATATTCACTTCTTCTGATTTTCTTCCTTTGTTTCTACAATCTTTGGCAAAATGGTCATACTATTTACAATAGTAACATTGAACCTTTTTCTTGTCATATCTCTCATTTCCCTTCTGATATTTATTTTCATCAGAAGTTGAGGTTTCTGACTTCTAGAATCTATCACCACGTCTATTCTGCTTCTGGTCCTTCTTGACAAAAGAAGCCTTCAGAGCTTGCTCAGCTTCCCTCTTATAAGTTCTCTCAGTCAGACGCAACTCTTGTGCTTCTAGGCTGCTTTGCAACTCTTCTATTCTCATGGTTTCCAGATCTTTAGAATGTTCAATAGAAACAACAATGTAATCAAACTGAGGAGTAAGCGACCTCAGAACTTTCTCTATGATTACTTGTTCACAAAGTGTTTCTCCACAAGCTTTCATTTCATTAGTGATCAGAATCACTCTGGAAATATACTTAGAAACTTTCTCACTGTTCTTCATGTTGAGATTCTCATATTTCTTTCGCATGGACTGAAGCTTCACCTTCTCCACTAATGCGTCACCACCATAACATCTTATCAGTATATCACATGCCTCCTTCGACGTCATCGAATCAGCAATCTTCTTAAACATGTTTTCATCCACACACTGATGGATATATAAGAGAGCTTTCTGATCCTTCTTCCTCATACTTCTTTCTTCAGTTTTCTGTTTTTCAGTAGCATCTGTCGCTACTGAAACATAACCATCTGTTACCAGCTCAAGAACATCTTGAGCACCAAACAGAACTCGCATCTGTATCATCCATTTGTTCCAGTTTTTACCATTAAAAACTGAAAGTTTAGTGTTTAAACTACTGCTTTCACTCATCTTAAACCTTGTAGAAAAATTACTTGGAAATCTCAATTCTCACTCAGTGTTTCTCAAAACCCACAAAATATGATTATGTTCAAACACACAGCTCACAATCACTCGTGTTTCCCAGGAATTTCAAGAACAACCAAGAGCTCTAGATACCAATTTGTTGGTTCACAAGAATCAAAGATGATTGGAATAATGGGAGAATAAAAGAGAATGACGGCTACAAAAAGGAGAAAGAAATAAGGATTGTTGTTATAAATGACATCTACTACTAGTCTATTTATACAAAGAGAAAAATTGTCACATAGGTCCTAATAGAGTAAACTTAGTGACTAAGATAAACAATACATAAATAGTAAATACTAAAGTATCCTTAAAAACTAAACTTAACAACTATGCTAAGGAAACTCAATCTCCAGAGCATCAGAACTTCTGAGTACGACCAGAAGTTCTAGACTCAACTTTTGAATATTGAATTACTTTTCAATAAGGATGATCACTCGTCACTAAGATTTAGAGGAAGACAACCAGCAATGGGTCTTGATTATCGTTTGGATAAAGATAGAGAAAAATATATTGTCGCACTAGTGTACAATTATGTTGGCCTAGAGTGTTATACAACAATTTGTTATGTTTGAAATGGATATGTTTATTTTTTTGTAATTTATAGTTTGATATGATTTCATTTGGATGTATTTGGTTAGTTCGATTTCGTATGATTTAGTTCAACATGAAATAGTTCTATTTGATTTTTTTAAAATTTGGTTTGATTTAATTTTGTTCATTTGATTTAGTTTGGACTCTCTTTTTTGATGTTCCTCCTCTTTATGTTGGTTTTTCTTTCCAGCGTCTTCAACAGTTTTTCTTATCTTTGGTCATTGCTACTATTTATAATTTATTATAAATTCACTTTTAACTCTTGTTTGTATATGTTTTGTTATTTATCTTATTGGAATTCTAGGATCTTTATATTTTCTCTATTTTGTTATATTTGTTATATTTATTGTTACACTATTAAATAGTAAAAGAAAATTAAAAAATATCAAAGTAACAATCTCATTATAATGAAATTACATAGAGAGAATAAAATCAAAGGATGTAGAAGAAGAAGAAGCAAAATTAGTCAACAAAGGAATAGCCAGATAACTGTACCTTTGAATAAGGGATGAGTTGAAGCTTTTGAAAAGTTCACGATGGAATCTGTATAATAGAAGAGAACAATCAATTATACAATTTAAGAATAGTTGTACTACACAATGTAAGAATAGGTTTAGATGAAAAATTAAATTAAGAACAATTATAAAGTCGATTTCTTGTGGATCTCACTAGTTTATGGCCACTAATATTGAAAGTGGTGAAAGTCTTATAAACTTTATGTAATAAGAATCAAAGTGTTGAAAAGTCAGTATTGTAAGCACTTCTAAGATGTGTGACACAATAATTTAACAAAGGTCGATAGAATTATTCATGATTCAGTTCATGAAAGAAAATGCAATCAAACCAAATCAAATCGAATTGAGTTGTTATTATCGGTCAAAAAAAATTGCTAATACTTCATCTCAAATTGATAGAAGTTTAATGTGTCACTACAATGTTTGTGGACAAAACTGAAACTATATATCAGAAAATTCATGGATACCTTTTCTTAACCTAATTATTTCTTGGTAAACTAAATATGAAATTAATGTTATTAACTAATAGTATGTGCTAATTGTTTGAAAAGGAGCCAAGTATTATGATTGTTAAAAAAAAAACCATAGTATAATTGCATAAACAAACTGAACTCTAAAAGATAAATCACAAATGAGATCCGACCAAAC
Source organism: Vicia sativa (assembly GCA_021764765.1). Taxonomy (NCBI): domain Eukaryota; kingdom Viridiplantae; phylum Streptophyta; class Magnoliopsida; order Fabales; family Fabaceae; genus Vicia; species Vicia sativa. The sequence goes on along the minus strand of CM038792.1, from coordinate 88,564,210 downwards.
TAGATAAATTTGTAAATTGCAGGTAATAACTCAGTTCTTTTTAATGCAGTCGAGTATAATTGTTTAATGGTTTTTGGTTCGTTGTGAAAGTGACTCACATAGAATAACCAAATTGTAAGAGATAAAATGGATCTAAATGATCCTTAATATTATATGATTACAAATCAAAAGAATATCAAATCAAAATAATGTATCAGGAGTGAAGTTCATAAAAAAGACATAACCATTTAAGCATACCTTGTATAACATTTTAATGAGTTGAAGAAGAGAAAATTTTGAAAGAGCAGATTACAAGCTGTATGAAAGAAAAGAATATTCACTTGCAAAGTAACAATAATAGTAGATGAAATCAAGATAATCTTAATTTCAAAATATATTAAAAAATATTAAATAGAAAATTTAATTACCAGGTTGAGAAGAATCAATACTTTGAAATTTTAAATTGATTATAGGGAAAGAAGCGACTAATGGAGCGGAAATTAACGAAAGTTATCATAGAGGTGTCACCATAGTATATAGCTTTATAATGATCAATTCGTGCGACGATGAAAGTGATAATTTGAAACCCTAAGAATGGACTATAAGAGTTATTGGGATTTGAAGCAACGAAATAATAATTTATGAAATAAAGAGAAAATATTTGCTAATATATTTATATGATATAAATCATGTGTATGTGTGCACGCACATGTAAGTGAGTGATTTACGTGTCATGGTAAAATAAAATTTTTGAAAATTGAACTTTGTCAATAATAAAAGGGAAAATAATATTCACCTCCTCCAAAGTCTATTAAAATGACATTAACATCTTCTCTAATTTTAAGATATACATTAACCTTCTCAGATGTCTATTCAAATGATATTAACACCACCTTAATATTTTAGTTAGAGCCAAAAATCGTAAGGATAGATGATATTTATCTGCAATTTTTTGTTTATCATTAAAAATATTTGATGATATATGTAAATTTAAAAGAGGTTAATGCATTTTCTAAAACTAAAGAGAGTGTTAGTGTCATTTTAAAAGACTTATGTTGATATAGATAAGTTTTTTATTAATATTTTATTATCACAAATATATCATAAAGAAAGACGTTGAATACCGAAGTCTTCTATGACAACATTATATATATATATATATATATATATATATATATATATATATATATATATATATATATATATATATATATATATATATATATATATATATATATATATATATATATATATATATATATATATATGGACAAAATCGGACAGGTCACTCCTCCACGACTTATAACGATCCACCAAAGCTAAATAACGCGCAGGGAGCTTCTATCTATTTGTTCCACGCGTCATTCGGTACCCTCTACTCGACATCCACCAAGTAGAACCACCGAGCTTGTCTCACTGAGGACTATATATTTAATTTGTTTACGGTGGCATATATCATTTGACTTTAAAATCTTTATTTTTATTATTTAAATGAAAAAAAAAAAAAAAAAGTAGTTGTCACGTACACCAGAAAATATTCCAAAGTCGGTGAGCAGACAAAGCCATTTGTTGAATTTCTTCTCATTATTATTGAATATTCAGGTTTATTAACACATTCATTCAACTAGAAGAAAAAATAAATTAAACAATATATTCAAGCATCAATTTGATTGATTGAAAAAGAACGAACGAATAATAAGGATGGGAAAGAATATAAATATGAGACTTTGTCTTTTGTCTTTATCTAGCATGTAAAAAGCTAGTGTGGGTATTATAGTGCTTTCAAAACCGAACCAGACACATGATATGAGGAAGAAAAAGGAAGGGGACAACAAAGAAAGTTTTTAAACATCATCAGTTTGGTGTGTCTTTTTATAATAATTACGGGATTATTGAAGTTATACTACTACTATCATATAACACACGTGATCAAGTTCTCCTAGACGAGGCATTTCAAGATCTAATACTACTGTTCATACATAGAGGTTCAATGTTACGGGAAGAAAACTCAAAAAGATGTTGAATTTTAGTACAATAAAACCAATTAAAAAGATGTTGAAATAAAACCAGACGATTTTAAGGTTACAAACATTAGTACGAGGAAGTTTTCAGTTCACATTGATATATGCTGATTTTTTAGAAAAGTATTCATTATTTGAAAATTTTCAAATTAGATAAAGTCCTCATTGTCGGAAATATGAAGTTTAATAGCAATTTTATAGCAAATGTAAGAGAAAATGACCTGCTTAATTCAATTTCAACCTTTTGAAAAAGTATATGGTTATGAATAGATAGAAAGAAAAAAATTTAACATCCGATAGCCCCAAATATGAAATATATTATGCTAAAATGTGATATAATGTTTACTTTATAAATTACTTAAAACATACCTCACCTAATTAAATATTAATTATTTGTTGTATCAATAAAATGATGTTGATAAAAATTTATATCGTTAGTGGTTCGAATATATATATATATTTTTATGAACAACAAAAATCATTTTGTTGATATAGCAAATAATTAAGATTAGGTGTATATATATATATATATATATATATATAAAATGAGAGATCAAATTACATTCGAAGAGTTACACTCGCTCAAAAATGTCACTTTGGATTAATATTTTTTAAAATCAATCAACGGTTGAAATATATCATCATATAGATCATACATATAAAGTTTGAGATTAATCTATAATGATTTACTATGTCATTGAACTACATCAAAATTTAACGTTATATGAAAGTCCATTTTAACGTTAATATTTGGATATCTTGATCGTATAGTAAATCATTATAGATTAATCTCAAACTTTATAGGTATGATCTATATGATGGTATGTTTCAATCCAACGGTTGATTTTAAAAACTATTAATCCGAAATGACGTTTTTGAGCGAGTGTAACTCATAGTGTAACTCTTCAAGTGTAATTTGATCTCTCCTATATATATATATATATATATATATATATATATATATATATATATATATATATATATATATATATATATATATATATATATATATATATATATATATATATATATATATATATATATATATATATATATATATATAATTAGATTATATAATGAATTTAAACGGTTAAATTAATGGAGTAAGTTTGGAGTAAGTTTGTTTTAAATTTTACTCTTAGGATAATTTAAGTATAATTTATAAAAGATAAATATGATAGATACATGGTCTAATAGATATAAATAAAATCATTGCATTATGAAACAGATATCTTAATGTAAAGCCTTAAGACAAGAGTTTGTTATACATGAAATCTTTACGTACGTTTACCTAATTAATTATGTTGGTTTCTTTTTTTAAAAAAAGTGTTTCTGAAATAATTGGTTCATGTTTTATTAGAACTTGTGCGGTTGATACAAGGTTGAGTAAGTATTATCTATATTCTAAAATATTTGTGTTAGAGGACCTCACATTATTTAGAGCAGTCAAAATGGAATAGTTCATATAAACCGATATGTCCGACCCAAAAAATTATAAAGTTTAAGTCTTCAAATTAGAGTCCGTATTTTTAAAAGTGTTTTTAGTTCAGCTTTAATTTTTTTCACCCGGATTTTCCTATGGACTATGATTTCCAACTAATAAATTCAGCAGAAAAATCTGCAAAAAATTGTTTATCTCAATTTTTTTAAAATCATTTTTAATTGTATATTAAAATAACCATAATATAAAAATAAAAATTTAATTTAAAATGCTTTGATTTTAAAGAAGATAAATTCATAGAACAAAAAATTTTAAACTACAAAAAATAAAATTTTAATTTTAAATGCTTTAATTTTAAATAAAACAAATTCATAAAACAACAATTCATAAGCTACAAAGTTTGTAACAAGTTCTTACATAGTCACATTACTAAAAATGACTCAAACAATTCATTTGTCTCCCTAACTTAAAAATCAGAATTCGTTACTAACGTCTTCTTTATGTGATTCTTCGACGCCCTCTTCATATTGATCACTTTCATTAAATGGTTCTTCAACACCATCTTCATATGGAATACGGCTAAATTGTACGAGAAATCTTACCAATCCACCATAAACATATCCCAGAGCAGTTCCGCTGGCATACACATGTAAAATGTAGCAAGCCATGTTGTTTTCTGCCATCAATAAAAACATTAAGAAACTAAACCTGGAAAAACACAATTCAATAAAGAGCATAAATATTATCTTTTTCTTTTTAATACAATAAATATTATCTTGTACTCTTAATTTAATACACAAAAACAGAGTTTATCATTATTATATAGCACACAAGACACATTAAGTGACATTGAATTGACTTGAAAGAAGATATCACTCTATGCTGTAATGCTACGTAATGAAATGAAAACTCGTTCCAAGATTTCCCAGCAGTCTCAAGCAGTGCAACATTTGCGTCTTTAATTCTACAGATGCCCCACAAAGCATTGAAGGCTGCCTCTTCCCACCCTCAGTTATGCCCCAATATCAAATATCCATCAAATCTTACTAATGTAGTTTCATATATCAAATCTTGTTTTTCAAAAGAGAAAAACAGTATATTCAGTAAAAATTGAATGGCTTCTATAGACAGATAAAAATGAATTTAAACTACCATAAAAAGCTAGATATAATCTTTAGATACTCACATGACAGTTAATATCTCATCCCTTGAGTATTTACAAATAATCTTTTGAAGGTGACCTACAGTTTGCCCATTCATAGCCGCAATCGAATAGAAACTAGAAACAAATTGAACCCCGGGTTCCAGTAGTTTCTCCACTTGCACCCGCATTATCTTAAGTGTCTCCTTAGTACGCACAACATCATTGCAGCAAGCAAGCAACAGAAATCAACAAATAATCTCAAAGGCAAACTCATCATATCCTAATAACCCTTCTAAAAAAAAACCAATTCAATGTCACACTATAAAATTCCTAACCTAGACAGTATAAGTTCAGAATCCAACCCAACTGTCGGAGCTTGAGAGAAACTTTCACAGCATCTTCCTTCCCTGACTTAGTCAGTGGCCGATCATGGTCTGCGCAACAACAAAAAACCATAGGCATGTTTCAATTTCCACTACAATTCCTAATTGAATAAAGTTAGACAGTTAAATTCCGAAAAACGAAGGGTTTAGTTCACTTTAGAAAAATCCAGAGTTATTAATCCCGGATAGCGGAGCGGAGCGGCCGACCCCGGGAATGAAAAAAGTGGGAATAGTGGGATCTCGGATAGCGGGATAATTTTTGTTGACTTTTTAAATTGACTATTTTAAAATTAAATATATAAATATTCTATACAAAATTTAACTTAAGACTCTTAGTCTCTACCCTTGTCTTTCTCTTTCTCTTTTTTTTATTGAAAAATTCAAGACTCTCTTCTTTCTCTTCTCTGCATTTGTGTATCTTCTTATCCTTCTAATGAAGAACCGAGCCGCTCCGCCCGGTAGCTTCCCGCAACACGCCACCCAGTAACGCAGCTGAAGCGGCTGAAGCGGCCGCTTTTCCATCTCCGCCACCGCACCCTGCATATCGTGCGGGAGGGTGCCGCACCGCTACGGATTAGGATTAAATAGAATTAAATAGAATTGACAACTCTGGAAAAACCTATACCAATTGTTTCTGATCTATTAAATAGAATTATTATTCAGTCCCTAAAATACAAAACTGTACAAACTGTGAACACATTCTAAATTTGACCAACTTAGTTCTGTACATTTACTAAAGCTCGTTTCATTTTACAATTGGAAAATATTTAATGTAAATGGATTTTAATTACTTTCAAGTTCAAAACTAAACAAGTTCAAGGGCAAGTAATGAGGAAATAAGAATGATACCTGAATATTAATTTATTCTCATGAGAGCAACTAATCGTTTAGTGGATCTTTTAAAATTGAACATTTTTATATTTGTGTGTTTCTAATAAATATCCTTCATATTAAATAACAATGATGAAGAATAATACATTCTATAAGCTCCAAATTTACCACTTTCCTCGTCACTATTTCCTTATAGTTTGCAAACCATTCATGACTCTTTGTTCCCCTTTATATATCTATAAAAATAACAATTGTATTACAAACTTACAATAATTGAGTGGCTGGACAAGATAATACATGATCACAAATTCAATCATTATAAAGAAAATGTTTAGGCACCATGTATAGAAGAAAAGATGGTAGGTAGGAGTTTCATTTCAGGTCGCTTAAGAAGACATGTACCTTGTAGAGTTTTGGTTCCTGTGATGTGAGTCTAATGTGATTTTAGACCAAGCAAATTGAAGTTTGATGATTTAGTAAGTTAAGGCCATTAACACATGAGATGCTACCTGTCAAAAAAAGAAGAAAAAACTAATTCATATAAATCAACACCCCATAATCTAGTGATCTATCTGCTTGTCACTGATTCAAGATTTTGTATGACAACACGCTGTTTTAGCTTGTCAATCTAGCTTTGGGGCTGAACCAAACATACAGTTCCAATGTAAAAATAATACTAAACATGAATTAAGAAGAGAAAAGGTGAAAGAGTTTCTTACTGTTACGGTTGGATTACCAAACATATCATGATACTGGAAAATTGATTAATTTCAAGATTATATAATAAACAACCTTATTCCAATTTTGTCAAGGCTCTATATAATGCTTTATGCTTTTTCCTCTTTAAAGTACTGAAAAATTCAATCCAATAAAAAGCCCATCATTAACAAGAAAGTCATTAAAAAAGGAAATTAAATAACTACAGTAAAACTAAGTATGCTAAAGAATTAAGTATATCAAAGCAATTAAAATGCATTTATTATTTTAAATTACTTATTTTTGCTGCCATGAAATGAAACCATAATGCTAAAAAATAGATTTGGAACATGAAGGTCAAAGAAATATGAAAGTATGCATGTGTTGATTTACATTTCCAAGGTCGTGAAGAGCACGTTCAATGCACATAGAGAAGAAAACAATGACAGAGCAAACAACTGCAACAATCCATGTTGGTGTATATTCAAGAGTCTTGAACATGAGGCAACCAAATAACATTGAAGATATAATCAAAACAAATATAGTCATTCTTTTCAATACCTCTAAAATAGTTATCGAAAGACACATAAGCACTAGTGAAGTTAGACACTATTTTTCTTTTTTACATAATTTAGAGTGCAGTAAGTAATAACTTGTTAATAGAAATGAACATATAATAAAAATATCCACTTACTGCAATTCCCTGAGGTTGAATGGAGTTTTTCCTTGATTCCACAGCCGCAAGATTCGGTGTAACACCCTAAACATTCGGTATAGCAGATGGAATGTTCGATACGGCAGATGCAATATTTCGGTTTAGCTGTTGCATACTTTGGTGGCTCAAAACTTCAACTCGGCGCTTGCAACGTTCAGCGCATCATATCTCAGTGTAGCAGTTGCATCAACATTTGTTACAATATCTATATAGTACATAAAAATAAAATTGAGAGTGAGTATGCACAAATCACATCAAGACTAAATAAACTTCTGCAAACTAAAATTGATCAAACGTTACATACACATCTAAGTGAATAATAAACCAATCCTTGAAGCACATTGACTCAGAGTTGTGGCTTGTTAAGATGAACTTTTACTCAACCAAACACCAGATAATGCATTCTCAACAAACAATATCTATTTGCAAACATGTTATAACAATTATAAACGAGTTATACTCAAAATCAACATGCATATACTCACTGTGGCATTTCAACAAACACCTTGTTTGCAAAACTCAAGCCAGTGCCAAAAGAGTAATTCTCATCAACAGTATCAACCAAAACAGATCAAGAATAGTAAATAAAAATCCTAACTCACAACCCCTATGAACCATATCCGTAGTTTCCCTAGAAACTCTAATGAATCCGAAAAAACTTAACAGTTATTCTCACTATGCAATTTCACACTTACCATCAACTCCTTGACAAGCTCAAAGCATGTCAGTTACCATATCCTCCATTACATTGTTTTCTTCATTAACCAATTTCACATACTCACGTTTAATGAATCCGCAATGAGAGGCTACAGAGTATCTACATTCAGTAGCGAGACACGTTTGATGGATTCAGTGATGGCGGCGGCGGCGGCGGCGGGTGTTACGGAGGGAGTGAGGTGGGTGACGAGTGCTTTTACTAGATCTGGAAGCTTCTGTTGTTATTCTTTGTCGTTCATTGTTGCCAGCAAGTTACGAAACAGTGTTGTAGGTAGAATGGGAGATATTTTTTCGACAGAGAGAAGGGAGTGAGGGGGTGTTTGGGTGAGTCACTATGTCTAACTCGGTATCAATCTTTTTTAGTCTATTATAAATCTATAAAAATGAAAGTATTTGGATTTTACCACAACATCCTTTTTGAAAAAAAATAATTTGGTCTATTTTAAAAGAGTAATAAAGTAACGATGACAAATACTTGCACCACATTCATTTAGAGCTGATGTGTCACTCCCATATTTTTTCTCCATTTTTCTAATTTTCTTTTTTTACACTAAATTACACTAAACAAATGAATTTATTAATATAATATATTAACCTACTCAAAAGCCAACGATTCAAAATTTCTGGGAATACCAAACGTGTTTCCCTTCCTCATGCCTTATCATTATCTCTCTGAATCAATATTCAAATTGCAATGGGAAACCAACACATAACGCAGCTTTTCCAAATCTCACCCGTGTCATCTTTCCTACCCCCATTTTGTTTCCCCCAAACCTTCTCATCATCAATCTCCTCATTGTTCTCTTACTTCCAACAACTGGTTTCCTCTGCTTCTTCTCCTAAACTCACCTCTTTCCATATACCTTCAGCCGCCGTAAACCCCTTCATTCTCTCACCGGATCCTCCTTCGAACTCCTCTACAGCCGCTGTCATACGCAACTCTGTTCCACCTCCAGCCATCAATCTTTCGCCGTATCTCCTTCACCGCCACCATCATCTCCATTCTCATCGACAAACAGCTCCTCTGCTCAACATCATCCCTCGTCGCGTGCTCTGTTCCTTCGTACTTCTGGTAAGCATTAATTTCTTTTTGTCAGTTGGTTTGTAAAATTTTGTTTTTCCTACTACAAGCATTCGTGTATTCTATAGGACTGAAAAGACAGGATACGAGTCTAATGTATCAAGGTTGATACATATGTGCTTTTTATGCGGATCTATGTTGTTGATAGTTTGGACCGAGAGAATTGGGAAAGCAAAGCAAGAATTTCGGTGATGAAGTAAAAACTTCTTGCCTGATGCACACACACCATGTTATTACCAACAGACTTTGAACTTATCTATGGATTAGTTGCAGAATATCATAAATGACCCATTTATGCTCAACAGTGTCATCTTGGTGTTAGCCAACAAACAGGACCTGGTATGTGTATCTTCTTGATATGTGTTCTACTTCTCAGAAAAAAATTAAAATTGTGCTTTAGAAAGTACTTGCTAAATTGTATTCTGCCGGTGCATCTAATTAGAATAATTAGATAAATGTTTATTGGCATGTTTGTTGGCATTTTGCACAAGCATAAGAATTGTTCGAATTGAAGTGTGAAATTTCTGGCAGCAGATACTTAATGTCACAGAGAATGTTATGACGATGTCGACCCGCTTTGACAATTCACACGAAATATAAAAGATAAATAACACAATAAGTTGTTCACCCGTTCGGTTCTAACAAACCTACGGAGGCTACCAAGCCGGGAGGAAATTCACTATTAGTAGTATCAATTCGAGTTAAACTCACCCGTTTACAACTCACTTAATCACTACCCAATGACACTTCACCTAAGTCCTACTTAGATCTGAGTTCCTACTCACTCCCCCTCAATCACCGCAGTGATATCAACCTATTGTTTAATTGAATTGTGAAGACACACTTCAATACACTATCTTGATCTTGCTTCAAAGCTTTAATCAAGAGACAAACACTCATACTTTAAAGCTTTGAGTGATAAACAACCCTTACAACAAATCCTAGTCCAATGCACTTATCAATTGATAGTTGCTTGGCTCACAAGAGAAACTAGAATTACACATACCAATGTTACTAACCTTAACAGTACACAAATAAAAGGCCTTCAATGTCTTCAATAAAATCTGGAGGCGTGGCTGTAGAGTAAGGGTTGAATTCTTTATATAGAAGCAGTCCTGAATCTTCAGTTTTGGGCTTCCATAAAGATAGCTAGGGTTTACTTAATTCTCTCCTAAAAACATGGTTTGTTCAACAACCAATTTAGGTTTAATTAAGATTAACCTAGCAGCCACGTGAGCATGCTTTCTAATAACAGAAAAACATAAATAAAATGCTCAACAAACTTCACGAAAAATCTCGGGAAAAAGCGATTAGCAGAATGTCACGAATGTCATAACATACATTATGACATCGGTATTTCTAATTTCCGACACTTTAGCTTCCCGATTGAGTGTACTTTTACCATCCTTGTCCGAGGATTTATCTTCAATCTCGAATGTCATGACATCTATCAAGACATTTCTAAAGCCTAGTTTTACCAAAATTGATGCCAACTTAAAACACTAACAAACTCCCCTTGGCACATTTTGGCTAAAACTACTTGACTATCAGTACAAATGCAGAAGACTAACAACCTAGTTCTAAGATTTCCTAAGCTTTCCTAAGCTTCAGTGACTAGAACTAAGAGAAGATAAATTCTACCCATACAAAAGTCCCACATTTCCCACAATTGCCCACAAACAAAATTTAAACAAACAGGCCATAAAATTTTAGGCCATACAATCCCCATTCCCAAACATTAATACTTTCCCACGTATTTCTTCTCCCCTTTTAGCCATAAAGGGCCAAAGGAAACAATGCAATTGCCCCAAACAATGAACATAAAGGAGTATCGGAAGGAAAACAACCTAAATATTCAAGGGTTACATATCAACACAATTCGGTCATCCAACATACGATTGGAAACAACAGACAAGAAGGAAAATTTGAGAATAAAAACCAAGTAATCAATCGAGCAACATAAAGAGTCGGCAGCTCGGTGCTCTCTCTCTGAAGAAGCAATGGAAGGAAGCTTCTTGGATCCTTCTTTAGCGGTTGCTTGATCGATCAGCATCCTCATCGAATCCATCTTTTCACGGATGGCTCATCGCAATCCTTTCTTCCTCGACCTCTGTGTCTTCTTCTTTTCAAGAGTAGAGATCGAGCTTCAAGGTTTGCTTCCTTGCTTCAAGTTCCTGTCTCCTTTAGCACTATGACATACGCCTTACGAGAATGTGCTTTGACATTTGATGTCTCGGTGATGTCATGACAATGTCGAACATGCTTCCCTTGAAATAGCTTGTAGTGGAAGCCAAGGGCAGGAACTCTTTGCGGTATCTCTATTTCCCAGAATGTCAGGGTATTGATTAGTTATAATACCACACAAGAGAGATGGAAATGCTATTGGTCCCTTAATTGCATAGCTCTCAGCATGTTTAAGGGTTTGCTCGAAGATATAAGTGCCATAGTCAAGCTTTGTTTTAGTGCCAACAGATAGATAAATCTGCACCAATGGAGATGGTGGACTTGTGATTTGTGGGAACCAGTTGGCGCACCTATCTTGTGCAAGATAGCAAATTTGACACTTAACTTGCTAGCGATAAGCTTTCCCTTCACAGGCCAGTGTTTTACTTGCTTGGCAGTAATTGTTTGGCATACTTTATTATCAGTCTCTTCTAGCTCAGGTTGAGCATTATCTGATCTTCCCAAATAAGAGTTGATTATACTTGGGGAAAACTTTACTTTTCTTCCTCTCACATACGGTCTGAAGTCTTCGATCTCCCATCTTCAATTGTCAGGTTCACAATGAACTCTTTCACCAAAGCATCATAACAATTAGAAAACTTGACCACAGTTTTCATCAGCCCAGCTTCCTTGATTAGCTCCATAACATCTTTGCATTCAAGGGCACTTTTGTTCAATTCTCTTTCTAGAGCAATTCTTTTCAGACACACGTACTTCCACTGCTAGCACTCTCAGGGTGGTGGAAGGAAATGTTGTCAATTGCCACTTCAGGGACAATAGGCAATTTCCCAATAGACAGCCTCTTTCTTGAGTGAATGTCAGAGACATTCTCTGTAGCATCAAGGTCAGAATCATCATGTTCTGATGGCTCAGGTGCCTTCCTCTTCTTCACCATTGAGGTGCTCTTTGCCTTAGATGAACCACCTGTACTCTTCATCTTATTCTTCCTTTTGGAGGTTTTAGCCTTCTCTTTACCGTTTCATCAACCTTGTTCCGCCTTAGGAGACTTATGAGAAGAGAAACCTTCTCTGAGGGGCTTTGAGCACTTTTCTTCCTTTCCTATTCATTACCCTTCTAGCAATGTTGGGATTAACCTTGGCTATGAGGTCATTATCGAGAAGTCCTCATCTAGGTTGATGACGTGAGACACCATATTTTGATTGGTGTTCTTCTCGGAGAATCTTCAAGAATGCCATCGGACATGTTGTCGGAGGCGGGAGCTTTATCGAACCACTATGATCGAAGATTTCTCAAGAACCTCATGAAATCTCATTCACATTTTCAGGAGATTCTTTATCATCGTTACATCCTTCGTGAGCTGGAGCGGAGGCTTTACATCATTTTTCGGGGAATCAACATCATCACTAGATGTCTTGACATTCTCATTGACATCGGATCAAGCTAAGCTAGGGCTAGCGGACTTATGATTCGAGGCTGAAACCCGGCAACCTATTCTCATTTAGGATATCGACACTATCCTAGCTATAGCCTCATGCACCGACCTAGTCCGGAGAGGAGGATGATTAAATAGAAGTCTTACGAAGGGATGCTGTGCCCTTCTTGCATTTCTTGTCGTAGCTTCTTGACTCTTTCGGGTCGGTTGCGTGTGGGAGTAATGTAATGCTTGACTTGCATGGTTTCGTTTTGACCTAACTTGACCATTGAAGGAGATGAAGATCCGATTGTTGGGATGTTGAGGAAGATGAAGGCATTTTTTGATGGTTTTGAGAGAATGAGAGCGAAAATGGCAAGGGGATTCAGAGTTTCTTTTAGAAGAAGTAAAAGAGATGCTACTTTCAAATGGAGAAACTCTTATATATGGATGTCTCTTCCTATTCTTGGACTTTTTAAAATGGGGATGAAAGTACCTAAATAGCCCACTTATGAGTAATTGACATAACAAATCCATTTTATCCCTTGATGTAGGCACAGTTAATTGCTACAACTCCTCATATTGACAAATACCCAATTTGTCCCTTAAAGTCTTAAACTGACTCACCTCAAGAACTTTTGTAACAATGTCACAGTACAAAGTCATGACATCCTGTATGACATTGTACTCAATCAGTGTCTGCTTCAACCAGACCACCCTAGAACAATTGCTATCAGCTGTTGTGAGTTCAGCTTCAACATTGTATAGGACCACATAGTTCTGCTTCTTGCTGATCCAAGGAATGAGATTACTTCTCAAGGGGACACATCCAATAGAATTCCTTTTCCACAAGCTTTGATCAACACCTTTTCCACTTGTTCTTTTGGACACCTTCAAATGAGGAAGGGTAATGGTCCTAGTGTGGCTGCCATTCTTCATTCCAAGCTTCTTGACACAATTCTTTGCACATCTGTTCTGTGAAAGAAGTGTTGAGTCATCCATCATTGTGTCTGAGACTTCTTCAGATACCAAGTGATTACCATGGATTGAAATCACCATGCTATTTCCTCCTCTGACAATGAGGATTTCATCCAATACTTTTCTCCTGCAACATTTGATAGTAAGACACTTGGTCAACCTTTCATGCCAGAACCTAGTGCTTTGCTTTAGTACTTCAGGAGTGATCAAATGTCTGGACATTGAGTGTGACATTCTGATTTCTGTCCACCGACAATTACCACGATTTTCCTTTTCCCATGTGAATTCTTGGTAATCTTGACTCCTCATGGGCCGATCCTTTTCACTCCTCCGAGGTGTGGTGATCGCTTTTTTTCTAACTTCACTTTTCTTCATCTTTGTCGAAGAACACATGGATGGCAGTGGGGTTCTCGATTCCCAAGTAGTTGTCCTTTGATCGACTCCTCATAATCAACGCTTGTTCATCATTAATCACAAGACATTCGGTCTTAGTGAAGTTGACTATGAATCCCATATCACATAGTGACTTATGCTAATGAGATTTGCGGTCAAACCTTTTACCGGAAGATTCATTTAGGTTTGGAACTCGGACCGGTTTGAGTTTCAACACCTTTGATTTCTCTTTAGCTCCATCCCCAAAGGTAACAAAGGGTAGAATGAGGCTTAACATCATTGAGAAGATTTACCTCTAGTCATATGCTTGGAACACCCGTCAAAATACCAATCTTCCTTGAAAGATACTTTAAGAGAAGTCTTATCGAGTTGTAGTCTTCTTCTTCTTCCGGTGAGTGTATGATGCCTTGTTGGACTTAGGCTTCACATATGGAACTTGATTAGGATACCCATGTAGCCTATAGCAGGTGGACTTTATGTGACCAAACCTTCCACAATAATAACATCTCCATCTTTGAAACTTTTGGTTCAGGTTTCTATGATTTTGATGTTGAACCCAATGTTGTGACATCTGCTTTGACATTGGTTCATTAGGTCTGTTTTTCCTTTTGTGATCAACAAATTTCTTAGCCTTCACATATCCTGATCCAGACCTATTTCCTGTTTTGTGGTATGACATCCTCTTTGCCTTTGACTTCCCAGGTTTGTTCTTCTCCTGGTTATTAGCAAATCTCTTTGCAGCCACATACCCTGTTCCAGACACATATCATGTTTTGTGTTGTAACAGCTGTTTTGACATTGTTTTCCCATGTCTCTTCTCCTTGATGTCACCAACAGGTTTCTTTTCATCCACATATCCTAAACCATGCTTAATTCCTGCATTTTGTTCAAGTTGAAGAATTTCATCCAACTTTTCAGTACCAGATGTCAACATTTTGACAGATTTAGACATCTGATCAAGTTTGGAGTTCAACATGACAATATCACTGTTGAGGAGATTTATAGTGGTGTGTTTTCCTTTTCGACCTCTAGCTTCACATTCTCGAACTTCTCAATCGACTTTTTCGATCCTCGTTACGCTTACACACTTCACCACTTTTCACACACACTTCCTGTAGGTCTCGAAGCTCTTCAAATGTTGCTTCCTCATCACTAGAATCCATATCGAATTGTACACTCCGGAGCGGTGACAAGTTTGGCACCTTCTTCCTCGATTCACTTCGAATCACCATCGGACCAGTGACCATTCCTTTCTTTTGTTTCTTAAGAAGGTGGGACATTCACTCTAATATGTCCATATCCTTCACATTCATGACATTGGACTCCTCGGTTTGACTTCCTTTTCTTGACTTGGATCTTCTCTGGAGTCATAAGATCTGTTGATGTCGGATGGAATGTCCTTGACATTTGACCTTGACTTTGGATCAATCCTCTTGATGAGTTTGTTGAACTGTCTTCCAAGCATAGCTATAGCTTGGATATCTTCTCCTCATTCCACCTTGCATCCTTCTTGATTGGATACAAGTGCTATACTTTTGTTCTTCCGTCAGCTTTCATGATTCCCATCTCAAAAGTCATAAGAGATCCAATAAGCTCTTCAACTTTCGAGTCTTGATGTCCTGTGCCTCCTCTATTGCGTTACTTTCATTGCAAATCTTTTAGGCAAGGATCGAGAATTTTCCTCACTAGCTTCTCCTCGACATCTTTTCACCAAGAGCTCCCGAGGCATTGGCAATCTCAAAACATTCATGTGAAACTCATGAATAGTCTCATCTTCCTTCATCTTCAAATTCTCAAATTTGGTAGTGAGCATCTGAAGTCTTGACATCTTCACCTTGGATGTTCCTCATGAGTGGTTTTGAGGGTGTCCCAAACATCCTTGGCGGTTCACATTGATGAACCAATCAAGATGTTTACATCAATACCATTAAATAAAGCATTGGCTTTAGAATTCCCAGTGGCAAGCTCATCTTCCTCTTTGCTCCATTCTTCCTCGGGTTTCAAGACGGTAGTCCCATCTTTCTCAACCTTGGTTGGATGTTTCCATCCTTTATCGCAGCTCTCCAAGCCTTGATATCCACCGATCTTAGGAAGGCAACCATACGAGGCTTCCACTCATAATTAGACCCATCCGAATAGGTGGTCTACCTCAAATCTGTTTCCTTATCCATCAAGCGAAACTATAATCCCTAGATCTCACCCGAAATAACAAGCGGTGCCCGCTCGATGCCAATTGAAATTTACGGCAGCGGATACTTAATGTCACGAGAATGTTATGACCAGATTCGACAGCTTTGACAATTCACACGATAAATATAAAGCGATAAATAACACAATAAGTTGTTCACCCGTTCGGTTCTAACAAACCTACGTGAGGCTACCAAGCCGGGAGGAAATTCACTATTAGTAGTATCAATTCGAGTTAAACTCACCCGTTTACAACTCCTCACAATACCCAATGACACTTCAACCTAAGTCCTACTTAGATCTGAGTTCCTACTCACTCCCCCTCAATCACCGCAGTGATATCAACCTATTGTTTAATTGAATTGTGAAGACACACTTCAATACACTATCTTGATCTTGCTTCAAAGCTTTAATCAAGAGACAAACACTCGTGCTTTAAAGCTTTGAGTGATAAACAACCCTTACAACAAATCCTAGTCCAATGCACTTATCAATTGATAGTTGCTTGACTCACAAGAGAAACTAGAATTACACAATACCAACTGTTACTAACCTTAACAGTACACAAATAAAAGGCCTTCAATGTCTTCAATAAAATCTGGAGGCGTGGCTGTAGAGTAAGGGTTGAATTCTTTATATAGAAGCGATCCACGAATCTTGGTTTTGGGCTTCCATAAAGATAGCTAGGGTTTACTTAATTCTCTCCTAAAAACATGGTTTGTTCAACAACCAATTTAGGTTTAATTAAGATTAACCTAGCAGCCACGTGAGCATGCTTTCTAATAACAGAAAAACATAAATAAAATGCTCAACAAACTTCGAAAATCTCGGGAAAAGCGATTCTGAATGGAATGTCATAACATTTATGACATCGATTTCTGCAAATTTCATGCTTTAGCTTCCCGGGAATGTACTTTTACCATCCTTGTCCGAGTAGGATTTATCTTCAATCTCTGAATGTCATGACATCTATCAAGACATTTCTAAAGCCTAGTTTTACCAAAATTGATGCCAACTTAAAACACTAACAAAGTGTTTTTCATTTTGATGCTAAGTTTTTAACAATGTATACGTTTCTTATTTTTCTGTCATGGCCTGTTAGGTTTGGCATATCAATTGTAGTCATGTGAAGAAAAGGTAGAGATAGTTGTGGAAGATTGCGGTTAGATGTAAGCATTTGTGGTCTGTTACCAGTTCTCAGAATAAAGAGCACTTGGAGCTCATTCGCTTTGATTCAAAGGTATTATAAAATTTAAGCATTTCTGCTATACCATACTGATTTTGTGATAACAGTTCTGCTATACCATACTGATTTCTATGGTATTTCTCCTATACCATATTGTTTTTGGGTTTTTTATGGCAGGGTGTGGGAGCAGCCTGAATCAATGAAATTGCTCTTGGTCCGCAATGGAAGCAACATAACTCTGCAGCTTTACAAAGTATCCCCTCGAGGTATGTTGCATTTTGTGAAACACTACAAATTTGAGAAAACTGAAATTATTATAAACTGATTATTTTTCTCTTAATCTATTCAGGAAGGCAAAGGCAAAAGATTTGTTAGAGAAAACAACATAACTTATGCTAATGTCAACAAAACTTTGAACAGTTTGTTGAACATCACTATAAATAGGATATACTAAATTTGCTTCTGCAATGTATCTACTTTAGCATTTTTATGATGCATACTGTGAAATGTTATATCAGTTGGATGTGCAATATCTTCATCCTCACGCGTCTATTGATTGTAGAATTTTCTTGAACCCAACCCCTCAATTGGAGCTTATTCTCTTTGATTCAAAGGTATTATAAAATTTAAGCATTTCTGCTATACCATACTGACTTTGTAATAACAGTTTTGCTATACCATACTGATTATCATACTGATTTCTATGGCAGTTCTGCTATACCATACTATTTTTGGGTTTTTTATGGCAGGGTGTGGGATCAGCCTGAATCAATGAAATTGCTCTTGGTCCGCAATGGAAGCAACATAACTCTGCAGCTTTACAAAGTACCCCTCGAGGTATGTTGCATTTTGTGAAACACTACAAATTTGAGAAAACTGAAATTATTATAAACTGATTATTTTTCTCTTAATCTATTCAGGAAGCAAAGACAAAAGATTTGTTAGAGAAAACAACATAACCTATGCTAATGTCAACAAAACTTTGTATAGTTTGTTGAACATCACTATAAATAGGATATACTAAATTTGCTTCTGCAATGTATCTACTTTAGCATTCTTATGATGCATCTAACTGTGAAATATTATATTAGTTGGATGTTCAATATCTTCATCCTCACGCATCTATTGATTGTAGAATTAGCTTGAACCCAACCCCTCAATTGGAGCTTATTCTCTTTGATTCAAAGGTATTATAAAATTTAAGCATTTCTACTATACCATACTGACTTTGTGATAACAGTTTTGCTATACCATAATGATTACCATACTGTATGATTTCTATGGCAGTTCTGCTATACCATACTGTTTTTGGGTTTTTTATGGCAGGGTGTGGGAGCAGCCTGAATCAATGAAATTGCTCTTGGTCCGCAATGGAAGCAACATAACTCTGCAGCTTTACAAAGTATCCCCTCGAGGTATATTGCATTATGTGAAACACTACAAATTTGAGAAAACTTAAATTATTATAAACTGATTATTTTTCTCTTAATCTATTCAGGAAGCAAAGGCAAAGGATTTGTTAGAGAAAACAACAGAACCTATGCTAATGTCAACAAAACTTGTTTGTTGAACATCACTATAAATAGGATATACTAAATTTTCTTATGCATGTATCTACTTTAGCATTCTTATGATGTATCTGACTGTGAAATATCATATCAATTGGATGTGCAATATCTTCATTCATCCTCACGCATCTATTGATTGTAGAATTTGCTTGAACCCAACCCCTCAATTGGAGCTTATTCTTTTTGATTCAAAGGTATTATAAAATTTAAGCATTTCTGCTATACCATACTGACTTTGTGATAACAGTTCTGCTATACCATACTGATTACCATACTGATTTCTATGGCAGTTCTGCTATACCATACTGTTTTTGGGTTTTTTTATGGCAGGGTGTGGGAGCAGCCTGAATCAATGAAATTGCTCTTGGTCCGCAATGGAAGCAACATAACTCTGTAGCTTTACAAAGTATCCCCTCGAGGTATGTTGCATTTTGTGAAACACTACAAATTTGAGAAAACTAAAATTATTATAAACTGATTATTTTTCACTTAATCTATTCAGGAAGCAAAGGCAAAAGATTTGCAACTGAACCTATGCTAATGTCAACAAAACTTTGTATATTTTGTTGAACATCACTATAAATAGGATATACTAAATTTGCTTCTGCAATGTATCTACTTTAGCATTCTTATGATGCATCTAACTGTGAAATATTATATCAGTTGGATGTTCAATATCTTCATCCTCACGCATTTATTGATTGTAGAATTTGCTTGAACCCAACCCCTCAATTGGAGCTTATTCTCTTTGATTCAAAGGTATTATAAAATTTAAGCATTTCTGCTATACCATACTGACTTTGATTACCATACTGATTTCTATGGCAGTTCTGCTATACCATACTGTTTTTGGGTTTTTTATGGCGGGTGTGCGAGCAGCCTAAATCAATGAAAAGCTTTACAAAGTATCCCTCGAGGTATGTTGCATTTTGTGAAACACTACAAATTTCAGAAAACTGAAATTATTATAAACTGATTATTTTTTACTTAATCTATTCAGGAAGCAAAGGCAAAAGATTTGTTAGAGAAAACAACTGAACATATGCAAATGTCAACAAAATTTTGTATAGTTTGTTGAACATCACTATAAATAGGATATACTAAATTTATTTCTGCAATGTATCTACTTTAGCATTCTTATGATGCATCTGACTGTGAAATATTATATCAGTTGGATGTTCAATATCTTCATCCTCACGCATCTATTGATTGTAGAATTTGCTTGAACCCAACCCCTCAAGCTTGAACTCAACCCCTCAATTGGAGCTTATTCTCTTTGATTCAAAGGTATTATAAAATTTAAGCATTTCTACTATACCATACTGACTTTGTGATAACAGTTCTGCTATACCATACTGATTACCATACTCTATGATTTCTATGGTAGTTCTGCTATACCATACTGTTTTTGGGTTTTATATGGCAGGGTGTGGGAGCAGTCTGAATCAATGAAATTGCTCTTGGTCCACAATGGAAGCAACATAACTCTGCAGCTTTACAAAGTATCCCCTCGAGGTATGTTGCATTATGTGAAACACTACAAATTTGAGAAAACTGAAATTATTATAAACTGATTATTTTTCTCTTAATCTATTCAGGAAGCAAAGGCAAAAGATTTGTTAGAGAAAACAACAAAACCTATGCTAATGTCAACAAAACTTGTTTGTTGAACATCACTATAAATAGGATATACTAAATTTGCTTCTGCAATGTATCTACTTTAGCATTCTTATGATGCATCTGACTGTGAAATATTATATCATTAGGATGTGCAATATCTTCATCCTCATGCATCTATTGATGGTAGAATTTGCCTTGAACCCAACCCCTCAATTGGAGCTTATTCTCTTTGATTCAAAGGTATTATAAAATTTAAGCATTTCTGCTATACCATACTGACTTTGTGATAACAGTTCTGCTATACCATACTGACTTTGTGATAACAGTTCTGCTATACCATACTGATTACCATACTGATTTATATGGCAGTTCTGCTATACCATACTGTTTTTGGGTTTTTTATGGAGGTTGTGGGAGCAGCCTGAATCAATGAAATTGCTCTTGGTCCGCAATGGAAGCAACATAACTCTGCAGCTTTACAAAGTATCCCCTCGAGGTATGTTGCATTTTGTGAAACACTACAAATTTGAGAAAACTGAAATTATTATAAACTGATTATTTTTCTCTTAATCTAAGCAAAGGCAAAAAGATTTGTTAGAGAAAACAACAGAACCTATGCTAATGTCAACAAAACTTGTTTGTTGAACATCACTATAAATAGGATATACTAAATTTGCTTCTGCAATGTATCTACTTTAACATTCTTATGATGCATCTAACTGTGAAATATTATATCAGTTGGATGTGCATTCTTATGATGCATCTAACTGTGAAATATTATATCAGTTGGATGTGCAAGCTTGAACCCAACCCCTCAATTGGGATAAAGTATTATCTTTCATATAAGAGTAAATCATTGAACAACTGCATGTTCACTCTCTTTTTTCCTTGCGCTCAATAGCAGTTTAGTATGCTTTTGTATTGAACAAGTTTATTTCAAGTGTCTAAAATGTGTGTTAAGTTAAATGAAATATTTATTTTTAAAGTAATTAAATGAAATAATTATTTCTAATATAATTAAATGAAATAGATATAGACATTATAATTTATATTTAAATAAATGCATTCTATCATTAGAATTAGCTTTTGTATATTTTAAGTGGATTTAATTTCATGATTTACTTTAATTTTTTTTATAAGACAAAACTTAAAACATTTAGTGTAATATTTCTATAAGACAATACCTTTTAAAACGGTAAATATGTACAACCAAAAAAATCGTTTTTCCCAAGATGAAACGGTAAATCTAATTTATTTTGAATCAAAATTATAATTCTCATTTGTTGTAAAATTTGAATAAAAATACTATTTTGTATTGATATTTTTTTATTTTTAATTGCTATAATTTTAGAAACAAATATTATAATTTTTAATAAAATATTTATGATTTATTTTTTTAAAGTACGACTAATTAATATATTTTTATACAATATTAGAAACAAATATTATAATTTTTTAATCAAATATTTGAGTACCATTTAATTCGATACTTTACCAATATATCTTTTGAATGAAGACATTATTATCATTTATTTTTATTATACTTATATGGAAATTATTTTGAATGGTGATATAAATATGTTTAATTTTTATGTATGATTGGATTTTGTAAAATATTATGATCAATCAAATTTGAATTCTCTTTTAATATTATAGGTTTGATACTGTTTCATATTGTAGCAATATTTTATACATTAGAATATATAAAAATATGGAAAAAAATTAAATCAAAACTTTACAAATATATCTTTTGAATGGAGGTATTAATATTATTTAATTTTATTATATATAGAAATTATTTTGAATGGTAACATTAATACATTTTATTTTTATGCATGATTTGATTTCAAAAATTTATGATCAATAAATTTTGAATGGAATTATAATTTAACCAATAAAATTTTCTACTGACTTCTAAATATATTTGTGTATATTTTTTGAAAGGTTACATTTATATTCTTGAAAAAATTAACATAGTTTAAACGATGTATTGCTAACTATAAATATATTGTTAGTAAAATTAACAAAAAAGTATATTATAAATATATAAAAGGTAAAGTAAATAAAAACTCTAATATTTATCTTAAATATTTAAAGCATATCACAATCTTTTTAAATTAACTTTAAAATTGTAATCATGATAAAAAAATGTTAAATTGTAGTCATGAAATTTTAATGAAAACTGATAATCATAAAAATTAATAATAAAAGGTATAAATTTATTCATACAATCCTTTTTATAAATTGAATAAGTTACATTTTGTTATAGTTTAAATAATATTTTGTTACTAAAAATATTTAAAATCATATATTTTTATGAAATATTAATAAAAATCATGTATTTTAAAGAAATATTTAATTAACTAATCATCTACTCGATTATGTGTATAGTAACTTTATTGAAGAGTTAATTGATCAATTAATTCAATTAAATTATTTTCAAAATATTAGTTGATCCATTAAAAATCAATTTAATGTAAATAATGGAAATAAAATATATAATATTGGTATAATTTTAAATAGTATTTAGAAAGTAATTTAAGAAAAAACTATATGATTTTGAATGTTATTGATATACTAGTAACAAACCCGTGTTATCGCACGGGTCTCGTCTGGATTCACATTACATTTATAGATTATTAAATTATTAAGTATGTTACCATGTTTTCAGTTGAGTATATGTCTCATGTAAACCATGTTGGCATTTAACTCCATATTTGTAGCAAGCGTCGGTCCTATCAACAAATCACGTCTGCATGAACAAATAGGAAAAATTATATACTTCTTGAAATACATGGAAAATGTACATACTATATATTTTAATTCAAAATAGATTTTTAATTTGAATCGTAAAGTATAAGATATAAAGTTTACCAACTATCAAAGTGCTTGAAAGACTTCCTTGTACACAACATTAGTAGTAGTAGGACACGGTACATTCTCCTTGTCATGAATTAGGATTTTTAGCCCACTTTTGCTCTTAACTCTTGAAATTGCAACATATAATTGACCATGACTAAACACAGGAGTAGGCAAATACAATCCAACACTATCAAGAGATTGACCTTGTGACTTATTAATTGTCATTGCATAGGAGACAATAATCGAAAATTGTCTCTAATCAACTGAATGGCCAAGGTGAATCAGAAGGTGACATAGACATTCGTGGAATGTAAAAAATGTTACCTATGTTCTTTCCAGACATGATTTTTGCCTCAATGACATGATTTGCAAATCTTGTAACAATTAATCTTGTTCCGTTGCATAACCCATCGGCTTGGTCCAAATTTCTCATTAGCATAATAGGTGTACCAACCTTCAATTTGATCCTATGATTAGGAAGCCCTGACGTTCTTAATTTACTGAGAAATTCAGGAGTTAGAACTTCATATGCTTCAGTATAACTTATAAAAGTGATTGTAATAGTAAATTTTTATCTTTAATTATTAATTTATAAAAGTGATTGTAATAGTAAATTTTTATCTTTAATTATTAATTTTTTATGAGTATCATTTATCATTAAATTTTCATGATTACCATTTAACATTGTTTTATCATGATTACGATTATAAAATTAATTTGAAAAGATTGTGATATGTTTAGTTATTTCATAAGTTTAAAGAAATTACAAAATCTCAATTGATTTTGTTTTGCTTTATTATCCTTTCTATAAAAAGCTAAATAATTTCAAAACATATTTTATTTTAAATAAGGATATAAATAATTACAAAATATGTTTTTCGGGTAATCTTGATTTTTATAGATACTTTAGTTAAGTTGTATGATGTTTCTTAAATATATGTGATTTTTAATATTTCATACAAATACATGGTTTTTAATAATATTTAGTAACAAAATGTTAATTAAACAATAATAGTACTTACTTTCAATTTTAAACAAATAACATTTTGAAATAAAATAAAATAATATTATTTTTATTAATATTTTTTAAAAATATAATTTTTAATTATTTATTAATAAAAACTTATTTTTAAGACAAAATTTTATCGATTTAAATCATTCGAATATATATATATATATATATATATATATATATATATATATATATATATATATATATATATATATATATATATATATATATATATATATATATATATATATATATGGTTAGTCATTACTGCTTTTGGAATATTTATTTTAAAATAAATTTATTTGATCATTTTAGAATAAATCATAAATCAAGTGTAATTTATATGATTTTTAATATCCTTATAATCATAAATCATAATTTATATGATTTTTAAGATATTTATAGTTATATTGTTTATTGCTTCCTTTTACGTCTTGCCATTGCTGCAATTTGATTGTATGGTTGTCATTCAATTTTTTTTGTTAACCACATAAAATGATTGTAGACATAAAATGAATAAAGTTTTTAGTTATATGATAATAAATATAATTGTTAATACAACATTCACGGTTCCAAGATTTTGAAGTAAAATACTGAAGTCAACAGAATACCAAGTGATTATTTTTGTGAACCATTTTAATTATTAATAATAATAATTAATAATAATAATAGCGTTAAATAGTGTTAAGTGTTATTTCAAAACATAACATAGGAACATGTTTCTATTGTACCCAAACAACGAAAGTAATAGGAAACAATACAATTGTTTTAAAACATAAAATTGTTTCCATGATAAACTAAAGCTTAATAAACAGCAGTTTGTGTTCCATCTTTATATCAATTTTTCCTCCTTGATTGGTTTTGTCATCTTTGTTAGCCCCGAATTCGCAACAGAGGAAGGATCATAATCTACAGATGCGGACAACGGTTCCTGCAATATTTTAAGAAACATTGATTAATGATAATATGCAGCAAGCAATGTTGTACTTAATGTAATCAAAGACAAAAGTATATACTTACATAAAAACTCCTCAAATCCTCTTGCGAGGAAGGCTCCGATACGCCAAGCTTCGATGCTACCTGTCAAGACATAATTGAATCAGAAAAACGATTTATTATACCAAAGTTGTTTCAGCGGCATAATTAATTTAGTCTTCAAACAAAACATACCTCTTCAATAGCTAATTCCAAACTTTGAACCCAATAACTGAGAGTCTTCCAAACTTTGGCTGAAAAACTGCTCTAATAGCTAATTCCTTTTTCAATAAAGCATCAAGTTCATATGGGAATTCCCAAGGATTGTCTTCACCTTCCTAAATTAATTCATCCAAAGGAAATATAAAATTAATAGCTAAAATTGATTAACAGTTGGAGAAATGATAAAATTATAACTAAAATAATAAAAGTGCAACATGTAATGGACAACGTCAAATTGTAACTAAAATCCACGGTTATTTGCAAAGCAGACTTTCCGATTAATTTCACACAGTCGCTGTCCCAAAAGATGAATCGGGCCTTGAATTTCCCATCAATTCCCATAATCTCAAGCTTGTATCTATAAGAATTAAAGTAGGTAATTAAACAATATTACATAGTGAACAACAATGGACTACATTATTCAAACAGGTACAGAACATAATGTTTTAACTCACACCTCGGTACGGTTTCAGTCGTTATATGATTCGCATAACACTTCAAATTTCCTTCCTTCAGAGACACACTTTTAGTACAGACACCACAACCATCGTAATACCACCCCGCCTGGCCAGCCTCAAATTTGTCCAATGTCGCAATTCACAGGTTGTCTCCTATGGAATAAAGAATGCGAAATAAATATATCATATACAAAGTTATGAGATAAATAAAATATTTACTTAATTTAAGCTTACATATTGAAGACTTGAGATTTCAGCCAGACTAAGAATTTCTGCCTTCCATATAAACTTATCAAATTCGATATCGTGAGTTTTGGGTGGTTTCAACTTGCAAGGTCATTGCGATAACTTTGGCAAATCATTTTGAAGACCGTGATGTATAACACATTGAAAAACAATACATAAAATGTTATTAGCGGTTATAACGGATATCAAAATTGTATACAGAAAGATTTGACCAACAAAAATTAACTACCTTTCTTTCGACTTACTAATTTCAACGACGCTAACATCATTGATAGTTAACTTAGTGCCATTCCATGCGTTGGATACATTCAAAGGAAACCACCTTTGATATATAAAAAACAATACCGTAAGCACGTGATCAATCCACATATTACTTCAATGGAGATGATTTAATTTGTAATCAATTTAATACATCAAGAATAAATATTATGCAGCCCAATTAACACTACCTTGGCGCCTTTATCCTTGCATTCGCAATAGAACAATAACATTTCCTTCTTCATTATGAGTCTTGTAATATTCATAAACCGCAAAGCCATGTCCCCATAAAGTACATCGAACGAAAGATTTGCTGCCGGAAAAGATCCAATAAAAATGAAGTCAAAGAATAAAATTGCACAAGATGTAAAAAACTATAATCATACCTCATATCGGTTATTATAAACACAACCTTGCTTTTGTTATTATCGGATTGATTTGAGTTTGCACAATCTCAAGAACTCCTCCAACAACATCTAAGCAAGATCAAATTTCAAAAGTTATCAAACATCCGGAATCAACGAAATAAGGTAATATAAAGATATGAATAAACGTACCAACCAACAAATTAGACTGAAACTTTTCATCAACAATGGTGACCAACCCAATAATGTTTAAAAAATTTACAGGAATGTCTGGTAATTCTGTTTTCCTAATAAAAGTTGAACCACAAAAGACCAACTTGAAACCATGAGTACTTGATTTGAATGAGAAATCATTATTCGAGACTTTGAAATTCTGCATTATGTATGACCCTCCAATAGCAAGTTCAGCCAGGTATCTTGACACCAAAGGCGGTGGGACAATGGCTTGAATCATATCCAGCTGCAAAATGTAAAATTAACCGTGGGAAATTAGAACGATTAATTTAAACCTCCAACATCATATATTAACAAAAAAACCCTAATATTTATACGTTTGAATCAACCAAAATGAGTTCCAAGTGTTGTTTGTTGGATGAACTTGTCGTCCACATATGTTTACAACGAACAACAATCTTCCACAAAATCTGTATTAAAATGGACACAGAGAATCAAAATATGGGAATGAAGAAGAATTGGAAAATAATACGTAACCTTTTGAAAATAATGGAGAATGAAGAAGATTGAGGAGTGAAAGAGTAAGGGTTTAGAATGACTATATATAGGGTTTAGAATGCATGGGAAGTTGTGATATCTTGGAATATCAAAATAATCCATTCTAATTCCAATAATAGTGTAATGATAAATAGTGGGTATTTTTAAATCATGCAATGAATAATATTCCATTTAATTATAATAGATCTAATTTGGCCATTCCAATTCCTTCCTCATTAACCGTGAGTCAAACATTAGAATTCAAATTCTGTCAAAAAAAACATTGGAATTCAAATATAAATAAATTAACCTTGAATGAAACATTGGAATTGGAATTCAAATATAAATAAAATTCAAATATAAATAAAATAAATTAATAAATCAAATAAATAAAAAATAGTGTAAAATTATGATAGATTGACATGTCAGCAAAATTAAATGCCAAATGAATATGGTAACAAGATAGTGTTGATTAGTCTATTATACCCTTGGAATAAGAAAAGTTATAACATTTATAAGTGCCTAGAACACATGTGACAATTTATAAAACAATTATTAATTTATTGATTTTAAAAACAATTGTTTTAATACTTCTCTTTATAAAAATATTAGTAACTTATTCTCTTTTATTAAAATTATTGTAACTTATTTCCCTTTATGAAATTATGGTAACTTTTTTTCATTTATAAACATCTCGAACACGTTTGTCTATTTATAAAAATATATGTAACCTATTCTCATTTATAATTATATAAATAGTTAAATTTATAAAATTATTTGTAACTTATATTTCCATTTATAAAAATAATTGTAACTTATACAATTTATAAAAATGATTGTAATAGTAAATTTTTATCTTTAATTATTAATTTTTTATGAGTATCATTTATCATTAAATTTTCATGACTATCATTTAACATTGTTTTATCATGATTACGATTATAAAATTAATTTGAAAAGATTGTGATATGTTTAGTTATTTCATAAGTTTAAAGAAATTACAAAATCTCAATTGATTTTGTTTTGCTTTATTATCCTTTCTATAAAAGCTAAATAATTTCAAAACATATTTTATTTCAAATAAGGATCTAAATAATTACAAAATATGTTTTTCGGTAATCTTGATTTTTATAGATACTTTAGTTAAGTTGTATGATATTTCTTAAATATATGTGATTTTTATTAATATTTCATACAAATACATGGTTTTTAATAATATTTAGTAACAAAATGTTAATTAAACAATAATAGTTCTTACTTTCAATTTTAAACAAATAACATTTTGAAATAAAATAAAATAAAATTATTTTATTAATATTTTTAAAAATATAATTTTTAATATTTATTAATAAAAACTTATTTTTAAGACAAAATTTTATCGATTTAAATCTTTCAGAATATATATATATATATATATATATATATATATATATATATATGGTT
Source organism: Vicia sativa (assembly GCA_021764765.1). Lineage (NCBI taxonomy): Eukaryota > Viridiplantae > Streptophyta > Magnoliopsida > Fabales > Fabaceae > Vicia > Vicia sativa. Next base: position 88,535,123 of record CM038792.1, on the reverse strand, counting down.
AGTCATTACTCGTTTTTGGAATATTTATTTTAAAATAAATTTATGTGATCATTTTAGAATAAATCATAAATCAAGTGTAATTTATATGATTTTTAATATCCTTATAATCATAAATCATAATTTATATGATTTTTAAGATGTACATGGTGTGTAGGGTAGATTCAATTGAATATATTGTAAATAGAAAATATATATATAATTTCGTCTTTGTATTTTACCATATATTTATTAATTTGCATATATTTCCAAATAAATATTTATGTTCTGAAAAAAATGTTAATAGTTATCTTATAGAAATGTTTTATTTATAGAAACGAATTTTTTCTTTGCGATATATATAGTTTTCCATTTAAACGTTTTTCAAATCATTCATATATTGCTCTTTGTATTATTATATATTATTGTAATATTTAAAATTTTTTACCAATGGAAAGAAAAAAAAGATTATTTAAGTTTTTTTATAAATAGAGAAAAAAATAAGTGTAAAATAATTTTATAATGACAATCAATCTACCACATATTTAAATAAAATAGAATGATGTTGGCTTTTTATTTTCAAAATTTCTTTTGATTTTATCTTTTAGTTAAAATCATATTTAATTAAGCAAATTATGATATATGTTTTTTTTGCATGAATTAGATAATAATCAAATAAATAATGCAGAAAACAAATATTCTAATAAATCAAAATAATGCCATCATAAATCAATTAGAAATTGACTTTCTATTGAAATAAATCTAGCACACCATACACTATGTTTCTGCCAATGTTTTTAGGCCTAATTTGAAATCTCAATATTAACTTTAACAAAATAACTAAACAAATCAAAACGAAGATTAAACAAATATAGAAATCAGGGTAACAATGGTTGAAGCAAGAATAGCCTTTCCTGGAATTCAAATATAAATAAATTAACCGTGAATGAAACATTGGAATTGGAATTCAAATATAAATAAAATAAATTAATAAATCAAAAAAATAAAAAATAGTGTAAAATTATGATAGATTGACATGTCAGCAAAATTAAATGTTTGAGACGTTGATGTCTTTCACAGCTTCAATCGGTCGCGCCATTGATGTTACTATTTAGACCTGTTATTATTATTAATTATTATTATTAACGGAAATAAGTTATAATATTAAACATAAGGACTAAAGTATGGGTGAGAAGGTTTTGAAAGTATGTAAAATTTGTAAATATGATCTAATAAGAAGGTTTTAAAATTGAAATGTAACGAGAAGTTGTCATACATTGTAGGATATAATTTTTTGGATTCATATTGGTTTGTTAACTCATCTGGATTCACGGGTAGATGTGAACGTATCTATGAGATATCAATTGTACTGATATTGTTAACTCATCTAGATTCACGGGTAGATGTGAATGTATCTATGAGATATCAATTGTACTGAGTTTGTTAACTCATCTAGATTCACGGGTAAATGTGAACGTATTTATGGGATATCAACTGTACTGGGTTTGTTAACTCATCTAGATTCACGCGTATTTATGAGATACAAACTGTAGAGTGTTTATTTTAATGTCAATCGTTTAAATTTGTTTTACTATTGTTTTATATAGTTGAAGTTAGAGAATCGAATGTACGATTTATTATAAGTACAGATCAATACTTAAAAGTTTGTGTATATTATTAGTTTATATTAAAAACTATAAGAATGTTAACCGATTGAAAAATGAATTCAAACTTTACAAATAATGATTTAGTAGACATGTATAAATGAGAATAAGCTACGTATATTGGAAGTAATTAATATTTTGTATAGTTAGAATAAGTTACATATTTACACCGTTTATTATTTTTTGACGGGGTACAGTCAAAAATTAATAAACTATGTAAAATTTATAAATATCATCTAATAAACTTGAAATGTAACGAGAAGTTGTCATACATTGTAGGATGTAATATAGTTTTAGAATTAACTCATTTGGATTCAACTGGGTTTGTTAACTCATCTGCATTTACGGGTAGATGTGAATGTATCTATGAGATAGCAGCTGTAGACTGTTCATTTTAATGTTCCTATTTTAAAAATTTATATTGCTATTGTTTTATATAACAACTATTGACTGGTCATTTTAATATCTATCTGTTAACTATTTTTTTAATTGTTGTCTTATATAATTGAAAATACGCTGTCATACTTAAAAAATATAGGAATGTTCAATTACATGACAAAGTTAGTTCCATGTTATATGAAATCTCGACCGGACCCGTGCGACAGCACGAGTTGCTTACTAGTTCAATATTAACTTTTCTAAATTTTAATAATATTAATATTAAATAATTATTTACATTTAAATAGGGATATTATCATACAAAACCATTATTAAGAGTATCAAATTACATGAATTTTGTAGTCTACATGTTTCTTATAACATTAGTATTACAAAATCAATTAATTAATGTTACGTCTATTCATGTTAGTATTACTATAGTGAATTAAAAGCAAAAATGAAGTTGTTGGGAGAAAATTAAGTGTGAATTTTAAACTAAAAAATAAATAAATAATAATTTTTTATAAAAGTTAAACAAAACTATTATTATTTTTAGAAATTATTTAAATCTATTAAGTTTAAAGAAAATAAACTCGGAATATAACCAAAAACCTAAAAATCTAAAACTAAAACAATTAAGCTTCTATTAAATTTGATTTTGAAATCCTAATCTACTTCTGCATCGCCACTGGATTAGGTTCAAATTGATTCGTTAATCCCAACACCGAATCACGTTAGTCCAAATCTAAATCCAAATCCATAGTCTTCAAAACGAGTCTTACATCGTTAATCTTTGCACTCAACTTTCCACCCCTTTTAAAAAACTTAACTTGTCCCATAACAAGATTCACTGGAGCAACATTACGATTTTCGGTTTGTCTCTGTTCGTTTTGTTTCTATAGCGGTGTGGAGACTAGACTCCGTTTTGGTGACGATTCTGATTGACATAGACTTATAAATTATAAAAATAAAGATTAAAAATTTAAAACTAAATAAAATACACCATCAAAATAAAAAATAATTTTTTTATAAAAGAGAAAAAAATAAAGAATAACAATTTTTGTAAAATTTAAACAAAACTACTATTATTTAAAAAAAAAACATTTAAATTTGTTAGATTTTTTTGAGGAAAATATTTTATTCTAAAATATTCGCAGCAAAATCCACAAGAAAATTCTTACAGAACTATCTGCAGATTTTGTTGGAAATTCGCAGGAACGTTTCCTTCGGAATTACCTGCGGATTATGTATTTATTCAACATTTGTAATCTGCAGAAAAATTCGCAGGTATATCTGCAGATTTTGCTACAGAAATAGTGTTTCTAGGTAAGTTTATTTTATTTAGTGAAATCGTAGAAAAATCCGCAGATATTTCTATGGAAATTTTCCATGGTAAATCCGCAGGAAACTCAAGTATTTCTTGTAGTGAATATTTGTCTTTTAAATATTATACATCAACATAATCAACAATTTTCCTCATATTCTATTAATTTCTCTTATGTTAAATATTTTAGGTATTATTTTCTATAATTTATAGAGATCTTGCTTTGATGAAAGTAGTTGAAGTTATGTTTCCAATTACGGTTAATTTTCTTTGTTGATATCACATCGAATAAAAGTTCAAGCAAGATGCAAGCAATATACAATGATGAGTATGTCAAATGCGATCGACAAGGTATGGATGGAACTTGTATGGGCTAGTGGTGAGGTAGAGTATCATCAAACAACTTGATAAATCATGTCTTATTTATGTTGTATTCATTGATTAATGTTAAAGACAAATGGTTGATTCCTAACATAAATTTTTTTAAGAAAGCATGGATTACTCGAAGTGCTACATTTGGGCAACACCAGGACTAATAGGTACATAATTTTAATAGTTCTAGTTTTTTTAGTCTACCTTATTAAATGTTTTCTTTCGTTGTAGGGTTAGCTCTACTCATTGGAAATGAAGCAGTTGTTGGAGAACAATATAGGTGACTTGTGCAAATGTTGGGAGACTATTAACAATAACTTGAAGTTACAATTAGGCAGAATTTATTTTCAAAATACTTTTTATGAGGATGAACATCTATGTGAATCATTATCAATAGTTGATTTGAGATGCATTATTGAAGAGTTCTTGAGGGTTGATTAAGTTAGAGCCAAAACTCAAATATGTGGGTGTATTCTTAGAACATTATGTGGGTTACCTTGTATTTGTGAGTTATGAAGATACATAATGGTTGGTAATTTGATACCTATAGATGTTGTTCATATCCGTTGGAGGAAGTTGAGCATGGAAGGTCAACAGAAGGTTGACACAAATTATGGATTAGAGGTGGACATGACAAGTGCAATGAAAGCATTATGGAGAAGGTTCGGGTCTTTGGATTTTATAGGAAAAAACATTAAAAAGTATAGTGTGTGAAATTGCTTAACCTATTATGACTTCAATGTGTCCACCATCTTAGAAAATAAAAACCAAAGCATGAGTGAAGAAGAATTAGAAGAAACAAGTGGGGGTATGATATTTATCGGAATCCTTCATACCATGAGCATGTTGACCAAGCATACCCTGATTCTCAAAGTTCTTCAAAGAAGCCATCTACAAACTATCATAATCTTCTCAAAACCAATCATCTCAAAAGCAGTCATCTAAGAAACAACATTCTAAGAAGCAATCAACTCTGAATTAATTCATTGTTCAATTTCTTGAATATACTAGGCCACATATATTAGTGATATAGTTGATGTTGAAACAAATGGAATTTGTGGGTATAGAGTTATTCAGTCATTCCAGGGATATGGTGAGAATGGTTGGTATATTATTCGTCCAGACTTGGATAATGAATTGAGAAAGAGACAAAGTCTCTCTAGGAAGGTATTTGGAGATCGATTATCGGAAGTAAGATAATCTTGGATGATTTAATGTTTGGGTCATCATCCACAAGAGAAATTGATAACTTTATTTGATATGAGTTATGTGATAGCAAATAAGTATATCGTCCATTCTTGTTTGTTTAGGGTAGTTTGACTTTCTTTTCTATGACGACATCACATTCATTTACCATATATTTAATTACATTAGTTTTGTAACCCAAAATAATTGGGTTTATGGTAGTTATATATCTATGTTATTTAATTTTTTTCATAATTTTTTGATGGGTTAAATATGTTTTTGGTCCCTCTAAATATCTCAAACTTCGCTTTTAGTCCCTCTAAATTTTTCCCTCAAAGAACGTCCTCCTAAAAATTTAAATTTTAACTTTTGGTCCCTCATGACAAAATCGTAGCTAAAATGGTCTCTAATTCTGTCGCTAAATAAAATATCGTCGCTAAAATCATCGCTAAGTTGTAAAAATCATCGCTAAAATCATCTCTAAGTTGTAAAAACCGTCGCTAAATTGCAAGAGGGACCAAAAGTTAAAATTTTAATTTTTAGGAGGACCGTTTTTTGAAGGAAAATTTTAGAGTGACTAAAAATGAAGTTTGAGATATTTAGATGGACCAAAAATATACTTAACCTTTTTTTATTTGTTAATTTTGACGTAAATTTTCTTATCAAGTAAAAATGAAGCAAGGATTTTCGGTATTGATATGTGGACCAAAAGACTTGGGAGAAAGACTTTCAGTGTTGATATGTGGACCGAATAAGTTAGGGGAAAGACTTTTGGGGTGGATTTGTGTATCGAAAAATTTGAAAGAAACTTTTGATGTAATTTTGTGTATCAGGAGACTTAGGGAAAAGACTTCCAATAAACTTTTGTGGATCAAAATACTTGGAGGTAAGACTTTCAATATATAAATTTTTCTGAGTCAGAAAACTTGAAATTGAAATGAGAAAAAAAAAAAACATATACTATTTATACACAGATACTTTGGTCAAATTATGAATATTATTGGGATATGGAGATAATTGTAAAAATATAGAATAAGGGTTTGTTTGGTAAGACCAATCTATGAATATATGTCTTATGGCTTATAATTTTATAAGCTCATATAATACTTTAGAAATGTTTGATAACGGTCTTTTAATCACGAGCTTATAACTTATTTTAATAGCGTATAGTTTATTTTTCAGACACTATTTCAAATAGTGTTTTAGCTTATAGCTTATTAGTTTTTTCTTTGTTTTTTATCTTTATTATGTTAACAAAAACTCACATTTATTTCTCTATAATTTAATTTAATTTAAAATAAAATAATTATATGTTAAATATTTTTTAAATCATTTTACATTTATATTTAGTTATCTTAAATTTAAAATAAATAATTACATATAAAATATCTTGTTAATTTAAAATATAATATATTAATTTATCCTTAATTATTGTATTTTAATTTATAAAATATAATTTTCATCTATTTATTATTAATACGGTTTTTTTAATTATTATCTTAAAAAGAGACCTATAAAATAAAGAGAATAATATTTTTAATAATAACAATAAGTAAAAACATAAAAAGATTTAAAAAAAAGAATTGAAGTGATATTAATATAATAAAAGAAAAACAATAGTACATGGACATTGTAAAATATTTTTATGCAGTAAATGACAATAATGTAAAGTATTAAATTATAATATAAAATTTAAAATATTTTTTTATTTAACATTTAATATTTTTTTAACCGATCACAATTCCATTAAAGTCATATAATAATATCTAAGTGAGAGGGTTTTGGTGGAAAAGGACCCGGGTTTTTGTTGGGGTTTACAAATTGCAACTACACCTTTGAAGCGTCTTCCAATCTTAAACGGAACGTTATTCCAATCACCGCCTTTCAGATTCATCATCACAAACTCAATCTGGTGACTCTATTTTCCTTTTATCGCTTACTTCATTTGCTCAAAAAACCCAAATCTTTCTGCTCCCTTAAAGAATCCCTATTTTTTACAACAAATTTAGGTTGTTTTCGTCTGAGTCATCACATGTTGGTAGACCTAGGTTTCAAATTGGGACGATAACAATTACGTCTTGGTGAATTGTTGAATGCATATACATGGGTCAAATTTAATTTATGGTTTGATTTTATTAAAATCACATTACCTAATTATATACTATCATGTTCTTGCTCTCAAACAATTGTTTTGTTTTTCTGTTTTATTGTTCTATACTCTACGTTCCTTAACTATTTACTATGACGGTCTCTTTAATTGTTTTTTTTTAGAGTATTTATGTTTACTTGTATACTGATTTTTAGCTTAAGCAATACCGGCTATCCGCTATACCATGATAGTATTTTTGGGTGTCGGAACATTCGAGTTACGAGTCTTGATGAGATTGTATAAGGCAATGTTATTCTCTTCTATTTTTTCAAATTATGCAGTATTGAAAAGTCTCACTGATTATGCAGTTTTTAAATTATCAATAGCGGGAATACTCGGGCTATGAGCATGGCAAATCAACCAAATAATGAAAACCCGCAAGCGCTAAGTTCTGCGTCACTCATCCAGAAAACTGACGAGGATCAAGTAGTCAGTGGGCCTTCTGCTATGGGCTTTACAAATTCATTGGAACAACGGTATTTAAAAATCAAAGAGCACGCACAAGCTTATCCTTACGTATGGGCTTCTTATATTGTTGTATACGGTGGCTTTGGTCTCTGGACTGCCTATAGATGGAGAAAGCTTCGCAGGACAGAGGACAGTGTACGCAAACTTCAACAAAGACTACGTGAGCTCGTTGAAGCTGAACAACCCGCTAGTTCTGCCAAAGTGGTTGAAAAGGGTTCCACATCTTCTGAGAAACTTTCCAAGTAGAATCTACGACATTCTAATATTCCTTACCAGTTACAAAAGCCAGGTAGTCTTGTTTACTGCTACCGATATTACTTTTCTTTACCATCATGGTTGTCATTGGCTTGAAATAAGATTCTTTGGCTCCTATTTTCAACTGAATCATTAGAGGTAGTCATCGACTAGATTGTGCATTGTGGACATGGTTAGAATTTGAATCTCATTTTTCTTTCCTAAATTTTGTGGGTATTATTTTTTACCCAATCATTAGAAGTACTATACTGCATACTGTTTCTTATCCAGCTAATTACTAGTGTTATATTGCATATGTTCTAGTCTTCTACTATTAAGCACCACTACAAATGAGTGAAACATTGGAAAGTAAATGAATATTTCAAATTTGATTATTAACAAAATTGCCTCTGTCAAATATTACTGCTTCAGAATTGTTACTTCCAGAGGTACATTGGAGTGCAATGTGATTGAATAGTAAAAGATATCATTGTGTAGATTGTTGAAAATAGGATACAGTGAATGGGCTGCAGTCTATCTCATTTGACGTGAACTAAGCAAATATTTGGGTGCTGATAGTTGAAAGCAAATAAATTGACCTAATATTTCTATGAAGCCGAATATGACAGAAACCTTGGTCTCCAGATGTTCACTGCAAGTATACTTTCAACTTCGCAGTTTTGCATAATGAGCACGAGATGTGTTCACTCATGTGATATTAGAACCTATATGATCAAAACCAGATTGAGTATGCCAGTATATTATCCACCAATCAAGCCCGGAATAGACTATTGTAAGAGGAGACATGTTATGTATAAAACCATTCATTGTTCTCACCAAACCATTTGAGAATTTAAGTTCATAGCAGATTTTTATATATGTTGATGTACTTCTGCATCATCTTAACTACATAACAGGATACTCAATCACTCCCGCTTCTATTTGAAAATTTCTAAGCCTTTTGTTTTTGTGTTTGCTCCAAGATTGGCACAACCTATTGAGATATTTTAGGAAAAGATATATTTAGGAAAATAATTGATAGGATATATCTTTTTAGGTCTCTTCCTAATTGCTAGGAAAAGATATGATTTTTGTTGTACTGGTATTATAAATATGGTTACCTGTGATTGATAATAAACAAGCCAATTTGCCAATTCTTCATGGTATCAAGAGCTTGAGAACGTTTTTCTCAAGAATAATTTGATATGACTGGCGGTGAAACCCCACCACCACCACCGACACCTAAGATTGAACCTAATTCACCATATTACCTCGGATCGCAAGACCGACCGGGAGATTTCATCGCACTCATCCGCCTAACAACAGATAATTATGAATCTTGGGCAACCGACATACAAACGGCATTAGAAGCCCGAAGGAAATTCGAATTTCTGGATGGCTCGATCAATAAACCGTCACCCTCTTGCACGAAGTCTGATTGGACGGCGATTAATGCGATGCTCATATCGTGGATCACGAATACGATAGACCCAGATTTGAAGACATCCTTGTCCAAATTCAGAGAGGCTAAACCCTTTGGGATCACCTCGGCGTTCGCACAAACTAATGGCCCTCGCATTCAACAATTGCGTTCTTCAATCGCAAAGTGTGAACAGACAATGCATGTTTCTGTGTACTACGGCAAGTTGCATACTTTGTGGCAGGAACTTGATCGACACGAGCCCTTGATCTCGTGTTCTTGTTGTGCTTCGTGTTCGGCGGGGAAATTGCACGAGGAGCGTCGAGCACAAGCACGCCTACATGATTTTTTAATGGGATTGTTTCCTGAATTTTATTCTTCCTTACGCACAAACATATTATCACAAGACCCTCTTCCGAGTCTTGATAGAGCATACCAGTTGGTTACACAAGAGGAACGTGTGCGTACATCGAAGCAAGAAGTCAAGTCCAAACCATCTGAGGCAATTGGGTTCGTTGTAAGAGCAGGGGCTGACCGTGGTCGGGGAAGAGGTTCTGCCAGGCCAGTGTGTTCTCTATACAAGAAAATAGGTCATGAAGCCTCGGGTTGCTGGGTGAACTCGGTCTGTGGTCATTGCAAGAAGAAGGGACATCCGGAGAGCCGTTGTTTTGAGCTTGTGGGCTATCCGGATGGCTGGCCCGAGAGCAAGAAGAATTCCACAATGGGGCAGGAACGTGGCCAAGTGCGTGCTAATGCTGTTGCAAGTTCGTCTCCTTCGAACTTGGGTCAATTGTTCACACCCGAGCAATGGAAGACTATATCGGGTCTTATTGGTAATGCTCAAATCCCCGACAATAGATTGAATGGTAAGTTTGATGCATCATCTTGGATTATTGATACCGGAGCAACTCACCATGTTACAGGAGAAAGTTCTTGGTTATTTGACACACAAAATTTTGAATGCCCGATTGGTTTGCCGAATGGTGAAAAAGTGGTTGCCACTTTGGTGGGATCTGTTCGTTTATCGGACAAGATTACTCTCATCGGAGTCCTTTAAGTTCCAAATTTGAGTTGCAATTTATTGTCTGTCTCTCAACTTAATGATGATTTACAAACTATTGTCCAATTTGATTCTCATATTTGTGCTATACAGGACCAAACGAAGGAGCTGATTGGAACGAGAATTAAGAGAGAAGAATTGTACTACTTTAGCAAACCGAAATTCGTGTCTACTGCTAAAGCTACATCAAACTTGGAGTTGTGGCATCGTCGGCTCGGGCATCCTTCGGAAAAAGTAGTTAAGATGATTCCTCATGTCAGTAGTAATAAAGATCATTTGGATAAGGGATGTGAAGTGTGTATGCGTGCTAAGCATCCTAGAGATAAATTTCATTTAAGTAATAATAAAGCTTCTCGAATTTTTGAGAAAATACATTGTGATTTGTGGGGACCGTATATGCATGTTTTCTCGTGTGGAGCTCGTTATTTTTTGACAATAGTTGATGATTTTTCGAGAGCGGTTTGGATTTATTTGTTAGTCGATAAATTGGAAGTATTTCGAATGTTTATGGCTTTTGTTACTATGGTTGATAGACAATTCTCTCAAACAATTAAAGTTGTTCAAAGTGATAATGGGTCTGAGTTTAATTGTTTGCTTGAATATTTTGATGCAACTAGAATTTTATTTCAAACTTCTTGTGTGGGTACTCCGTAACAAAATGGGAGAGTTGAGAGGAAGCATAAACATATCTTGAATGTTGGTCGGGCATTGCGTTTTCAAGCAAAATTGCCTATCTATTTTTGGGGGGAATGTGTTCTTGTTGCTGCTCACTTAATCAACCGTACCCCTACTCCTCTTTTACTGAATAAAACACCTTTTGAAATACTTTTTGATAAACCCCCCTGTTTTGATGTTGTTCGAACCTTTGGGTGCTTGTGTTATGCACATAATCAGAAAACTAAGGGAGATAAATTCGCTAGTCGAAGTCGAAAATGTGTCTTTGTTGGATATCCGTTCGGTAAAAAGGGTTGGAGATTGTTTGATTTGGATACACAAGAATTTTTTGTTTCACGAGATGTAAAATTTTTTGAGGAGGTGTTCCCGTTTGGGTGTCCGGAGGATGTAAACACCCCGGATAATGAACATGTTGATCAAGAAATTCATGATGATTTTGCTGAATTAATTTTGGACAATGAAATTCATGAGGATGGCGAATTCTTGGGTCAGCAGCAAACCCAACCCAACGTTCAAACATCAGACCCACCATCTCCTGAGACCTCACCAGCGCCGGCTGGGCCGAATCAAGAACAACTTGTACCAGCATCTGATCAGGTTGTTGGGCCTTCGTCTACACCAGCAGCTCCAACAGTCCGTGAGCAAGAAATGGGTCGCGGGTTTCGAGAAAAATTCCCGAACACCTTGTATCGGGACTTTGTGACACATACGGTTTTTGCTAATAGTACATCCTCATCTTCTTCCTCCTCCGATCTCTCCCAAGGTACTCCTTATCCTTTAACACATTATATAAATTGTGACAATTATTCTGTAAATTATCGGAGATTTCTTGCAGCTGTTATCAAAGGTAATGATCCTAAATCCTTTAAAGAGGCTATGAAGTACGACGGGTGAAGACAATCAATGAAGGAGGAAATCCAGGCTCTTGAGGACAATGGAACTTGGACTTTGGAACATCTCCCGTCGGGAAAACGTGCTCTTGGTAGTCGATGGGTGTACAAGACCAAATATTTATCAAATGGGGATATTGAGCGCCTCAAATCAAGATTGGTAGTATTGGGCAATCACCAACAGGAGGGTATTGATTACAATGAAACATTCGCTCCGGTGGCCAAAATGACTACAGTGCGTGTCTTCTTAGCAATAGCAGCTTCAAAAAATCGGGCATTGCACCAGATGGATGTCCATAATGCCTTCTTACACAGTGATCTAGATGAAGAGGTGTACATGAAATTACCTCCGGATTGAGAGTTCGAACCGTCTTTGGTGTGTCGATCATGAAGTCGTTGTATGGCTTGAAACAAGCCCCAGGTGTTGGTTTGCAAAATTGGTGTCGGCTTTGAAAGGTTATGGCTTTATTCAATCCTACTCAAACTATTCTCTCTTCACATATAGTAAAGGCACTGTTCGCGTTAATGTCTTGGTTTATGTGGATGATCTTATTATTTCGGAATGATTCCACGCACTTACCGCTTTCAAAGCTTATCTCAGTGATTGTTTCAAAATGAAAGACCTGGGAAGTCTCAAATATTTTTTAGGAATTGAAGTGGCCCGTAGCTCATTAGAATTGTTTTTGTGTCAACGAAAGTACACTTTGGACATTATTTCAAACAGATTATCGGAGCAAAGCCAAGTTTCCCATTGAGCGTAACCATAAGCTTGGCCTTCTCGGTGAATTTGTGTCGGATCCCGAATCATATCGACGACTTGTGGGTCGTCTGATTTATCTTGCGGTCACTCGACCAGACTTGGCTTATTCGGTCCATATTTTATCTCAATTTATGCAAAAACCTCGCATGAAGCATTGGGAGGCGGCCCTACGAGTCGTTCGTTATTTGAAAGGGACTCCCGGTCAGGGCATTTTGCTTCGTGCAGATAGTGAGTTGACATTGGAAGGTTGGTGTGATTCGGATTGGGCGGCTTGTCCCCTTACTCGTCGTTCTCTGATAGGATGGATAGTATTTTTAGGCCAATCTTCGATTTCTTGGAAGACGAAGAAACAAAATACGGTTTCCCGATCCTCTGCCGAAGCTGAGTACAGTCTATGGTCGGTCCTTGGTGAATTAAAGTGGCTAAAAGGACTGTTGTTGAGTTTGGGTGTCCATCATTCTAAGGCAATTAAATTATTTTCTAATAGTCAGTCTACGTTGCATATTGCAAAAAATCCAATTTTTCACGAGAGAACAAAACATATTGAAATAGATTATCATTTTGTTCGGGATGCAATAAATGAGGGTTTGATTTCACCATCTCATGTCTCCACATCGTCTCAATTGGCGGATATTTTCACAAAAGCTCTCGGAAAGGCTCAGTTTGATTTTCTTTCCAAGTTGGGCATTTTGAATCCCATGCTCCAACTTGAGGGGGGTATTGAGATATTTTAGGAAAAGATATATTTAGGAAAATAATTGCTAGGATATATCTTTGCATATTTGTTTAGTTGTTTCCTATTTTTTAGGTCTCTTCCTAATTGCTAGGAAAAGATATGATTTTTGTTGTACTGGTATTATAAATATGGTTACCTGTGATTGATAATAAACAAGTTAATTTGCCAATTCTTCACAACCCTCACTACCCAAAGATGTCTCTGCGCTCCGATCACTAGTTTTTCCATATCTTCCATACTTGGTTTCTTCTAAAGTTCTTCTAATCTAAATGGTATGCGGGGAATCTAATATTTTTAATCAATATAAACATTCATTTTACATTTATTCTTTACCAACCATATGCTCCGCATACCCCCATTTACATTTATTTAAAACAGGATTATCGTTGTTTTTAGGATTGAAAATGAGTCTAGTTGAATGGAATTCCTTTCAATTCGGCTCAATTTAATAAGGATTGACTTAACTCAAAACTCGACTTGAGTTCAACCCGAAACTTTTTTAAAGTTCAAACTCAATTTATTTTAAATTCACGAATAATTCGGCTGTACTCGTTAATTTCAGCTCCTTAAGTTCAACTTATTTGTTTCCAATCATTTTTTTCAAGTCTAACCCATTTTTATATATATTTGATATTTTACATTATTATTTTTTTAAAATAATGTTATAAAATAAGTAAATTTTATAATGTGAAATTTAATTTTCTCTAAAAAAATCTACAACTTCAAAAATTACACATGTTTAAGAATACATTTGAAAATCTAGTTAAATTAAAAATTATTCAATTGGAGTTTAAATTTGACAGAAATCTATATCTTCATCTAAATCTTTAGGAACCTTACATATTTAATGAAATGATACAATAAAAACTACTAGAAGTTAATATATTCTCATCATATATAAATTGAGTGGACTCGTGAACCTAATGAGAAAAGTTATACACTTTATAATTATACAGTTTATGATGAGTTCATTTATTTAATGAACTTAATTTTTTTTTCTCATTTTCAATTCATTTGGTTTATAAATCAAGTTCAACGATTTAGTAGTTGAATGAATTTCAAATTATGTTTGAGTTGGTTTGATTCATTGTCTTTCTTAGTTGCCTTTACACGAATCATAAAAGTTACTCCCTCCGTAACTATTTATAAGCAAAATTGATTTATTTTTTTATACATTTGACCGTTAATGTATTTAGTCCATATATGTAGAGGTGTACATGGGTGCCGGTTCGGATTGAGTTTGACCAAATTCAATATCCAATTCATATAAGACCCTCCAGTTTGGGTGAGTTAAAATAATCACCCGCTACACTAATGAGTCAGATTTGACAAACTCACTAATTTTTAGATTGGGTTGGGTTAGGTTGACCAGTGGATTTGTCCAAATAAAAAATATTTACCATTTTTTATATTTAATAAAAAAAACTAAATAACCTAATTTTACTATTTTATTATTATCATAAAATAATAAATAATAATATCAACTAATAAAAGTTATCATAAAATACTAACAATAAAGTAAAGTTGCATGACATAAAATCGTATTAGCTTCCAAATAATTCAAGAGTGAAATATTATTACTTAAAGTCATAATTCACTAAAATAGTAAATGTTTAAGAGACTAAAATTATAACAAAAATTAATATTCATCAAAATTATTAAAACCATAATAATAAATATTTGAGTAGTGAATTTTTTGGGTGTGGCTCTAGTTTTATCTGCAATCATATTTTTAATAGATTTTTTACTTTTTGAATCTATATGTACCCAATTACTCGATCCAACCCACATTTTTTAATTTTTTAGGGGAATTTGTTTGGGTATTATAGATTGATGCAACTCATATACACTCTTAGATATATGGCCTACAAAATGTATAGTCAGATATATCAAAAACCAAAGAGAAAGTATATTAGTACTTGACAACCTTATAGTCCACAAACAGCATGAATATTCCTTTTTTATCTATGTGATTCTTTAAAATAAATGCATCTATCTGAAAGTACACTTTCTAACAGGAAAAAAAATTACTCTTCTAAATATAATATCAATAAAATTGGTGTTTTTTTCACTTAAAAAAATATACTCTAAACCGTATAGTTTTTAAGAAAACACAAGGGACTAAACCGTATAGTTTTTAAGAAAACACAAGGGAAATAATAGGAGACCCAATTTTTAAATAAGATAGAGGTTTATGTGTATAAAGTCAAATAAATATTAAATATATGTTACATATCTTAAAAAAATATGTATTATTTATACACAAAAATATAATATTAAAAGTATTTTTTTCTCGAGGGAAAGGGGATAAAGGTAGCTCCCAAAATGTATGAGAACTGTTTTAGTATTTTCACAAGGGAAGTGATGAGTTATAAGGTGTTTAAGAGAAAAAAATTATCTTAAATTATAAGTCATTTATAATTCTAATGCTATATTTATTTTTTTAATATATCTTTAATTATTTATTTCTCTTTCTTCTTTTAATTTTCTTAATTTTTCTTTTATCCATAAATAATGAAAGACAATTGTTAAATCATATATAATATATTTTCCTACAACAATGGTTATTTTGTAAATACGTGTAAAATGCTCAAAATATCTTATAATTTGATAATTTACTCAATCAATAATTATTATCTGCTTAATTATCTGTTCCCTTCTGCCCAATGAAAAAGAGAAAGGGGTTGAGAAACGGTTCACCTTCTGACCAATGAGGAAGAGAAAGGGGTTGAGAAACGGTTCTAAAGTTGAGAAAGGAGGAGAAACAATGAACGTGTCTTCAATCATTGTGGGCATGCAAGGAAGAGAGGAGAAAGGAAGATGATAGGAGATGAAGAAGAGAGGTTGGAGAAAGAAGAGGAAATTATGTAGCTGGAAAAGAATGGAGTAAAACAACATTAACACTTCTAAAAAACAAAAATTAGCTTCTTACTCAATTGGACTAAAAACTCTTTATGGATTGAGAATACAACATAATGGCATATTTTGGCCAAAATACAAGAATGATTTAAAAATAAAAAATGAAGGTGGTAAAAAGAATGCAGTGATTTCCCCCAGCTTCCTAATCCTCAAGACTCAACTTTCACCAATCACAAAATCTACACCCCTACACTACATTATGTTAGCAATCTAAAGAAATGATAAGAGCAATGGAGATGAGAAAAGAAATGATTAACTAAGTGAGATTATCAACAGTAAATCAGCAATCAAAGCCACCATTACAAGATAATAAAGAAGATCATCATCTATCGAAATTCAGAATCCTTCTCTCTAATTAACTTAGCAACCACTACTCCGGTTGTTGTTGTCCGTGGATCCTTAACATTATTAAGTTCATATATTCTGCAACTGAGAATAAGATATCCGGATTACCGAGCCGGAAAGTGAGGTCGCATGCTTGCACACGAGCGCTTCAGTAGCCTGCTCCTCGGTCTCAAACTGAACCAGACCTTGTTTCTTACCATTCATCTCAAAGACTTTGCTATTGACAATGGTTCCGTGCTCCTCTAGAAGGGTCACGATCTCCTCCTCGGTGATGTCTTGTGGAAGTGTGGACAAATGGATCATCTTTGTTGGGGAGCAGCAATAACGGTAATTTTTAGCAGCGTTACGGTTGAAACGGTTGAGGTTTGAGTTGCTGTAATCGTGTGTCTCTGCACCTTGGGTTATGTTTGGATGCTTTGAGAAGTTCACTTCAAGTCGCTTATCAAACAACAGGGCTCCCTACATGTCAAAGTTGAAAATGTTTATCACAATCTTAGATATTGAAAACCAGATAAGCAAGGCGGACATGAAACAAACCTTCAGAAAGTGTACTGCCAGTTCAGCTTGGAAACCATCTCCCATCTGGATAAGTGCGTGATCTGGTTTATTGCGTAGAAGTTTAATTCTCACGATGTTCCCATAAAGGGAGAACAAGTTGAACAGTTTATCCTCGTCAATTCTCTGAGATTAACAAATTTCAAGCTAAATAGGCTGAGATAGGAGGGGATTAGATAGAAGACGGCGAAAGCACTTACCTCAGGATTAAGATTTGAAACAAGAAGTGTACATCTATCGTTTGTTCCGGTTATTCCTGGAGGCAAACCTCCCCCAAAGGCAGCTGCGATGGCTGCAGCGTTGGGCATCTACAGTTCAAAAAACATAGTTAGACGATTTAACCATCATCACAAGGAGCGGTCAACCATCACTCATTTTTAACGGTGCTTCTCATGAACTACAAAATGATAATAACTAAAACATTCAACCATGCAAGTATAATATCTAATTGGGGACTTCAACTTGATTTGAAAAATACGCACCTGCGGCGGATATCCAACTGGAAGGAGGGGAAAAAAGGATATAAATTAGTACACTAACAAATAACACAATCTGAAAGCAAAAATAAACCAGCCAAAGAAGTCAAATTAAGCACCTGCTCTAGCTCCAGAACCCTGAACACCATACATGTTTCCTGCATCACCATATCCAGGCTGTTTCGCAGAAGATAGAGTTAAAAAATGCCTATTAGAATGCACTTCACAAATATCAACAAGATGTGATTCATAAATAGATAAATAAAAAGCCAAACAAAGCATATACTTGTGAAGGTCTTCCTCCTTTCTGTTCTGTAGGGAGACTAGGGTTTGTGAAGTCTCTGCAAAAGATGCGGAGTAAGTCAGCAAAAATGTGATGATAAAATGGTGATTAAGTGATTAAAAAAAGAGAGAGAAAAAGACACTGAATCACCTTGATCGGTCATTATTGTAGTTTACTTGTAATTCATCAAGGCTGTAAATGAGACCAATTAAATGTCCATATACAAAATTAAAGTAAATAAGATAAAGGAAGAAGGTTCAGGGGTTAAAAATTGACTCAAACACAAGCATAACATAAGATAACTAACAATATAAACCCAAAAGCCAAAAACACAAACTATTTAGAGAAAGTTAACCTACTTTGAGAATTGAATGTCCAGCTGGCAGCAACCATCATAAATATTGCGACCCTAGAAATTTCCAAAATTTCAATTAGTATTTAGAAACAAAACTAGAAGTAACTAGTGCTGTAAAGTCCCAAACATAAAGGAAATGTTAAAGAACCTGAAGTGCGGTTCTCGCAGTAATAGCACTCTGTTGTGATTGGTACTGGATGAGAGCCTGAAAGCCTACAAAGTTGGCAAACATATGATAGAACAATTAGTAAAACACATAACTTACTGGTGTTGAATTAAAATTTTATGAAACTTCACACAAACTTATTGACGAACATAATTATTGTTCAACAGTTGGATCAGCAATATCATTTCTTTCTAAGTTATTAATGGTGTCAGTGTCCAAGTATTAATGGGGTGAAGGTGTGTGCGTGCGTGCATGCATGAGTGTCTACTTGAATCGGACAAAAATATTGCATGGTAAAATATAATCCCAATCCACTCAGTTAAAATTTAGAAAAACTTAAAACAGAAAGAAAGAAGAGAAAGGGAGAAATCTGAGAGAATCTGACCAGCTGACTTCTGAAATGTCACAATCTTTTCCACAGATCCATGAGGAGAAAAAACTTGATACAGTACATCCACTGTTATGGGATAGAGCACGTGATGAATTGTAACTAAGAGAATTCGGTTTGGCTGTGCATCCAGAGGGTTCCAAACAGCAAGACAGCATTGAGAAAGAGAAGAGATAGAGAGAAAGGAGAATAAATAGCGAAGTATATTATAAAGAGAAAATGATAATTATAGATTCATAGAATACAAATTTTACACACTGAACCCACAGAAATGTAATGGCCTGAGATACTGATACAAAGATGTAGGGGGATATATCACAGAGAAAACATAAAGTACAAATCCAATTCTGTGTATTTTGTAAAGCATGTCATTTTCAGTTCTGAAATGTAAACGAAAAAATCTAACCTCATCTCCTCGTCCTTGACTTTGATCTACTGTTGTTAGCTCTTGATGAGAGGAAAACTGGACATACACATTCCTCCCCCTAACATAAAATATAAAGATAATTAGATTATTCAGGCAATTTTAATATCAATCAGAATAGATAGAGCATTGCAATCTCTGAATATAATGTTAAAGATCAAGATATCAAAACGTTAGTCATGGAAATCATGTAAAGCAAGCTAATTGTACCTTATGCTAGGTTGAGTATTTGCATAAAATTGTAAAGAACTTATTGCAGAAGGAACGTCTTGCATTTGGATAAGTGCCTGCAAATAGAGCGCACCAATTGTAGTATTATACAAATAAAAACGTGATGAAATGAAGCACCTTAAAAGTTCCAAGGAAAACAAGTACTTTTAATTAAAAGTGTGAAAGAAAAAACCTGATTTTTTGCACGCAACATCACAAGCTTTGTTATGACTCCAAAAGGTTGAAATAGCTGAAGTAAATCATTCTGCAATCAAAAGGGCAAAAGTTACAAATCTTTCAGGAACTTCTGAAACAAAGAGCTCAGATAACCGCAAAGACGGCGCATTAAAATCTAAACTTATGAGTTCAAATATTAATTCCAACTTTATTCTTATCCCATCATGATGACAGAAAGCTGCAATGGAGTAAAATAAATGCCGACCATGGTCTAAGAAAAAGTGATCAAATAAAATAAAATAAAACAAGCACAGACACTGAGAGAATATGCTTGAGCCATTAGTGAAAGGACCACATATCTAGGCATAAACTTATACCAATATGAAGGTGCCGTCAAATGGACAAACGAGAAAGAATAGAAGCAGAACAAGAGACAAGATCTACAGATTCAGAATAAATTTAGTCTCAGGCATTAGAGCTAACAAAATTTGATCACAAATCATAGCATACGCATAAGAGTATCATGAAACCAAAACAAATAGGTACAAACAACAAAGACATTCAGCAATAGAGAAAGAAAATGAGAGCCAGGGGAGTACTTCAGATATTTCGTGCCCGACATTCCGAACATGAATGACTTTGGAAGGTTCAGTCATGGTAAATTAACCTGTAAAAAGCATATAAAAGATTAACAGTAGTTTAAACTAACCTGTAATAATACTATCAATAACAACAATACTAAATCACTTTAACTCATTCTTAATGCTCAAATTATGAATATCATAATCATCATCATCAAATTCACACAGTTCTCAAGTTTGAATCCATTTGAAAATCTCACTCTGAAATTGAATAAACCCCAAAAAAAAAACTATAAAAACAATCCCTTTTCTGATTTTATTTCAAAACCAAATTAGACAAAATCACGATGAGAATCAAATCACAAAGCCAATAGATAAATGTTGAGCCATCATAGACAAAAAAATGATATTTTTATTTCAAAATGTGATGAAAGTGGCATACCCAATTGGAGACTGAATCTTAGAAATCAAAAAGCGGTAAAAGAGATTGATTAAAAATGAAAATAGGTGATGTACAAATTTCAGCTCAGAACCCCAATTTTGCTGTAAATCGTAAAATCTAAAGTCAAAAAGAGAGAGGGAGAGAGAGAACTTGCCAGAGAGAGAGAGAGAAGTGACGCACGCAGAATGTGGTGAATCTGTTAAGTTAACCCTATGTATGTATGTTATGTTAGGTTTGTTAATGTGAATGAGTTTGAGATATGATAGATAACCTATGTTTGAATTTAAGGCTCAAAGTTTGAAGATTGGTCCCCTCCATTATGTGTATTACTTATCCATTTATTTTTGTCTTTTTATTATGGACATTATTGCCATGATTGTGCACTAGTCACTAAGCAAAATTTCATATTAACTCAGAGTTTAATTTTAATGTCCTATTTTTTAAATGAAAATTTGATTGCAGATTTATATTTAAAAAACAAAATTTTGACTATTAGATTATTTGATTAAAAACTGAATTATAAGTATTTTTGTATTAGGATGTATGGATTAGATGGATATGGATTGGATCGTTATTTGATCAAAATCATTTATTAATCTATTAACAATTTATTAAAATTTAAAAAAAAAATTCAATCTAATCCATCAATTAAGAAAATAATTCATCATATCCATCCAATAATAACTTTTTAAATAACATTAATTATTTTTTATTTATTTTACAATAACATTTATTTTATATATAATATCTCTTAATATATATCTCTTAAAATAAAACTTAATACTCTACGTTTTTTCAAAAAGAATTAATAGTTGTTCCATATAAATTATCCTTTTAGTGAAAAACAAAAAATTGTAATCATTCACAATCATATATTGAAAAATATTATATGTACCGCAACCACCCCTTATAAATGTGAGTTACAAAAACTATTGTTTTAATTGGATTGTTACGATGCTTTTACCTTTTACACTACGATTTCAATTATAAAATTACAATATAGTGAAATACAACTCTATACTAATTAAAGTTAATTGTTTAAATAAATAGAGATTAGAGATTGAATTTAGAATAATATGATACTTTTAAAAGTAAAATAATAGATAGATCTTAAATATTTTATTATAAAATTTAAAAATAATTGATAAATATATTTTATGTTGTTTTATAATAAAAAAATTATTAGATTTAAAATAAAAAATAAAACAATCCATTGGATTTTTAGAATAGATTGAATGGATTAGATTAATTCATAACTTTAAATGGATGGATTAAGTCCAATTCATTAATTAACATTTTACATAATAGATGGATGAAAATTTTATCCTATACTCCTACACTTATTCTGATACCCCTATAATTTTTCTAATATTCTAATTTTATCCTTTTACTTTTTTTATTTTTCTATAGAATTTTTTATTATTTTCACTATTTTCTGAAAGCGTACGGAAAATACAAGCGGAACCAGAAATTTAAGAACCGGATAACTCAAAATGGAGAAATTTGGTACGTACTTTACCACGAACCGGATAACATGGCAAAGCTAAATCCGGAATGCAATTTTTCCCGGAAAATCAAGCCATAAGTTATCCGGTTAACAAAATTAACAAACCGGATAACCTTTAGCTGTGTGTTCCGGTTTGTAGTATATTGTCAACCGGATAACATGTTGTGTAGTTATCCGGTTCGTTTTTTTTAATTTTTTTTAATTTTGTTAAACAGGTGTTATTCCTCAGATATGCGATAAAAATCAGACATGCGTAGATACCACTGATCTGTTTACATCTGCAGAACGTTTTGCCACAAGAGAAGAGGCGATAAGATGGGTTAGGGAGATTGGAATCAGGAATAAAGTGATTGTTATAATAACACGTTCAGATACCAAAACAGACAAGAGAGGAAGAAGTGATAAAGTAATATTTGGTTGTGATAAAGGTGGAAAATACAAAGAAGGAGAAAGTGAAACATAGAGTGGTAGCAAGAAAAGAAATGTGGTTGTCCGTTCAAAATTAGATCCACACCGTCAAAAAATGGTTCCAGATGGAAGATTGATGTAAAATGTGGAGTTCATAATCATGGGTTACCTGATACCTTTGAAGGGCATTCGTCTGTAAGTCGACTTAATGTAGAAGAACAACAACATATTGTTGATTTGACAAAATGTCATGTTCCACCAAGACACATACTTTTGTCATTGCAGGAGCGAGATCCATAAAATGTCACTCGGATCACGCAAATATATAAGCACAAGAGTAAAATACAGAAAGATATAAGGGGGCCTAGAACAGGAATGCAACATTTGTTTAAGCTGGTAGAGGAATCGATGTATATCGGAGCAGGAAAAAGATGATTCGAAGTTGTGAGGGATATTTTCTGGGCTCATCCAGAATCAGTGAAGTTGTTGAATATGTTTCCTGTTGTGTTGATTATGGATAACACATACAAGACAAATAAGTATAGACAACCTCTGTTTAAAATAGTTGGTGTGACATCCACTGAGTTGACATTTGTTGTTGCATTTGCATATATGGAATCAGAGCAGACTGAAAATTTTTGTTGGGTTTTGGATAAGTTGAAACAGTTATTTACTAAGGACGGGTTTTGGCCACAAGTGGTGTTGATTGATAGAGATCTTTCCTTGATGAAAGCAATTGAAATAGTATTTCCTAAAACAACCAATTTGCTTTGTCGATTTCACATCAACAAAAATGTGAAAGCGGAGTGTAAGGAATATGTTGTGGATGACATGCGGGAGTCGATAGAGAAAATGTGGTATGAACTTGTAAGGGCTAGTGATGAGGTGGAGTATCAACAACGGTTGCAACAACTTGAGCATGCATGTGTTGACTTTACAGCATTTATTGATTATGTGAAAGATACATGGTTGTCTCCGCATAGACATAGATTCATCGAAGCATGGATTAATCAAGTGTTGCATTTGGGAAACACCACGACCAATAGGTATGCATATTTTAATATATCTTGATTTTAGTCAATGTTTTTTATATTAATTTTATTGTTGACTTACTTGTTTTTTAATTTATTTAAAGGGTTGAATCCGCACATTGGAAATTGAAGCAAATGTTGGAGAATAGTTTAGGTGATATGTGCAAATGCTGGGAGGCTATGAATGACAATCTTAAGATACAATTGGGGAACATTAGAGCTTCATTTCAGAAAAGTTTTATAAAGTCGAACATGCACACACTAGCCCATTTTATGGAAATTTGCGTGGATCTGTATCTAGAGCTGCTTCGAGGCATATTGCTGAAGAGTGGGTGAGGGTTGATATTGTTGGTACAGACACCTAAAAGTGTGGGTGTACTCATAGAAAGTGTATGGGTTACCTTGTGCTTGTGAGTTAGGGAGATATACACTGAGTGGTGATCCAATACCAATCGAGGCTATTCACATTCATTGGAGAAAGCTAAGTATGGAAGGCAAACAAGAGGTGGATGCAGATGATGGATCAGAGGTGGACATGACCCTGCAATTGAGGAAATTTGGAAAAAGTACAGGGCAGCAGATGTTGTCGAGAAAAGAGCATTAAAGAGTAGGGTGTGTGAAATTGCTTATCCCACTACATCAAAAATGTTGCCACCGCCTGAAAAAATAAAAACCAAGGGAGGGGTGAAGAAGAATGGGAAGAGACCTGCGGGATATGATGTTTATCGTGATCCTTCATATCACGAGTATGTTGATCGAGCGCACTCGAGCTCCCAAAAGTCTTCAAAGAGGGTATGTTCACAGTTATCGCAAACCTCTGAGAAGAAACCATGTAGTAAATACATTACACAATTTCCAGCACATATCAGACCATTTATTAATGACATTGTTAATGTGATGAAGGATGGAAATTGTGGGTTTAAAGTCATTGCATTGTTTCATGGTTATGGATCGGATGGATGGTCAATTGTTCGTTGTGATTTGGATAATGAACTTAAAGGTCCTAGAAGCAAGCTGTATGAAAAGTTATTTGGAGCTCGTTTTTCGATAGTGAGAGATTCGTTGATGATATCAAAGTTAGGTCCTCAACCACTAGAGAAATGGATGACATTACCTGAAATGGCTTATGTAATAGCTAATCGGAATAATGTCATTGTTGTCTCTTTGGGTTTACCTTCTTTAACGTTCTTTCCTATGACGACTTCACATTCACCTAATGTGTCCATTTACTGCATTGAATTTGTAGATGAAAATCATTGGGTACAGGTAATTATTTTTTAAGTTACGCTTATACTTATTTTTTAAGTCACATATATACTTATTTTACTTATTTGTTTTATTACGCATATACTTATTTGTTCAATTACTTATAACCAGGTAAACATGAACGAAGGATTTCCGTTACCACCCGTCACATTGGCTTGAAAATAATTCCGCACAAAAGAGGCGACTTCTTGGATGATAGGATTTGGCGGACGACTACAACATTGGCAGCGTCTTACACCTGTAGTAGCGCCACATATTATTAAACTATAATTGTTATGTCTTGTTTTGTTTTGTATTCATTTGACATTTTTATTTCACGCTAGATTTTGAATTCAGATGTCTTTGTTTTGTTTTATATTCATTTGACATATGACTTTCATGCTAGATTTTGGATTAAGTTGACATATATCTTTCATGCTATATATTAGATTTTATTTTAATTTTTATATTTAGGATTATGGAGAGTAGAAATATTAAAAGAGTGCACAAAACAATAGATAAGTCTGACAGAAATACATAAATCGTAGGATAATACATGTCACAAAATACATAAATCATGGAGATGGATAAGGTATCGGTCCTCCCTGAGGTAGTGGTCCACCCTGAGCTACACGTAATGATCGAAAAATCTCAATGAACTCATCGTCCTCCTCATTTGCACTGTGACGCTGCAAGTAGCGATGAAGCTTACCTGATATGTATGCTAACCTCTCGTCTTCTGGTCCCTCAACATAAACAGGCACTGTGATCTCTCTCACCTTATTTTGTGTATACACAATCGAGGATACGATAACCATATAACAACCAACCACATCGAGACTTAATAGAGAGATGGTGGGGTATGTATTGTTTGTATCCAAACTGACACAAACATCTGTCGGGTAGATATAGCATTATTGTACCATACCATTTCAGACCACCCTTGTATAGACATATATCATCAAATGGACGTATATGTCGGTGATCCTCAAAAGGACGCCAAATAACATCATCCGGTGTCAATGCATCTAAATGCACCTTATGCTGCTCGACCTTTGTAGTGGATTGCCTGTAACACCACTTCATCGCCTTCGGAAGTGGACTACCTACACCGCAAATCCCAAATAGACCTCTTTTTCCAATAGAGGGAAAATACTCGTGGATTCAGCACTGTTACACACCATGAATAATATAAATAAAATTCATAAATAACTAACGATAAATATATATATATATATATATATATATATATATATATATATTGTACCTGTAATAGAGAGGCATATCCACCCTACTGTTTGCAAGAATAGAAAGAAGCATCACCTAAATAGCGGTAAAGATTAACCAGTGTCGCAGCTCCCCAACAATATCTACCACATCCATCCAAATCCCTAAATAGTGATAAATATTTTGCCTCCACCAGAGTAAAGGTCTTATGTAACACCTCAATTCTACCCAAAGTTTTATATGCAAGAATCAGAGTAATTTTAAAATTTCGTAAATTAAATACTGAGGCGTTACACCATCAAAACAACTCACTTTAAAACAGTTTACTTTAAAGTATAATTTTTGGATACATAGCATCGCAGGAAAACATAAATTGATTCATAGAAATCAAAACATCTCCTTTATTAAACTTCCTCATCAAAATCATATTTTTATGAATTATGGTTCTTATTCACAAAAGAATAATAATAAAACAACAACAAGACGACATAAATATTTTCCCCCCGAGTGCTACGTATCAGAGCGACACCGACTCGACTAACAGCAGCTATAGACTCCGTCTTCATAACCTGCACGTTACCAATATATAGGTAACGGCGAAACAAGTAAAGGGTGAGATACTCCAAAACATATAATTAAAGGCATGATAAATATATATATATATATATATAGTTTAGAATAATAAGCGATATGGATTAGCAGGTTCATTCCACCACATATCTAAATCTTACCTACCTTTATCGCTATTCTAAAGTGTATAATCTATACTTAATCGCCTTAGCCTCATCGGCACAAATCATCACAACAACACGTAAACCTCCGTCACCGCGAAAGCGTCACAAGCTAATACATCGCTAATTAACACGGCAATCATAAACAACAACATTAACTAACAACATTTAAACAATGCTAATAATATAAGCAACATAACAAATCATCACAAAATTGGCTAAAGCCCATCTTCGCTTTTGGCATAAAGCCCATCATCGTTTGTGGCATAAAGCCCATCATCACAAACATCATCGCAAACATCATCGCAAACATCAAATAAAACTCAATACCAAAAGACTCCAAAATAAACATAATGGACTCCATGAGACTCGACTATGTTATGCATGTGGTACCCATCGCTTTGTCCGTAATTAGGGACACTTGGCATAAAGCCGATCTTCGCTCGGCATAAAAGCCATCATCGCTTGGCATAAAAGCCTCTTCGCTTGGCATAAAAGCCCTCTTCGCTTATGCAATGTATGAGACTCGATAATAAAACAACACCACACAAACACACCATCATCGCTCATCACAATTGGCATAAAGACCACATCGCTATAATTTATCCACATCAAGATAAATATATCATCGCATCATAATTGCATTATGCAAAACATCACTAATAATTCATCATCATCAAAATCATGCATTCACAAATCGGAAGCATTTATCAACAACATCAATATAATCATCACATTATCATGTACAAAGACACATATTATTTCATCGCAAATCATCAAGTATTCATTAATTAATACGTCGCTGCAAACATTATGTTTAATCACCCTACATTAACCAATTCACTCACTAAATTCCAAAAACGGAAAAAATGGTCAAACCCCTATAGTCGTCGCGAAAGTCATTCCTAATAACCGACATTAATCATAATCGTCAACGTCGCAACCAAATTGTCCATACGTGTCCTAAACCCACTACAACGAAATCCGATTCAATTGAACCGTAATTAACCTATTTCGGGTCATCTCGCAAAACTCATAACTTCTAAAAACTAACCTCACCACTAAGTTCTACACGTCAAACTTAGCTAGCACGTCAATTTTTGTTGAATTCGGAGCAACTTGCTCCGTCAACGAATTTACCGAAATCGGAAAATCGGAACACAATCGGGTTCTAAAGGAAAGTAAGAAAATTCAGAATTTTGGAGGCTACAGGAGCTGCAACACGGGCACCGTGTTGCACACCGATGTTGCAAGGACAGCAGAACGTGTAAAGAAAATCACCCAAGACAGGGCTGCAACACGGGTACCCGTGTTGTGCAACACGGCCCGTGTTGCGTGGCCTGCATCACCAAAATTCTATTCTATAGGGAAACACGGCCGTGTTGCCGCAACACGGCCCGTGTTGAAAGGCCTGCGTGAAAACTTCATCTTTTTGAGTTTTTCTCATTCTTCTACCATGGTTTTCTTTCCTCTTTCACTACTCTTAATTCTACAAGCTAGCACCTAATACATCCACAAACCATACTCCTAATCCAACACTTCTAAACCATTCTAACAATCACCAAACAAAACCCTATAAATCAACTATCAATTTCACCCCCAAATCCAAAATATATCTATCAAAACCTAACAATATGAGATGGAGAATCAAACCCCTTACCTCTAGTTTGGTTGATTGCAAGATGCTCCATCAAAGCCCCAACCTCATGCTTGTTCTTGCTCTCTCCTTCCTCTCCTTCTTCTTCTTCCCCAAAACCCTCTCTTCTTCTCTCTAAGGCCAAGTTTGGCTTTGGTTTCTATGAATGGAAAGAATGGGAAAAGAAAAGGGTTTTATAACTTACTAGCTTCCAAGTTCCATGTTTGGTTTTGGTGTTTTGGGTGGAAGGAAAATGAGGAGAAATAGTTTATATGCAATCTTACTGGCAACAAGGGTGAAAACCCAATTCTCATCAATTAATCCTCACACCTCCATCTATTCTTATAAATGAACACACTCATAATATCCATCAATATTATCAATTCTATTCATTCAAATAACTCCGGGGAATTAAATATCGGATTCTAACGAAACGTCGCCAAATATATTAATAGATATATTAATTAACACAAACATTCTCGTCGCAAAATAAATATCGTTCGGTAATTCGAAAATGTTAGTTTAATATAATATTAATTAAAATAAGGCGTTACATCTTATCGGTCAAAATGGTGCAACCCAATAACAACATCATGTACGCTCTGGCAGCATAACTAAACCTGTTAGCAGCCCGCTGACGCTCAAAAATAATCTTTAACCAATCCAATTTGTAGTAAGGACCTCTACAAAATTGGACCTCCTCAGCAATCTCCTCCAACGAAACTCCCATAAGATCAATCGCTAATCTAATAGCGTCATTATCAGTAAACCCTTCTGCAAGGTCAACCAAGTCACCCCTAATCGGCACGTGGAGAAGACATGAAACATCGTCTAAAGTAATGGCCATCTCACCAAATGGCATGTGAAATGACGATGTTTCAGGATGCCATCGCTCTACAAATGCCGATACTAGATATTGGTCAATCCTCGACAAACTGGTTCTTTGAAGAGATGATAGACCAGAATTCAACAACCAGTGCTCTATAATAGGAGGAAGCATGTGTGGAATCCAACCGATCAATTTGCTACCATGTGCAGCAACCTTTAACTCTTTTTTAGGATGTCTCTCCTGAAAATAATTTATACCAAACATGTTATAAAATATATAAATTTTAACAAATAAAAATTATTCAAAATAAAATGATAAATATTAACTTACCTCGCCAAACCAAAGATGACGAGCAACGTGACCATCATATCTGATTAAAAGAGAAGTATCGGTGGATCCTCCTGGAAAAGGTGGATGCACCTGATCCCCTGCAGGCGGCTGATGTCCCTCTGCATCGTCTGCTTCACGGCGACGTTGTCACTCCTCTATTCTTCTACGCACATTATTGTCACCCTCTCCTCGTCTACGAACCACTGGAAAAAAAATTCAAAAAACGGATAACCCAATGGGGAAAATTTTATGAAATACGCATTAAAAACCCGGATAACCCAAGTAGTGGTTATCCGGGGTGAACGGAAGCAAACCGGATAACCCTGGGACACTAGATCCAGAGTGTTAAACCCAAAACCGGAAAACCCATTCACGTTACTTCCGGTGTGTTTTAAAATTTTCAAAAACACACCGGATAACTTCTTAACATGTTATCCGGTTTGTAAAATTTCATCAATGCATAAACCGGAAAACTTACTCTTGTGTCCTCTGAAGTGTAAAATAAAGACCGGATGTAGGCTTCTTGGGTTCTCCGGTTTGTCAAAAAATTCTCTTTCTCTCGTTTTATAGAAGTTAAAATGGTAAAAGTGAAGAAAAAAAATTAGGTGATTAGTATTTATACAAGGGCGATTTCGTCCAGATGTCAAAATTGTAGGGGTATGGGAATAAATGTAGGGGTATATGGTAAAATTTTCTGAATGGATTAGATAGATTATTTAGTAGATGAATTGGATGAATTATTCCTTAATGGATCCAATTATCACCCCTACTTTGCACAACATATTTCTAGAGGAGATATCAATCTCTCACAATGCAACAAATTAATGTGTGAATATCGAACTCAAATAGTTTATTTAATATGTGATAGTGTGTTAACTATGACTAGTTTCAATGAAAAATAGGTTTAAAAAAATAAGTTATTAGGTATCAAAATAAAAGTCGTTTAAAATTGTTACACTCAAATTAAAAAATTAATGATTGAGATGATAAATGTAACATTTTTACAAAATTATATTTAATTATTATTGGTTATTATACGTTGTCATAATTTGAAAAGAGTATATACAATATTTATTAGGGGTAAAGTTGGTAAAGGTTAATTAATATCGTATTGAAAAAGTAAAGAGACTATTATTTTGAGATTTGTTTTTACTAGAAAGACACTTATTTTAAAAAATAGGTAGTATACAATATAATATATGTTAATATATCGCATATGGTCTTCGTCAGTGGTGGAGTCAGCGCCCGGCCACGCTTCACCATCTCACACCAAAAATTTGCCATGGTCATTCTCCGCTTACCGCAAATAGATGCACACCGTGTAACACCCGAGTCCAAAAGAAGGCGGGGGTGGTTACACTGCATGGAACACTTGAGACCAAAAAGAGGCAAGGGTGGTCGCCACATCGGAATGAGAGGGATCCTAAGACTATGCAGGTATGAGACTGCATGGTTGAAGGGGGCTTATAAGGATTAATTGGTACTACCTATACCAACAAGATGCATCTTCTTTTCGGTAGCCTAACCATAAGAACTCCATAGTTAAGCGTGCTTGACTCGGAGTAGTCTTGGGATGGGCGACCTTCTGGGAAGTTTTCCGGAAAGCGTGCGAGTGAGGCCAAAGCATGCTGAAAAGACTCGTGTTGGTCTGTGGCTGGTGGACATGTAACACCCGAGTCCAAAAGAAGGTGGGGGTGGTTACACCGTATGGAACACTTGAGGCCAAAAAGAGGCAAGAGTGGTCGCCACATCGGAATGAGATGGATCCTAAGTCTATGCAGGTATGAGACGCATGGTTGAAGGAGGCCAAAGCATGCTGAAAAGACTCGTGTTGGTCTGTGGGGTCAGTCGAGGACGAACCATGCGGAAACTGGTGGACATGTAACACCCGAGTCCAAAAGAAGGTGGGGGTGGTTACACCGCATGGAACACTTGAGGCCAAAAAGAGGCAAGGGTGGTCGCCACATTGGAATGAGATGGATCCTAAGTCTATGCAGGTATGAGACTGCATGGTTGAAGGAGGCCAAAGCATGCTGAAAAGACTCGTGTTGGTCTGTGGGGTCAGTCGAGGACGAACCATGCGGAAGCTGGTGGACATGTAACACCCGAGTCCAAAAGAAGGTGGGGGTGGTTACACCGCATGGAACACTTGAGGCCAAAAAGAGGCAAGGGTGGTCGCCACATCAGAATGAGAGAATCCTAAGTCTATGCAGGTATGAGACTGCATGGTTGAAGGAGACCAAAGCATGCTGAAAAGACTCGTGTTGGTCTGTGGGGTCAGTCGATGATCCTGAAGGCAGTCTGGGGCGTGGCGTTACACAGGCTCCACTTTTACAGTTCTGGTTTGTGTTTAATCAACCATCAGTGAGCCTCACCTTCTTCTATCGGTTCTTTCTTCTTTTTGCTTTTGTTTCAGTTTAGTTCTCGCTACAACATTGTTGTAGTGTTGTTATTTGTTGTTGTCATAGTTTGTGGTTGACAAATTGATGGAGAGTTAGTATCGAATTTGTCATTTCGCGCTATGTCCACCAAGTGTTAGGTAAAATTTCTAAACCGGAATTATTCTTATTGTGCATCCTAGAATCCACTTAAGAGAACAACTTTTCTATTGAGCATTAAACATCTTATTTCAAATACCCAAATTGATATTATATCTACTTTTTTGAAAATAATAGATTTGTTTGTACTACTAGAAAATCTTATGTACAAAAACTATCATTTTAAATTAATGATAAATATTATGTATAAAAACTTATCAGTTTAAATTTTCATGAATTTCTAAGTATTATGTGAAAAATATGTTTTCTTTTATTTGATTCTTCTATTTCTATTGATGTCTTATTGTGCATGCAAGGAGTTCTTCTGGATATTTGAAAGAAGATTTTGGATATGTGAAAAATCTCAGTTAGTAACAGGCAGGGACACAAAATATAGAAGTCAAGTGTGTGTAGAAAGGTTCTATCGTTGACGTCGAATTTGTTGATGTCTTCGTGGCCTATGGTACTTATCTTGTGGTCCTTATTTTCTTATAGATATAGATTTTATGAAATGTTTAATGATTAATATTAATGATTGATGCCTTTGTTGTGTTTGCTTAATTGATTGAACCAAA
The DNA here is from genome assembly GCA_021764765.1 of Vicia sativa. Taxonomy (NCBI): domain Eukaryota; kingdom Viridiplantae; phylum Streptophyta; class Magnoliopsida; order Fabales; family Fabaceae; genus Vicia; species Vicia sativa. The sequence continues at coordinate 88,502,455 of CM038792.1, read as the reverse complement.
TGAAGATGAATTAGACATTCTCCGTGTGAAGATTATCGTGGTTTATTTCGTTAATAATGAATTTTATTGTTTTGTGTGTTTTTCTCTTGTGAATAAATCAAAGGTTTAAGTGTGTGCAACTTATTTTAATTTTTTTGTTCTTCTACTATTATAGTCTGTCATGGAGTATTTTTTCACTGTATTGCTTCAACTTATTTGAATGTGCTTATGAATTAGTGTATTATTTCAGTTTTTGTATTGTTTAATTTTCATTGTAGTATACATGCTTATGCATTTGAATTACTCTAAATTCTATTTCAAAGTTACTATTGTATATTAATCTCTAAATTCTGCATTTGAGTTCTAGTTAATTATTAATTGTTTTCTGCATTCAGAATTATGCATGCTAGTGTATAGTAATTTATGTTTTTTGTTAACTGTATTCTATTTTTTGTATTCTACATTTGATTAACTCTGCATTCTGTTTCAAAGTTCCAGTTATTAGTGTATAATAATATCTGTCTAACACCAAGTGTTTGTAGTTTTAGGCATAGTCTGTTATATAATAAAGCCCAATATTTGTTATTATCTGTTATGATTTGTCAAAAAATTATTATGTCGAGTACTATCTTAGTAGAAGATTATGAAGTCACTAACGAAATCAGTAAAAACTTACATGTTAGAATATAGTTTGATTCTAGTCATATCTTAGAGTTTTGATGATAACAAGTGAAATAAATTTTGTATAATAGATATGATTTTAATATATATATTATTTTCATTTCAGATGATGTTCTGACTCAAGCATTAAATAATATAGAGATATCAAAATTATGCTGAGTAAAACAAGAATTAGAAGTTCTAATGAAAACAGAACTTCTGGTCACGTACGCTAGAAGCAACTTCTGATAGAAGCATGCAAGCGCAAACCTCTGATGGAAGCACCAAAAAAACGTTATGATTAGAAGATGCTTTAACAAGGCTTACAGAAAATTATGATCTATGTGTACGCCATCTTCTAAGACAAAGTCTGCTACAGTAACTTTACCCTACTAAGCTAAAATGGCTGAAGTACTTGAGTGGCTCAACGTTCTATGTTCATTGGATAAGCAAAACACGTGAAACAAAACAACATTAATTACGCTTTCCAGTATCCAAGACACGCAAGAGTGCAACAGAAAGATTCCTAGAAGCTCTATATAAAGTGCAAGATTCAAAGAAGAAAAACAACAATTCATCATAGAGAACTTATGCTGGCAAAATCAAATTCATTATTCTGCTAAGATTATTTCTAAGTTCTTAAGCTAAAATATTCTGTGTAAGCATCACTTTTGTGATAAAGCTTTTTAGAAGCAATTGTAAACACATTGTCTAGAAGTTCTTGTGAAATTGTTCCTTGAGAAACCAGTTGGGTCAGATTTCTCAAGAGGACTAGGACTAGTTGAGTCTTAGAGGTGTTAGTCACTTGTAGTTGGCTTGTGCATTGTTGTTAGTCACAACAGTTAGTTATGCAGTAGTAATCTTTTGATTATAGTGAATTAATTCCTCGTTGAGAGAGGCAAAATCACCTTGACGGGTGGACTGGAGTAGTTTGAGTTTCAAACGAACCAGGATAAAAATTCTTGTGTGTTTAATCTTGTTGTTAAGTAAAATAAAAATTTTAAAAGGAAAAACTTATTCAACCCTCCCCCTTCTAAGTGTTTTCTAAGCCTTCATTACTCAGACTTCATAATTTTTCTAGCTTTTCCATTAGTCTTCGTGGTTACTTTATGTTGGTTATCGTTCCACATAGGATGGTGGAACCAACTAATGGCTCAATAAAGTTGTTGGTCCATTACAAAAAAAATGTTTGAAAACATTTTTTCAAACATTGGGATCCATCAAATCAAGTGGAATGATCAAGAGACATAAACACCTTCAAAGATGGTGTCTCAAGAAAGAATATTTTAGAAATTTGAAACTCTAACAGACAACTATAAAAAAAAAAAGAGCTTAATTTTATACACACATTTTCTAACTCTAAAAACCTCTTTCTTTTTATTAACTTTATATAATACTTTTACAACTTAGAATAATATAATAAATATAACTTAGAAATGTGACTTTCTTCTCTAAAAACAAATAAAAAGTCACTTTTCAATAATTTATCTCATCATTAAACTCTAAAATATTATATACTGATCAAAAAGTATAAGTGTGCATGTTCATCCTGCAAAGGAAGAGATATCTAGAGATCTTAGTAGGTTTATAACACGGTTTGGTGGTGACGACTTGCCAAAGTCGATAAGCCTTATATGTTGGTGTTTTGACGTGATTTAAGAGACCGACTCACTTGAGATGAAAGGCTCTACAGATGTCCGGTGATGCTTGATAGCAAGCATGTAATCACTAGTGACTATGTATTAAGGCTATAGTGATCGTTGTGCTCTTTAGGGTGTAGAGAATGTGGATTACTTGAGATCCTTCTTTCCCCTTGAGAGGAGAAGTATTTATAAAGATCTCTAGAAATTGGCGTTTCCTCGGGAAGGGTCACCGTCTATAATGGACAATTGAATCCATATTTTCAAAGGAATCGTAGGTGAGTTATGACTTGACTTTCTCTCTGCCTGAGAAACATCTTATCTTATATTTTCCACGTAGGGGCGAGGGAAGACTATAGGATGAGACGGTACCTCCCTTTGGGTGACACTCTATCAAACCCCCTTCTATGGCGGACTGAGAGCATCTCTCTAGGCGGGGCATTTTACAAATATAACATTACATATTCCCTCAGACATGAGGCCTTTGGTAGAGGAAAAGGTGTTTTTGTTCGCTCACGATTAATGGGCATTACGCCAAAATAGCTTTAAGGCAGCGCACCTTAGACAACACTTCTGCACCAAAGCGCTGCTATATGTCCCGATATAATTTTAAATTTTAAAACTGTAAACATAAGACAGCGCTTTAAAAAAAAGTGTTGTGTAAACTTGAGTAAAAGCGCTGCCTAAGGTTTACTAAAGAAATCGCTTTAATAAAGCGCTGCTATATGCTTATATCTTAAAAAAGCGCTGCCATAGGCCAGCAATAGAGAGTTGCTAAAGCCCAAAGCGCTACTAAAGGTCCAACAATAGAAAGGGTTGCTAAAATCCCAACACTAAAAAGCGCTTTTCCTTAGAATGTTACAGTCTAGGTTTTGGCATATTACTTTCTATTCTACTCCAGCGTTCTTCTTCTCGTTTCATCTCACAAAAAGCCTCATACGAACTCTCAATCTCAAACCTCCAAACTCTCAAACTCTCCATACGAACTTCTGCCATTTGCCGTTCTCCATACGAATTTAAAGATTTCAAAGTTTATTTCTAGATCGTGTGGTGAGGATTAGTTCTGATGAGTTACTCTACTTTCTTCGATTACTGATTCTGTTTTCTTATGTTTTAGGGTTTGTTTCTGATTCCGCAATAGGGATTTTTATTGCTTTTCAAACAGATTTCGGTACAGGTATAAACGAACTCTTTCATTTGCAATTTGATGAAATTGGTAGACTTAAATGAATTGCATTTTGAAAATTAAAGTTCAGATTTCTTAACCACAAGATGCACCGGTTATGCGTTGTGAGAACTGTTGTTGTTATGTCATTATTATGTATGTGATTTGTTTATACTTTGAAGATGGGGCTGGATAGAAAATAGGGAAATATCTTACTATGTCTATTAGGAATAAATTTATCCCCTTTTTCGAACACCAATCACTATTCTGCATAAAAGTATTTGTCTCTTTAAAGCCATTTTTCTGGATTGAGCATCTGAAATAAATATCTGACTAGTCCCTCTAGTATAGTTCATCCTCCTTCCTTGTCTTGTGTGATCTGGTAGAAAGATTACTAATGGTGATGTTAACCATGCCTACATCTTGGTCCAGACTTACTGGAGTTTGTGATAGACCCCTGAAATCAAAGGTTAATTAGTATTTAAATAGATAAAAAATTCCAATTATGACTATGATATTCTCTAACAGCTGTCAACATTTTTGGCAGTGGATTGATGTCAAATTCTTCTCGTCTTCAGGTACTTAATGTTTCAACTACCTAATTTTAAAAGCTTCTACTTTTTTAGGCTTTTTGTTTTATGGTTTCTCTTTTAAATTTAGTAGATGGTTAATGGAAGCTCCTACTTTTGCTCGAGAGATTATGATATATATTTGTGTTGGATGTCTCATTCTTTTTTGTGACATATTAAATATGTAATTACCATCCATCATAAATCCAAGAGGTAGCGTCATGTTTAGCAACTTCCAGTCATCTCATTTATGCTTTAAATTTGGTCCAAGAAATTTTCCTTATTTGTGTCAATCTCTAGGATATAAATAGAGGTCTTTCACTTTTACTCATCCAAAAAATGTGATTTTCTTCTCTCTCTCTAATTTGTTTTTTACTTTATCTCACTTAATTTTAGTCATAGTGCTTCGACAAAGTCCTTTGTTTAGTGAGGCATCTTTGTAATTCTGGAAGAGACATCGTTGTAAATCCACCAAGGATTATTTTCTCTTGGTTGAAAAATGTATCCATAAGGGGTTATTTGCTTGAATTCAAAGTTGAACCATCCATTAAAAGCATTGGTTTAGGGATTTAGGTTCTAACTCGCCAATTAGGTTCATAAGTTAAGCCAGGTTCATAAGCTTACTTTGGTTTGAGATTAGCTTATTCAAAATCTTGTTGTGGTTCGAGATGTCTGGTTTAAAATCTCTTGGTTCGTGGTAAGCCTGACGAAAACTTCGGTTTGGTTTGTGAGTTTAGCCTAGTTCAAAAGCTCGCTTTGATTCAAGATAAGTTTGTAGAAAATTTTGGTTTAGCTTGAAGAGTAATTGATTCAAGTTGTTGTTTGGAAAGAAAACTAACGGATTCCCATCTCTATTTAGAAGGAAGATTAACCGCTTCTCTCCACTATTTGTTGTTTGGTTGAGAGTTATGCATACAGAGAGATTGAATGCATAACCTTTTAACATTTTATTTTTGATTCACAATGATTCTTAGTCTTGATTATTATGATGATTTGAGCCATTTCTTTTTGCAATCAAAATCTTCATTGTAAACTTGTCTTCATCAAAACACTTTAGGAGACAAGCTTGATTTTACATCTTGATTTCACATTCTTCCCCTTTTTGATGATGACAACCTTTGCTTGAAAATAATAACCATTTTGTTTTCTCTAACAATTGAAGTTGTTTGAAGTTATATTGAGACTCCCCCTAAATCAAAGCTCCCCCTTGATTTATGAATTAGAGACCACTTGAAGAAATGAAAGTGCATGTTTGCTACAAATTGTTGTTAGAGAAACACATATGTATACACATATCTTCTCCCCCTTTGTCATTAGCAAAAAGGAATGGGGAAAAGAATAAACATAAGATATATAAAAGTATGATATGCAAGTTATCATAATAAACACACAAGTAACACATGAATTAGCATAAGTTAGTATGTCTAAGCACATTACAACATTATAACAATTATAGTCTAAACATAACAATCATATTTGAAACATTGTCTAAAACGAAAGAAATTAACATATAGATAAACATAAGTCATAAGTGAAAAAATAAGTCATTCATCCATGTCTTCATCATCTTCCTCTTCTTGACCATCTTCATCACCAACTTCATCATCTTCCTCATCATTTACCATGGCTTGGTTTCTTTGTGTTTTGATAAGTTCTCTTATTTGACGCCGTAAAAGTGCATGTTTAAATTGGTTCTCTCGATGGTTATTAGCAATGGTAGTCTCTATGGAGCACATCTTGTTAAACAAAAGTTCCATAGTATAGACAACTTCTGGAACCGGAGGAGGAGCGTCGGTTGCGAGATTTTCCTTATAGTGGTTTCTGACATTTATTTCATGGTCTTTTTCGCTCATCACTATCTTTGGCTCTCTTTGCAAAGAAACACCAGCATTTTCAATGATTTTAGAGATAGGTCTATCATATGGTAGACCACCATTTAAGTGAACAAGATGATTCATGTGGTGCAAAATAGTGAGTGCCCAATTTATCGGAATCCCTTGATTCAAAGCGATAAGATAATGAAGCATCCTATCACTGACAGATAAGTTTGATCAAAACATGTTTAGCTTTGAGGCGTTTTGTTGCCTAACACTTGCCCGTTGAGATTCTCGACATAAGTCCAAAAATACTTCAATCTTATTATATGATTCTCATTCATCTGGTATAGAACGTTGTACAATAGCCTTCATAGAGAACCCTTAAACACTTTCCACATGACTCAATTTCCATACAAATATCTTTATTGAGAACAGATGAGGTTAAAACAAATTCATCATTTTCAGTAGTAACTAAGGACATATTTTGGTAAAATTCCTTAACTAGATCAGGATATATGAACATTAACCCACGCTCACTGACAAACACATCCAACTTAGCAGCAGTTATTTTAGCAGGGAAATTGAAGCTATGAGTAGGAAAAACAGAGAGGTTATCATACTTTGCCGACAATAGAGCTCTATTTCGAATATTGAAGGTGAGTCTCATACTCTTGAGTGTAGGACGAGTTGGATGAGCAGAATTGTGGTGGTCACTAGTTTCTCCAATTTTTTGTTTGCCTTTAGTTCCCTAATTGCTCTTGAAGAGTCGTGGATGGATATGGAGCTTTTTTTGAAGTCTAGGGTTTTGAAAGGGATTTTCGGATTTGAGGGTAGAGAGGAAGTTTGTGATATGAGATATGGGAGAAGGAAGGTTGATATGAAGTTATGAGGTAGTGGGTGTGAATTTTTGGGTTGAATCAATTACTCTTCACTCCAACATGTTCTTCAACCTTCACTCACCTCCATCAAAACCCCACTCTCTCTTTTTCCTCAACCCGAAAATTCACACCCACTACCTCATAAGTTCATATCAACTTTCCTTCTCCCATATCTCATATCACAAACTTCCTCTCTACCCTCAAATTCGAAAATTCCTTTCAAAACCCTAAACTTCAAAAAAAGCTCCATATCCATCCACGACTTCAAGAGCAACTAGGGGAGCTAACGGCAAATAAAAAATTGAAGAAACTAGTGATGACCACCACGATTTTGCTCATCCAACTTGTCCTACACTCAAGAGTAGGAGACTCACCTTCAATATTTGAAATAGAGCTCTATTGCCGACAAAGTATGATAACCTCTCTGCTTTTCCTGCTCATAGCCTCAATTTCCCAGCTAGAGTAACTGCTGCTAAGTTGGATGTGTTTGTCAGTGAGCGTGGGTTATATATCCTGATCTAGTTAAGGAATTTTACCAAAATATGTCCTTAGTTATTACTGAAAATGATGAATTTATTTTAACGTCATCTATTGAGTCATTTGGAAAGTGTTTAAGCCTTCTCTATGAAGGCTTAGTTATTGTACAAGGTTCTATACTAGATGAATGGGAATCATATAATAAGATTGAAGTATTTTTGGACTTATGTCGAGAATCTCAACGGGCAAGTGTTAGACAACAAAACGCCTCAAAGCTAAACATGTTTAGATCAAACTTATATGTCAGTGATAGGATGCTTCATTATCTTATCGCTTATGTTTTGCTTCCTAAAAATTCCAATCACTCTCGTATCAATGAATTCTGATAAATTTGGCACTCACTATTGTGCACCACATGAATCATCTTGTTCACTTAGATGGTGGTCTACCATATTCTAGACCTATCTCTAGAATCATTGAGATTGCTGGTGTTCTTTTGCAAAAAGAGCCAAAGATAGTGATGACCGAAAAAGACCATGAAATAAATGTCAGAAACGCCTTGAAAATACTGGTATTGTCTTGGACCTCGAAGGTAGATTCCACTATAAAGAAGATCTCGCAACCGACGCTCCTCCTCTGGTTCCAGAAGGTGGCTATACTATGGAACTTTTGTTTAACAAGATGTGCTTCATATAGACATTGCTAATAACCAACCAATTTGAACATGCACTTTTACGGCGTCAAATGAGAGAACTTATCAAAGCACAAAGAAACCAAGCCATTGCTAATTCATGTGTTACTTGTGTGTTTATTATGATAACTTGCATATCATACATTTATATGTCTTATGTTTATTCTTTTTTGCTAATGACAAAGGGGGAGAAGATCTGTGTTTCTCTAACAACAATTTGTAGCAAACATGCACTTTCATTTCTTCAAGTGGTCTCCAATTCATAAATCTAGGGGGAGCTTTGATTTAGGGGAGTCTCAAATAGCTTCAATTGTTAGAGAAAACAAAATGGTTATTATTTTCAAGCAAAGGTTGTCATCATCAAAAAGGGAAGGGGTGAATGTAAAATCAAGCTTGCCTCCTAAAGTGTTTTGATGAAGACAAGTTTACAATGAAGATTTTGATTGCAAAAAGAAATGGCTCAAATCATCATAATAATCAAGACTTGAAGAATCATTGTGAATCAAAAATAAAAGGTTATGCATTCAATCTCTCTATATGCATACAAGTATTCACCTAATGATTCATGCATGCCATAAAATTGCTAAAAATATTTTACATATCAAAATTTAGTTTGAAAAAAAATTGTACTGGAAACCGGTTACCCGACATTCAAAATTTCACGCCCCTGGTTTTTGTATGGGGAACTCGGGTTCTCCTATGAGGAACCGGTTACCACTGAACTAGTGTGAAAAATACTTTTATGTTCTGGGCAAATTTTTCATGGAATCTTTACGTTGAAGCATGACAACTTTTCATATGATTATACATGTTTGTAAAGATGTTTTAGAACATATAAATACTGCAGAATTTTCAGAATTAATTCACCTTCTTCAATTCTATATTCAAAAACTCTCTAATTTTCAAATATTCTCAAGTGTTCTACATCAAAAAAAATTGTGAGACTTTCTATACTTATTTTTCATTGAAAAATTATTCTAAGTTTCATACTATCATTGTGAACACTTGCATCCATTATTGAGAATTGTTTTGCTTGATGAAGAAGATCAATCCAAGATTGATATATTGTGCTACATCTTCAAAATCTCTTGTAAAAATTCAAACATACTTATTATATTCTTGTTGTCCAGGATTGTTGGAAATAAGTTGTGCATTGAAGAGGATTGTTCTTCTTGCACTTAGTGTTGTTAGACCTTAAAGGTGTTAAGAGCTTTTGGTCTTCCTATAGGTTAGATAGTAGGCATCACCATTTGTGTGAATAGGATGTACAATCATTCTAACTATAGTGAAATCTCTTGCATGTTGTAAGGGGACTGGAGTACTCTCGATCTGTGAGGGAAACCAGGATATATCCTTGTGTTCTTTACTTTTCAGCATTTACCGCTTTCATAAATATCTTAACCAGAAAAGAAAGAATCCTCACATACTTTCATTCACCAAACCAAAAATATTACATCAAATTAGGAGATCATATTTCTCTAATCAAGCAACTAGAGTGTTGAGAATTCATTCAAAACACTTATGATTCGAATCAGAGTTAGCGTGATTCAAATCAACCTCTCATGACTCAAATCATGGTTGTAAGGTAAAGCATCCCAATCAACAATCACACGAAATCACAACCATCAAGATTCAAAACAAGGATCACACAAAGTATAATTATCCAAATTTCACATGCAACCCTTAATTTTGATCTACTCCAAAATCAAATCTAAGAATCTATCATACAAGAGAAATTCCCACAAGAAATTAGGTTCAGGCCAGGGTTCAATAAAAACCACACTCCTCTATAAGAACATCCACCAATTCTGCATCTAAAAATCATCCATAAAAACATGCACCAATCCTTAGGGGTGTTCAAAATATAGATAACTCAATAGTATGTCTGAACTGAATTGGATTGAACCATAAAAAAAACTGAACCACTTAAATGATTATTAAACTAAACCATTTAATCAAAACAATTTAAATTCAGTTTTAAACTAGTTCAAAAACATGTTTTTATTATAAATTGTTTTTATTACACAAATAAGTATTTAATAAAAAAAAATTATTGAAAAAAAAAATCAAATAAATTTTTTTCCAAAAAAAAATCAGAAAACAGAAGAAAAAACTTTTTAAAGAAACTGAAAAATATTTTTTTAAAATAAAAAAAAAAAACAGGAAAAGTTATTTTTTCCGAAAAATTAAAGAAATTGGGAAAAATAACTGGAAACTTTTTTTTTTTTTTAAATACAAAGAAAAACTTAAATTTTAGAAAATTGGAAAAAAAGTTTTACGAAAAATATAAGAAACAAAAACTGAAATAAATTGTTTTTCAAAAAACCTGAAAATATTTTTTCCCAAAAAAAATAAAAAACTGGAAATTCCGAAAATAAAATATTTTTCTCAAAAAATTGGTAATTTTCTTTTCAAAAAAATAGTTCCTAAAAATTTAAATATTTTAAGAGAAAAAAAATTTTAAAAAAAAAACAAATCTTTCAACAAAACGAATTAAAAAATTTAGGGCCGGTTTGAAATAGTTTTTGCTTTTAGTTTTTAAAAACTGAAAAGTAAAAATCAAAACACAATTTAGCTATTTTTATTTTTTATTTTTAAAAATTGAAAAATGGTGAATAATTTTTAAAATCACATTTGCAAAATATTGCATTCAAACAAGTTTTTAATTTTTAAATTTTCAAAAACTAGAATAGAGTTTTTAAAATACTTTTCAAACAGACTCTTAATTTTTCAATAAAACTTGTTTGAAACTAGTTAAAATGTATTAAACTAATTTTAAATTATAAATTAGTTTGAATTAGTTATAAACTGAATTCTAACTAATTTGACGTATTAATCACTTTTTATTAAAGTGGTTTTTAATAACTGGATTGAATTATTAATATGGTTCAATTCAATTCATGAACCACGAACACCTCTACCAATCGTGCATAATGCCTCTCAATACTCTCTTTTATGTTTTTCATTTTTATGTTTTTCATTGTTGTAGAGATTATTTAGTATATTATATGCTTAAATATTTTTATTCTACTTCTCAATTTCGAAAACAGAACGAGATGATTGTCCATTAATATTAAATGAATTCTTTAGGTAGATTCTTGGACTAAATGTCTTGTTTTTACTTGTATCTCATTTGGTTTATAAGTATAAATTGCATTGGTAATATAATTACAGAAGAGATTTGTAACTTTTTCGAGCAAGCCATAAAAAAGATGATTTAAGTTTGAAACCCTATAAAGCATTTTTCTATTGTAAATAGTACAAAATCATCTTTATCTCTTTATCTTTATATTTAGTCTAGGATGACCATTTGCATAATAGTACCCTGTGAAACTCAAGGGTATTTAAACACACAAAAACATTTTATCTGATTCTAAGTTTTATTTTCTGTATAAAATGCTTTCACATTAAGTTTAACAACTAATCACAAACATTTTCAAAAACTTCTAAAACAGATTTGCATGTCGTGATAATCCGACTGTTAAATGCAATTTTCTGGAAACAACCATAGCATGCTATGAATCAAAACCGAAGAAAAGGAAAATGAATAACAACAGTAGCAAGCAAGAAACTCAAAACAAGGAATTGAGTTTTCTCAAAAAAGTTGATGGAACAGCTACTAGAGAGATAAAGAGAGAATGTTACCAAGCTATCAGGCACTTGCAACAGCCCTTGCAGCAGTGATGGAAACTCCGGCAGGATGTCATGCACCAACACAAGCAACCTTCCTCAAACCCACGTGAGTCTTACGGGGGAGACGGGTAGCAACCCAAGTGATGTCTTTCTCAGTCCTGTTATGTTAACAAATTCAGATTGGTTAATCATTTTTTTTTGGTAAGATTGGTTAATCATTTTTTTTTTGGTAAGATTGGTTAAACATTTTTGATAGAACTGTAATACTTATTGAAGTAACACCAAAAAATAAATAATCAGCGAATGTTACCAACCTATCAAATTCAGTCTTGGCATCATGGCTCTCTTCTAACCGAGAGAAACACATACATTAGCATTAAGGGTTTAAGGATTATAATAATTTCAAGAAATCATAACCATGAATATAAAAGGATATGTTTTATCATTAGATCAGGTCTGCAAGACTATTTTAAACAACAAAATTCTTATTGTTTTTGCTTTAAAATGTCACAATTAAGGGTTATAGTAAAAAACAAACAGTAAACAAATATGTACAGAAAAACAAACCTTTTCCTTTTCCACTAGGGTTCCTTGGGAGAAATCTAAGAACAAATACAATCCATGACGATTTGTTACAATTCTTGAAGAAAAATTCAATGTTTCTGCTGTAAGTACTGAAAATTAAATATGTATAAGAAAAAGAAGAAGACAACGTACCAGAGGCTGCTATGCTGCTGGAAAGTGAGTGTCTAGTGAAAGATAGAACCTTAATTCTATCAAACTCGTTATTTTATAGTGATTCTATGAGGTCTCCACTACTATTTCTCTTTGTACTGGCCTTCAATTTTTGTATATAAGCCCATCTCACCCAAACTGTTTTATAGTTATAATAAAGGAATAATATCTAAATATTTTCACAAAAGACCAACTTATATTTGTTAATAAATTCATATTCATTTTTAGGGTCTATTTGTTTCATATAATTTAAACTATTAATGAATTACATTATCACTTTCTTTTGTCCTTGAGATTGGTTATGAGTGAGTGAAAATTTACAAGAGTGCTAACTCAGGATCTCAGGTTTAGTTAAAAACTAGAAGTATAATGAGTAAAACTACATCTCATTAGAACGATATGCAACAAAACATATGGAAAAGAAACATATTAAGAAAACTAGAAGTATTATGGGTACAACAAAATCCCAACAGTATCAAGAAACTCAAATAACAATAGAATTCTAGTTTATCAAAAAAGTCTGATGGAAGAAGCTAGAGAAATTAAAAGGCAACAAAACATAAAAAAACAAGTTCCGACAATTCAATCCAACTAACAAAATTAAGCTTTGAGGCGTCCGTAGAACTTTTGTTTCTCTTGTGTTGTCTGGAAACGACCATGACCGAACTTGGAAGAGGTATCAATAAACTTGAGTTTGATATCCTCAAGTGCAAGACGAGAAGTCTGCTTAAGAAGGGATTGGCGCAAAGTAATGACCCTCTTCTTGGGACCAACACAGCCTCCCTTGATCATCAGAAAGTCCTCCTTCACAACACCATAGTGAGGGAAACCACCCATGGGGGTGATGTCTTTCTCAGTCCTGTAAGCAATATCATTTTGGTTAAATATGGCCCATGATTGCAATACGGATCAAATTGACAACATAAAACAAATAATCAAAGCATGTAATTTACCTATCAAACTCAGTCTGGGCATCATGAGTCTCTTCACCAACTTTGCCGAGCTTGTAAATCTTCTTGTTCAGCTCAGTACGATGATGGTAACCGTTCTGACCAGCCCTGGCAACTGTGAAGGAAACTCTGGCAGGATGCCACGCACCAATACAAGCAACCTTCCTCAAACCCCTGTGAGTCTTACGGGGGAGACGGGTAACACCCCAACGGGTAACAACACCTTCATAACCCTTACCCTTTGTCACTCCAATGATGTCAATCATCTCATCCTTCTGGAAAACAGCATCAATAGGAACCTGCTTCTCAAAGAAGTTGTATGCAAAGTCAACCTTCTGAGCTATAGTGCCACCGTTAATCTGAATCTCCATGATATGGGCTTTCTTTTGTTTCAATCCCTTCATTTTCCTGATCTGTAAGACATTGAAAAATAAATATATCAGAAAATTGATTTCTTTGAAAAAATGAAGTGAGAATTCAGATGACATATATGATACTGTTGGGATAAAATAAGATTAAAAAAACAATACTTTGACAATTTTAAAACTCAATACAAAAAACAGAGGTAAAAAGTCTATAACCACAACTTCTTGTGGCTACTTCATTTAATATGTCATGAGTCAGAAATCTCGTGTGGAAGTGCCGCTCATAGCATTAAATTAACACTGCGTTTGCACAAATATTTCATCATTCTCATCACAGAAAAACATAGAAGATATACAATTCACATTACTGTAAAAATGTGACATTATAATACAAAAACAGACACAAATGAAGTTCAAGACAAGGTGGCACAAGTAATCACAATTTCTTTTCATTTTTTTAAAACAAAAAATGGGAGTCAGAAATCTCGTGTGGAAATTGCCACTCATAGCACTCAATGAGTGCTGTGTTTGCAAAGATATTTCATCATTATCACCTCTCAAAAGCAGACATAAGCCATGATAAAAGAGAACTTATTGAAATGGGCAAAAGCAGGAAAGAAACATGGCTAATACCTGAGTGTGAGCCAACACACGGATAACAGTTGCATACTTCTTGAGTTTCTCAAGCTGAGTCTGAATGTTCTTCTTGCCTTCATCACTTTCATACTGCTTTGAGTACTTGCTGAAAGCCTTCTTCTTGGACTTGCACCAGTTCTTGTAGAACCTACGCTTAATTTCCTCACTCAAATGCTGGGTCCATACAGTGTTCAATGTACGAAGACCACGGGGAGTTTTCACATAACCCACAACACCAACAACAACCATTGGAGGAGTCTCAATGATTGTAACAGGCTCACAAGTCTCCTTCTTGTGAAGCTCTGAAGTAAAGAGTATAAGTTCAAGTTAAATAATAATCTAACAATGCATGATAACAAGTACTAGTTGATCAAGAGAACAAAATAAGTTATGTGATGATAAGTGTAAATTTATGAAAAACACCAACTTCACCTAGTACACTACTCAAAGAAATAACATATAGATCAACCATAAGAATTCAGTGAAGCGAAGTATGATAAACAGTAGTCTAAGAATACTTAATTCAATTAAAACAGTTGTAATATCATGTAAATGTAAATGATTGAATAAATTTAATTAAATTTGAGCAAACACAAGTATTTAGTAAAGACAAAACACAACAGACATGATAATGACAAACAAGCATATGACGATAACCTATCATAAATACATAGCATAATTAAACAGAGATCAATGATAACTCACTAGATCCTGGCTTCTCGACCTCTCGGACAATGTGGGTCATTCCAGCCTTGTAACCCAAGAAAGCAGTAAACTTTGGTGGCTTGGTTGGGTCATCCTTGGGGAAGGCCTTCACTGCATGAGGTAGCAAGGTTATAATTGACATAAAAATAATTTAACATAATTACAGTCAAAATTAAGCTATTAAAATTACTGAAGTTCAAATGAATTAGGGTTTAGGGTTTATAATAATTTCAATAAAATCAATGTTGCATAATCATCAGATCGGAGCTGCAAAACCATTTTGTTTTAGCTTAAATATCCCAATTAAGTGTACACGGAAAAACAAACCTTTTCCTCTGTGACGAGCAGCACGCTTTCTTGGGAGAAATCCCAGGGAACCGTGTCTTGGGTGCTCGAACTTCCTGTGAGACATCCTTCTCCTACCTCAAATACAAAATCAAAAACAAACCTTAATTGTTGCAGGTGTACTGCGTATTGAAAAATGAAAAAATGAAGGAGAAAATGGAGTACCTGAGGCTGCTGTGCCGCTGCAATGGAAGTGTGTTCAAAAGGGATAGAACCCTAATTACATCACTGTATTTTATAGTGATCATATGAGGCCTTTTGCTGATTCTTTTTCTATGGGCCTTTGGGTTTTACGTAGAAGCCCATCTTAGACAAACTGTTTATTGTTGAAAAAACAAAAATTACAAAATATATTTATTTATTTTCACAAAGATAACATTCATTTTAATCAATTTAGATTATCATTTTTTACTCTTTTTTTAATTGGTAATGGGTGAATGGTAATTTGTGAAAGTGATTTTTTTAGTAACAAGTTGGATCTTGTATCATGTTTAAAAAATTAGAACTATTTTCACTCTTTATTGAAAAGAAAAATCATCTTACGTAATTCTTAAAATGTCCTTTAGAAATCAAAAATATGTTTTTGGTGTGTATCCTATACTACACACAAACAGACTAAATGTAGTTTCATCCTATTCAAAAGGAAAAAACATAATCGAAATTATACTTTTGGTTGCAACATGTATTTTATTACTGGTTTGTATTTTAGTAAGTGAACTTAACCATAAATGCTTTTCCAGTTCTTAGATGTGCTTAGTTTTCCAGCAAATGTATGTTAATTGGTTTAATATTTTTATCACATTAGGTATGGTGCATTCCGATAACATTCTCAAACCTAATTTATCTCAAACAACATTATGATACTAACAATATTTGATCGTAGAATCACAATGTTAGAACATAAGTTCAAAGACAACACCTTATATTCTCGGTTGGTCGATAATATCTCTCGGTCAACTCTGAATTGTATTTTTCAAGAAGCCAAACGAGCTTCTAATGTAGGTCCCGACAGCTCAAAGTGTGGTTGCACAATTGTGAAAATATATGGACTCCCTTGTGCTTATGTCATATATAAGAAGATGAAAGTTGATTGCCCGATACGTATGAACTAGGTATCCTATCTTTGGAAGACACTCAAAAATCTCAAAAAAGTGTTTTCAAATTAGTTTGTATTGGCAAACCACCTCATGCACTAACTCCACCAAAAATATCATTCATCGAGGAGATTGTGGTTTTTATGCACAAGTACATTAAACATATCTTCAATGTCAGGGATGACGGTAACTGTGGTTTTTTAGCTGTTTGTTCGATAAAGGGGAAGAGGATCACCATATTATTTGAGATACTCTTATAGAGAAGTCTACACATGGGTGCTCGAAACTAAAGAGAAAGTTGAAGACATATATAACGCTTGTGTACCTTCCGTTAGTGAAGATGCACTTGAGCATAAATGGATGTGGTTCCTTGAAATGGGTTATCTCATAACAACTACGTGTGAGAGAATGTGTATTAATCTTACAAAATACATTTTCTCAAAACTTTTTTTCCATTGCACACAGCTCCACCACCAAATCCCAATTATCGTGTTATTTGTGCTGTGTGGGTTTCAAACCTTCGGTATTTTGTTCAAGTATCTTTGAAATCGGGATGGCCAATACGACTTACATCATCAGAGTGGGCGAGTCATTACACAATCCCTTTTGAGACCTGACCGGACCAACTTATCAAAAGGATTCAGGACTACATCTGTAACCTCCAGTTATTTAATTAATTAGTTAATTAAATATTTTTGAATTATTTCTTATTTAAGTTGGCGAGTTGTTAGTTGATTTAGTTGATTAATTGTTAAATAGTCGGTAGGTTAATAATAATATTAGTTGATTATTAATAATAAAAGTGATAATATTAGAATAATTATTGTTGGGCTTATTGTAGTGGTAGTATGAAGTAAAGTAGGGGTGTAGGAATTAAGCTCAAGAGAAATAGAATTATTAGTAAGTATTATGTATAAATAAGAAATTAGGTTAGTTGGAGAAGTTGTTAGAAAAGAAGGAAAAGACAAAAAAAACATTACGTGAGAGAAGAGAAAGATTGGGAAAAGAGGAATAAGGGTTTAGGAGAAAATTTGTCATCGGGAGAGAATTGCAAACCGAAAGCCGAAGCAAAAATTCGGCCGGAACTCCATAGAGCGACCTTGAATCCAAGGTAAGGGTGGGGTTCTGACTTTCTAATGGATTGTATGATGAGTACTATGTGGGAATTAGGATAATGGGGAATTTACTATGAAGTTGCGGTTGTTCTGTTTGGTGAGAAATTGTTTGATGTCACTGTGTTGAAATTGTTCTTGAATAGCTTGTTTAATCGACATTGCTAAGGAAAAATTATAATTTATTAAGAATGATATATGATCCTGTGTGATGGAATTGGGGTTTCGACTCTCTAATAGGTTGTATAATTGTGGGTAGATGATGATATTGAATTTTAGATTTTGGGTGTAGGTTACTTTGTGAAATTGATGGTTGTATTCGATTGAATTGAAGAAATTGGTTTGATAATTTATTTAGAATTGTTATGCATTATGTTGGTTGTAGAAATTTGTGTGTTTTAAGTGTTTTTCAAAAGTGGTTTTGGGTGAAATAAGTGAAATCCCGTAGCATGAAAAATACTGATTTTTCACTGTTTTCAGTGAAATAACCGGTTACATGGTGAAGTAACTCATTACCTCACTAAAAATTTGCGTAAATTAGCCTCTTGAGGGTGAAGTAACCGGTTACCTGGTGAAGTAACCCGTTACTTCACTGGAACTGGCAGATTTTTTAAAACTATAAAATTTCATAATGTTTGACTCGGGTGTCCATTTGACGTGCCGTTTGGACCGTTGGAAAGCTAAAAATATTTTCTATAATATGAAACTTATTTTTATAACAGAGGGTTAATATTTTATTGGAAGAATTACAATTTATTTATATGTTGTATGTGTGGTAACGCAAAATGTTGCAATTGGATGTACCAGTGTTATATACTTGTCGTAAATTGCAAAGTTGTAGGTTGTGATGAAATTGGTTGTGTTATATTATGTTGATGTGATGAATAATATTGTAGGCCTCGTGCCAACATTTAATGATGTTGATGAATTATTATTACGATGAAGTCTTATAGACAATGTTGAATTTATGATGAAGTTGATGTTGATTTGATGATTTTGTTGTTGTTGCTTAGTGCGTTATGTTGTCGAATACATTGCATAAATACGATGGCCAGGACTGGCAAAAATATTATGATGAAAGCTTTGCTCTGTTTACGATGGCCTGGATTGGCAACACAATGATGATGATGGTTTAGGCCATGTTGATGCCTCGGATATTGGCAGATTTTTACGATGGGAGTTCTGCACCATTGGTACCACATGCATGTGCATTTGAATAAGTTGTTGCATCTCATATTGCATTCGAGTCGTTGTGATTATTGAATGAATTGTGGAATTGGTTGTTGTGTGAATAATTTGTAATCGGTGACTTACCCTATCTGGTTCTAACATATATTATTTATCATACGATTTACTAGATTGTTAGATATCTCACCCATTCTGTTGTGATGTTGTCTCTACGTGGGTAACATGCAGGTAATCCCGAGTGAATGTTGTATACCTTCAATAGTTCGAGTCAGTGTTTGTCGCTCTGATACATTGCACTCGGGGGGATAACACATGTTTGTTTATTTTATGATTTTATTTCGTTGATGGATGTTTTAAGTTGTTTTATTAAAGACTAAGATTTTAAGTTGTTTTATTGTTGGAGAAAGATGTTGTGATTGCTTGAAGTTAAATTTTGTTATCTTGAAATTATTTTGAATTGGCCATGATGCCAGGATATTTTCGGTTGAAATTTCATGAATCTGTTGCGTAAAAGTAAAATATAATTATTTTTTAAAGACCAAATAGGTTGTTGTTGATTTATCAAAATTATGTGCTATGTATCTGAGCTATAGGTGATTGATTGTGTTGTTTTACATTGAATGTGTGACATCCCTTTGTTTGATATTGAAATTCGTAACTCTGATTCTTATATGATTACTTAGGTAGAAATGGGGTGTTATAACAACAAGTTGAACAAAAAGGGTGGGACTTATGGATCTGGCCGACGATAATTATTTTGGATTATTTTAGTAGTTACGTATCATTGTATTGTATATGTCATTTTGTCAACCTGTTATGTTGTGTAATATAGCCATTTTATAGTTTGACCAAAAATATCATCTTTAAATACATGAGGTTTTTGTTTTTGTTTCTATGTATGTTTTTGTTTTTGTTTCTATGTATGTTTTTGTTTTTGTTTTGGTTTTTAGTCCTAAGGCACTTATCGGAAATATATTTTTTGTACATATTTAGGTGGATCAAAAAATGAAAGTTTGGTTTATACTTTGTCACGGAATAGGAATTGTAAGGTCCATGTTTTCCTTCAACTATTATAAATAACCTCACTTCACATGTTGTTTCATACCAAAAACCATAATGAACGTCAAATGGCATTTTAGAAATGTCCACTTTACTGGAGATACACCATCACGAGAATTTAAGTTCACCGAGTACACTTCTTTTGAATATCTACAATACATATTGCATGACATACTACCTTATGATGACAATCTCAAAGTTGCGAAGATTGAGTACCACTCAACATCCGTTGACAAAGATGAGAAGCTTGAGTTCATCAACTGTGAGCTGAAGAACGACATTGATATACGAGCTATGTGGAATACTTTTACCTGTTTTGAAGTGAAAGTTATGATCGAGCTAGATGCGACTATTTCGAGATCAATAGATGATTTTATCATGATGTTGCAATGTCCACGTGGATGTTGAAGTGTAATGTTTGACGTATGTTTCAATCTTTAATGTATTATCTATGTTATGATATGAATTGTATTATAAATTTGTGAAATTGATATTATTCAATGTTGTTTTTTTATTTTATGTGTAGCACAAAATCAAAAATGTAAGTTCGGAACAAACCAAAAATTAAATTTCGATTTCAGCCTATATTTTGTCAAATCTTAGTGCATTCTAAAAATGTATTTCCAATTTCCAAATGCATTTTTGTAACTTCGTGTGGCGCACTAAAAACCTATAGAATAGAAAATATCCACTAAAGAAATAGTTTATAATTGATAATATAATTTTAATGATTAATGAATGAGTTTATCACTAATAACTTATAAGTTAGTTGAGTGTTAATAATAATTAAATTAACTAGTGATATTTGTAATGCTTGAAATAAATTAACATAAAAAGATATATGTTTAATTTCTATTTATTTATTTTGAAATCAAATCAAAACAATTGTTATTTGATGAGATCCATCTCATTATTGTATTGAACTTAAATTATATTTGTATTTTCTTCAATTTAGACCTTATTATTTGTTTTTTAAAGCCTTCTTATCTAACAAGTGAGTCAACTCATTATTTATTCTCTTAGTGAAACCAAACATGATTTTACAAAAAAAAAAGAGTTGCTGGATCTTTGTTTCTATCATTCTCAATATGTTATACGGTTTTCTTCATCATATAAATGATTTTCAGCAATATGTGAATCTTGTTGTTAATCACGACAAAACTCAATATCAATTTGTGAGGAAAAGAATAGTAGCAACTAAAATAAATGGTTTTTAGCAATAATAATTCGTACACAAATAATATAACATAATAAGGTGAAAAAAAGACGAAGGTTTGTTTACCGAGTTCGATCAAATGATATACTCTGAGGGAGAGAGTAACTCTCCAAATTCCCTATACTCAGAAAGTTATTACAATTGATTGATGAGTTACAAGAAAATATTCACCGCCTTCGGGTTCTCATGAACAACCTGGAAGGTGTCCAATAATTACTCTATTTTCTACCTAAGTGTTTCCTAACCTCTTCAACCTTCAATATATGAATAACTCAAACCCAAGGTATAAACAAGTGTTTCCCAATTCCCAATAACCTTATATAACCCCAAAGGCTTCCAAAATCTTTGTATTTCTAAGATTTCAGTTGAGAATGATCAAAACCCTATGATATGTCTTTTGTTCTTCTTTGTTGGTGTAAACTCTAAGATCACCACACCTGCAAACATATAAGAGATACATATTTATAATATCAAATACCCAACAAACAAAATCCAAAATCACAATCAAACTATACATGGATCCATAGACCCAACCAAAAAAGCCCGAAAACCTAAAATCATTATTCATCGTACGGGCATCACTATTCACCATACGAACATAACTATTCATCTGTATGAATAGTACTATTCATCGACGTATTTTTTTTCGATTTCTATTTTTCGACTTTTCTTCCGACTTTCTAAAACTTTCAATTTTCACGGTAAATACAGTATCCAAAATATATTTTATTTCTCTTCATCAACAAATATTTTAAAACACATTTATAACCGTTTTCACACATTTGTCTTTACTATTTATGATTTGGTTTTCTTATTATCTATTTGATTTCGAGGAATATGTGTAGAATTGTAATTTCCACACCATGAGTTATTATGTTGATTGCTTCCATAACATGTATGTCCCTCTTATCAAACAATTAAGTTTTTTGATGTACATATAATGTTTACGTTGTTAGAATAAGATCAATATTACTCTTAGTTACTTATTCTATAGTTTTTACGAGCCCATCTTTAATAGTTTGTAGTTTGTAATTGCTAAAAATTTAAATTTATATGGGATCCAAATAACACTTTAGCTTTCCATGTGCATCTTTTAAAGTAGTGATTGACAGTTTTCTTTAACAAGACAACTTATTTATATTTATGTGTGTAAGCATTTGTTGTCTATGAATGTTTTGAGATTTTCAAATCATACTCCATATGGTTTTATCTTTGTTTGTTTATGAACCTTCATGATCCAGAGTTATTTTCTAGAATTTTGTGCAATATAGCTCTATATCACATTGCAGTGGTTGTTATTAATAATCTTTCACATAGTAATATCTTGCATGTCCTTGTTTATTAAAGGAACATTTTTAATTATTGTCATTCTATGGGTATGAAATTAATATTGATAATGTTCATGTTCCAACAAATTTTCTCTCATCAATTAGGTTTTTAACTCTTTACCCTTATTTCCAAAGGTTTACGCATTAGAATTTAAATCCATTATGATTTGGAGAAATCCTTAACACATGTACCCACACATCGTTCCCAATAGCATAAATCGTAGCGTGAAACTATGGTGGAAGGGAATAGTAAAAAATAATAAATCTTTAAAAGGATACAACTTAGAAGAAAAAAAGCTCCAAAGCCCCAAATGGTCGGCACCAAAGAAACTAATCATTTACTCTACGTTTGAGTCGCATGGCCAAAGTGATATTGAAAATAGATGAAAGAAAAGAATCGGATAAGGCTCCCCTTTCAAGTATTTACGCAAGTACTGGAATACTTTCACATATGCTTGGCTTATTGGATGAAGTTGCGACAGAGCTATTACCCAATGCTTAAGAACTTCCACTTTAAAAGCAGTCAAAGGCGGGCGGAGGCACAAAACTGAGAAGGTGCATTCATAAAAAGGAATAGCTCAATTATCGTACTCCCTACATATTGTGTCATTTTCACTAGGGGTTAAGACACTCCAATCCAAATATGAGCTAACCTCAAGAAAGGCTCAATCAAGACTTCCCTCTTTCGCAAAAATAAAAATGTTTGAATAATAAACAGAGTCCAACCAGGAAGATTGAGCATTCTTCTGGGATTTTAAGCACACTTCTATGATTTTTTACCCATATTGTACTAAATTTTCCATATACAGGAAAACAAAATGTCAGAAGAAATGAGGACAACCGCAACTTAAGAAAAATGACTCAAAGAAATACGATAATGAATCTTCAAGAAATCATACACTAGCATGCAATAGAGAGTAGGCTATATCAAATGTGTCAAATCACTCACACACAACAGTCAAGTGTTTCAGTTTCCAAGGGTCATAATGACGGTACCATCGAAAAGATATTTGAAGTAAGGAGCATTAAAGTCGTGTATCCCAAAGAAACTAAAATGTTCCATTTTGCTCTTACAAAGATAAATGAGAAAATGGTTGACATACGAGGCTAATACAACAAACCGCCGCCTTACTATTTATAGATAAGGGTTTGGGGAAACTATTATGGGCCAACCATTATGATAAGTTCTAATTTTTAGTTATAATCCATCTCCAAAAAAGGAGCTATAATCCTTCTAGAATCTTCTCAGCACACGAGAACTATCTTACTGATAAGTTCCAATTTATAGTTATTTTTGTATACAGTTTTGTTGTCCTTATCGGCTATTTTACTTTAACTTTGGTGTGAATTTGTACATGTTGTGTATTGTATATAATAGAGTTTTTGTGTAATTAGTGTATCATTTGATAAATTTTCTTTTCCTTTGTATGTATTGGTGCATGTTTGGAGCATTGATCAATAAAATGTCGAAGACACAACTTCAAATACGCAGTTTTGGAAGAAAATAATGATATAGCCCACTAAGCCTATCTTGTAGCACGCTACAATAAGATTTTTAGTGACAGGGGCTATTTTTCTAAGTCCTCTAAGTCGGATTATCCCATTTAACGCACTTAAGGCGATTTAGTTTGTAAAATAAGTGGCAGTGCGCTAAGTGCGCCTAGCACTCTTAGCGCAATCTCATGTTTTTTCAATTTTGCATAAATATAAATTATTTCATTGTAAGGGTTTTGTTTTGGGTAGTTTTTTATCCCAATTCATAACCATCCATTATTATGTAGAGATAAGCTAGAAAACAACATTAGAACTTGCATATGGATAATCCGAAGTCTGATTTATCATCAATCAAAGTTGACAACCCGTGAAATGTTTGATTTTTCTTTATCCTTCTTTATGTATTTCTCTATTTGTTAGATTTTGTTTGTAATCTAACTTTGAACCTTTGTATATTTGTTCATCACAATGTTGTATAAAGCTTGCTTTACAAATCAATATTGATATCTTCCTTAATCTTTTTGCTTTATGTTTGGATTTGTGTTGTTATAGACATATACCTCACAAATTCTGATTAGGGGTGGATATCTGTTAGTTTCTAGATTATAGAGATAGATTTAGAGCTAATATTCACTGCGAGTATCATAGTTTATTGCCTCAATGTTATTTGTGTTGTGCGAGACATCGCCAATGCGAGTAATACAGTTGTTCTTGCAACTTTGTGTTAGACATAACCTTTATTCTAGTATATCTCATATATGTTTCAAAAATGGATACTGATATTAGAGATACATGATGATTTTGACGAGTATTTTAGGTTGAGTACAAATGATTGATAAGTTTAAATTTGTGACGAGTAGTTTAAATTCATGCCTAATAAGTTTCTCATTTATTAAGAATTAACTTATTTTCTTGCTCATATGTTTTTTTTTACCTTAAACCCGTTTTAAACCAAGCTCGGAAAAGCATAAATTGTTGAATGACATTATTTCACTCACAGTGATTCATGTGGATACGATAAATTTCCCAGAAAAATACTTCCTTTATTTTTCTCTTGTCGCTTTACTACATTTTGAACAAAATGGCGCCATTGTCGGGGATTGGTGTTTTGATATTGAATTGCATTACAATAGTTTCTATGGTTTTGAGTTTTGTATATATCTTATATATTGTAAATTTCACTTGTATATTTTTATTTGTCTATATTTGTGTATATGTTTACATACTTGTAAATTTGTGTTTGTTTTCGACATTTGTTTATGTATTTGTTTTGTTGTGTTCAAGTGTGTGTGTGTATGTGTTGTCCATCATGTGTTCTAATATTGTTGTAAATTTTCTTGTTTTCGTAACGTTTATTCAAGTGTTTGGTTAGGACACTTGTTTTTGGTTGCGCGTTGAAGAAAAACATCAGGTGACTAGAGGAAGTTACTAGCTAAGCACAATAAAGGTGTCGAGCTAAGGACATAAAACAAACGCTTCTTGGCAGGCACCCCAACATTTGTAAATTATATATAGGTTTATTTTGAGGTATAGTATGATGTTAGTGGAGGTATGGCATGAATTCAAATACATTTTTATTTTTCTACGCTTTACTGCTACCGCTTAGCGCAATCTAGCTTGTAACACTTCAATTTTAGTAATTAGTTATTATTTATTTATTTATTTATTTGATTATGTGAATAAATAATTTTATTTAAATTATTTGATGTATGTTATATGTGATGGGTTAGTCGGGGTGAGATTGTCGAACCGTTGAGTTATCATTAGGAAATAATGTCGGTTTGCGAAGGATTATTTTATTAGTGAGAATTATAGAAGAATAGTGGAATAATGGTAATTGAGCCTAATATGTGAGATTGTGAAGAGTAAGTGGGGTGTGATAGTAATCTCATTAGTTGGTTACTAGAGATAACATTATTTTGTTAAGGGTTTGATAAAATGAAAACATAAGGTTAGTAAAGGGAAGAGGGGAGAGACAAACCTATAGACATGGGGAAAAGGAGAAAAGAGAAGAAGTGGAACCCTAAGGAGAAAGTTCAAGAGTTCATCAGAATCAAGGTAAGGGTGGTTTTTACATTATTATGAGAAATGATGTATGATGTATGATGGGTAGATTCATATTTAGGATGAAATCCCTAAATTTTCATGGTTTTGAAGTTGTTAGGTTTTTATGAGAAATTCTTGAATATGATCAGTAATGGTGTTGTGATGTTTATATTTGAAACTACATGTTAGATATATAAGTTACAATACCTTAATTCGTAGAAATTTGGATGTTAAAAGGTGTTTTTGAGTGGAAGAATTTCACGTGAAGAATTTCATATGCGCGTGAATTTTTTCTGGTTTCAGGTGATCCTGCTAAGCCACTTAAGCCAGCCCAACGAGCTCGCAAAAACACCATTTTTACATAACACTTAAAAAATTCACTTCTTTTGAATCGTAAGCCCAAATCGAGAACCGTTTGAAGCGCCAAAAAGCTAATGAATATAACTATAACATAATATATATAAGAAAATTGGTTGTCTAGTATTTTTATGTCTAATATGTTTGTGAAGTCAATTGTGTATATGTTTTATTAATGAATTGTTCACTATTTACTTGTGAAAATTAATTGTGGATAATTAATTGAATATTTGTGTGTGTGCTCAGAGGAGATTCTATGGCCCGGCGAGCCCATGCAGGCGCCCGGGCTCAATCCCTATTTTTTTTTATTTCTCCCAATTTAATAGCCGATTTTTAAATAAAATTAGTAAAAATAGAGAGTGAAAATTAAAACAAAATAATAACCAATAGTCCAGACCCAACCCAATTATTACTTATGAGTCAAAATTGAAAGTAAGAAAAAACCTAATACAATACCGCTGCTGCCTCCAGTCCTCTCTTTGTCTCTCACTCAGGGGTGGTTCTATGACCCAGCAAGCTCGGGCAGGCGCTCGGACTCAACCCCTATTTTCTTTGTATTTCTCCTAATTTAATAGCCGATTTTTAAACAAAATTAAGGACAAAATTATTAAAAATAGAGTGTGAAAATTAAAATAAATTAATAACTAATAGTCCAGACCCAACCTAATTATTATTTATTAGTCAAAATTGAAATTAAAAAGAAGAAGCTAATACAGTACCGCTGCCTCCCGTCTTCTCTTTATCTCTCACTCTTCGTCACGTCACCTCGATGTCAAAGTCAAACCGTCAAGCTAGCCACTTACATAGGTAACATACTCTGCATATTATAATACTATTAATGTTAACTTTAATTTTAAGTACTACTGAAGCTTAGAAACAATAAGTTTCTATTTTTTATATAGGAAGAAACAATAAAGTCCCACAAAAATGGATAGTTAACATTGTGATATTGTTTTGCCTAGTTAACATTGAATGTATCTTAACGAGTTATATAGGAAGAAACAATAAGTTTCTATTATTTATATAATTATATAATTATATTATATATATATATAATAAATTTATTTCAATTTAATTTAATATTGGTAGGTTAAGTTCATATTATATAGATAAGTTCTTCTTCAATTTAATTTCAATTTTGTTCAATGAATTAATTAGATACGGTTTTTATTTTCAATTTAACTTTATAGTTTTTTTTCTTCTAAATTTTAGAGATGAGAAGGTTTTTGGTTCCTATTGAGAATGTGAATGTTAAGAATACGGAAATCGAAATAGAAGAAACACCCTCTAAGGTGGCCAATGAGTTTAATTTAAATGAGATTGTGCGTGATCCAGGATGTAGGAAACAAATTCATGACTATGCTCCTGATATTCAAGACCAAGTGAGAAGGACATATATATTGCAGGGTCCAACGCAATCAAATTTAGCAAAATTTCCTCGTATTCAATTTGGAAAGTCTTCAAGAGCATTTTGCAAAGCATGGTATAAGAATTATACATGGATTGAATACAGTGAGTCGAAGGATGCAACTTATTATTTTTATTGCTTTCTCTTTAAGCCTCTCGGGAGGGCCGAACACTTTGGTTATGAAGTCTTCAATAAAGATGGATTTAAATATTGGAAGCATGCATCTAAAGGCTTTAAAGATCATATTGGTAGTCATAATAGTAAGTATAACTCATGTATGAAGCACTATGAAGATTATAATAATCAAAGACAGAGTGTGACAAGTATCTTAACTATAACAACTAAGGAATCAAAAGAATCGTATAAGATCCATTTTACTTGCTCTTTAGATTGAACTAGATATCTCATAGCACAAGGCATTGCTTTCAGTGTCCATGAAGAAAGCTCTACATCTCTAAACAAGGGAAATTTTAGAGAGATGGTGGATTGAGTAAAATCTAATGATGAAAAAGTGAGAGATGCTTTTGACTGTGGTCCAAAAAATTGCACAATGACTTTCGATGACATTTAAAAGGAGCTTGCAACATGTTGTGCACATGAAGTTACCAAGGTGATTAGGGAAGAGCTTGGTGATAGACAATTCTCCGTGCTTATTGATGATTCACGTGATATATCTGTCAAATAGCAAATGGCGATGATGTTGAGGTTAGTACAATGAGTTTGTTATTGAAACTACTATAATTATTAACTAGAAACTTGTAAATTTCATTCAAATTTAGATGAATACATTTGAATTTTTATATATATTTTAGGTTCTTGAATGACAAAGGGAAAGTTGTGGAACGATTTATTGCTCTACATCATGTCAAATATACTACATCTGAGACACTAAAGGATGCTCTTTATGGTATTCTTGATTGTCACACGTTTTCTATTTCAAAGATACGAGGGAAATGATATGATAGAGCTTCAAATATGAGAGGTGAGTTTAATGGTTTGCAAAGAAAGATTCTAGATGAAAACAGTTATGCTTTCTATGTCCATTTTTATGCTCACCGTTTGAAATTGGTGGTTGTGTCTGTTGCTAGTAGTTGCTCATCTATTCATGATTTCTTTGAGTATATCTCCTTGATTTTAACCACAACAAGTGCATCTTGCAAGAGAAAGGATGCTTTGAAGGAGGCACAACATCAAGATATTTTGAATAGACTTAAGAGTGGTGAGATATCTCAAGGAAAGGGCTTGCACTAATCCTCTAGTCTCGCTAGACCCGGGGGTACTATATGGGGTTCACATTATACTACCTTGATTCGTTTTGATCAGATGTGGTCCTCTGTGTTATAGGTGCTTCGTATTGTTGATGAAGATGGACGTGGACCTTCTTAAGTGGCAGGTTTGATAGAAAAATGGAGAGCTTTAAACTTGCTTTCATTTTGAAGCTTATGTTAAAGTTGTTTGGTATCACAAGTGAACTTTCAAAAATCTTGCAAACAAAAGATCTTAACATTGTGCTTGCTATGGAATTAGTTGATGATGTTAAATCTCGGTTGGCTACATTGAGAAAGAGTGGTTGGGATGATTTATTTATTAATGTCCAAGAATTTTGTTTTGCTCAAAGTATTCCAGTTCCAAATATGAATGAAGAAATACCGGTTCGGGGTCGTTCAAGAAAGGATTGTCACTAATATTCACCATTATCGTGCATATATTTTTTATGTTGTTATGGCCAAAATACGTGTGGATATGTATCATCGGTTTAGTGAAGAAAGTAACGTTATGCTGGATTATTTCTCATGTCTTGACCCCAAGAACTCCTTTTCCAAGTTTAATGTTGATAAGCTTGCTCGTCTTGCTGATATTTATCATGCATACTTTTCTGATGATGATCGTGGAACAATAAGGGAGCAACTTGAGACTTATGTACATCAAGTGAAAAGACACGATTCATTTACTTCTTATGAAGATGTTCAAAGTTTGGCTATGAAGATGGTTCAAACTGAGAAACATTTGGTATTTTCATTGGTCTACAAACTCGTTGAGTTGGCTTTGATATTGCCGGTGTCGACAATATTCGTCGAAAAAGCTTTTTCAGCAATGAAGATTATCAAGTCTAATTTGCGCAACAAGATCAACGATGTGTAGTTCAATGACTTGATGCTATGTTACACCGAATGAGAGATATTCAAGTCACTTAAAGATGTTGATATTATTTGAACATTCACTGCAAAGAAGTCTCGGAGAGGGCATTTACCTCTTAATTTTATTTAGCACACTATTTGTATGTTATGTTTCATCTCTCTTATGTAACTTGCGCTAAGTATTTTTAGCACACTTTATGACTATTTATATATTGTCACATCTAATTTGCGGTTAAATTTTTTTTGCCCATACTACCTAAAATTCCTGGCTCCGCCACTGTGTATGCTTGTAAAAGTATATTTTCGTGTGTTACAACATGAATACGTGATGATTATTTTTTATTGTGATGATAATACATATGTGATTGTATTGTAAAATGTACATTTGAATTCTTGTGCATTTTATGAAAGTGAATTATGTGTGGATAATTCATGAAAATGTACATGTATGTGTAATTGCGGGGTAATTAAATTGTGACGAATTATTGAAGATTTTCATGGATGTTAAAATTAGGGAATAGTCTTAATTGCATATGATTGTTGATATTGCACATGCATCATTGTAGACAGTGCTTGTTAGTTCTGAGGGAGCTAGTGACTCGTCTCTAGCCTATAGTAGGGTTTGAAAGCTTAGAGAATAGGATTTTTTGTGTGTTATTGGTCTAGGGAATTGACCCGATTTAAAGTAAAAACCTAATAAAAATAGATGTGATTAGTACCACATGCATGAGTACTGCATTTAGTCATATTGTGTTATGAAGTTCTGATCATTGTGTGAAATTTATGCATTGGTGAAACTGTAAAAATGTGAACGTGTACAACAAGTTTCATAGGTATGGACCCAAAGATAACAAATCAACCATACTTGGACATTCAAACATCAAGTTTGAGCCATGAATGATCATTTTCCAATTTGGGACAAATTTAACGCTATATTAAGCAATCATAGACAAACTTATGTAAAAGTTAATACTATACGAGGCCAATCGATAGTAATGTATGTATCATACATGTTAGAGACATGGTAGAAACCATACTCCTAAAACATGTAACACAAGTAAAACAAAATGTGATAAAGACCTAGGTCATGGAAGATACATTTTAACAAACTTTCACCAATGCCAAGTACCTTGAATGATCAAAGGATAATCTAGAGGTAGGTTGCAAATGTTGAAAGTTCATCAACTTTCCATAAGCTTAGATGAACTTAAAGTTCAAATGACTTATCCAAATTGATCCAAAAAAGTAACGAAATAAATAGATGAAGTAGAGATAAACAAGAAATCAAATCCCACATTTGAATCAAAAGATTAATCAAGCTATCATTAAAATCATTCACCCATTTTGGTGGAGTTTAAACTCAACACCCAAAATCCAATGATGTTAATGAAGCTTTTGACCAAAATCCACATGATCCAAGATCAGCTAGAATATACACAAAAATAAAATTGCAATTAAAAAGCAAAATATAATAAGAAAATGAACTTTTAATTATTTTAAAATAAAATAGAAGGAAAAATAAAAAATTACTATCAAACTTTCAAAAAAAATTGTAACCAGAGACAGAAAAATCAGAAATACCTCAAAGTATATTCACAAATTTTTTCATATTTGTTATAAGTTAGAAACTACTTTTTAAAAATACAAAATCAAGTGAAATAAATCGAAAATCATGAAAAATAGCAAGATCAAAAATAAAAATCAAACAAGGTCACCACAAGTTATCAAACTACCATTGAATCATTCTAGAATTTTTCCAGAATTTTTAAAGACCTAAATTTTTTTATAACAGTTAAAAACAACTCAAATAATGAGAAAATTACAAAATAAAAATCAAATCATAAAATAAAATCGTGTAAAAATAAAAATCAAAAAAAGAATACTCAAAAATATTTTTGGTAATTTTTTCGTAGTTTTTGTACTTAGAATGAATTTTTTATGATTTTATGAAGTTTAAAACAATTAAAAACAAAAATCAAAAAATAAAACAGAATCCTAAATAATGTGGTGTGTTGGATGAGTCTGACTAATTAAACTAGTCAAATCCAATGGTCAACATTGAAAGAGCACATGGACTTTATCTTAAATAAAGCATTGGACCATTAATTAAAAATAAAAACTATCAGAAATTACACGGATCACTTGATCTCCCTCATTAATTGAGGTGGCATATCAAGTGGATCAGGTGTAGCAACACACGGTGGGACAAAGTCAACGAAGCGCATTGGATCAATCAAAATTCAAACACATAGTAGACACAAAGGTGTCGCCCTTTAATTGGTTCGATGATGTCAACACATCATCTTTAACCTCTAGACCTCCAAAAACTTATAGAAATCGTGATTTTCAAATGGTAACCTTAAAGGCTCAAACGAGTATTAATCAACTAGTCTTCTCATCACCATTTCAACTATATATTTAGTTTGAGTTTATTCAAAGTGTAGAGTGAGAATTTTGAAGAAAATCATAATTACATCAAAAGTAAGATCACAATGAAATCCTTGTTTCTTAACGAAAAAGGTTGAAAAGAGCTCTAAGCTTGAGGAAAGAGTTTAGCATGGTAATTTGGCTCTCCAAGCTTGAGGAAATGAGTGAGGGAGGACCATTATTTATAGTTGAGCATGACGAAAGCGTTGGATGAGATAAATTATCAAGTATTGATGGAATTCGTGTGCACCTACAACATGATGAAAATGTGACCTTCATTTCATCAAAACTCAAGCAAATATCATATTTTGGCACTCAATTCACTTCATGTAACTTTGTTAAACATGTTTAAACATATTTCGAGCCTTAATTTATTGATTAGAGGACACATTAATCATATGTAATTCGACTGCAAGTGAAAATTCAAATTTAAGGTGCCAACTTCAAACATATGAGGTAATTAATGTAGGAGGCTTTATGGCATGATTCTTGTTGCATTGGATGGAAAATATCACAACCTTTACCATGTGCAAAGAAAGGTTCAATTTGGCCACTTGAGCTGAGAGTTATGATTCTTTGAAATTGGAAAAATCATCTGGTTTTCATACTTAGAATTTTTTTTAAGTGTGGAACTTCAAAGTGACCTATAATGTTGTGCAATCTTATATGACCTTCCACTCAAAATTGACTCTTGATCATCGAGGATAAAATGAAGTAAACTCCTCAAAGGTAAAAGTGGCATTAAGATCATTCAAAATTCATAAAAATTGAGCAAGTTATGAACCTTGGAAGTTGATGAAAATCACTTGAAAACTCCATGGATGGTCTATAATCTTTTCAAAACTTAAATGATCTTCCACTCAAAATTGGTCTTGGATCCTTTAAGATAAGTTGAAGAGAACCCTTTGAACATGAACCTGGTTTTTGGGTCATCTCAAAATCATAAAAGTTGAGAAAATTATGGCCTTGAGAAGTTAGGTCTAGAATTTCACTAATTTTTCAAAAAGACCTATAATCTCTCCAAGATTTTTATGATTCTCCAAGCATAATTGGCTCTTGTCATTGTCATGTAAAGAGAAATTGTTGTAGATGATGAGAAAAGTTTACAAAAATAAAAAGAATCACTTAAAAATAATGAAAATTGAGAGAGTTGTGCATCTGTGACCATAAAATAAAGAGCTTGCTAAATTAGGTCAACCAATCATGAATTAAGTTTTAGTCTTTTGAACTTTGATTGCAAACTAAGACATGATGACGCTCATCAAACCTTGAAATAATGTCATCTTAAAGCTCACTAGATGAGAGGCTTATATCTTAGTGAAAGCTTGTTGAAGAAGGCATGGAATTCAATATATTAACCAATGATCACTCTTCAAACCCTAACTTAGGAGACATGATGGTTACCCTTGTATCAATACTTACAATGTACAAAATATAGAGAGAAACAAGAGATATATTTTCGGATTTTAGTTAAAGATTAGTAAAAATGAAACACACATATATAAAATACTATGGTGCTTGGTTATCCCTCAAGAACAAACTTCAAGAAAGGAGAAAGTAGAAGTGATATCCAACTCAAATGTGTGATCTTAATGTATTGTGGAAATATGGAATGATGTAATATCTTAGGGAAAAAATTAGGGTATAACACATACCGTAAACAGATGCCCCACGCTTCACCATCCAGCACGGGAGATCTGCCATGGGTAGCTTCTTTCTACTTCAATTTCAGCTCAATTCTTGCTAGAGCATTATTGTTTTGTTGTTGTAGGTTGTGGCTGACGAATTGATGGAGAATTAGTGTCTAATTTGTCATTTCACGCTATGTCCACCAAGTGTTCGGTATTAGTTATGAACCAACATTTTTCGTTTTGCTTTGCTAGATTTTTTTATAATTGAACATTTATTTGTGATGGTGCTTTTGATATTGAATTCTTCAATTATTATCGATATTAATAAATTATTGTCAGTGTCTAAGTCAGTGTTTCATGGAAGCCTAACTATAGTCTTTGATTTTACAGGGAAAATAGTTGGTTTTGATCCATCATACGATCTTGTTGTTTTGAAGGCATATACATTCCAATGATCTTATTCTCTATTGATTATTTTTATCTCTGAACATTTTGATTTCTATGTTACTCAGTTTGGGATTATTCTATATGCTCTCAATCATAAATGTCACATTTTCCATATTGCAGATATTGCCAGACAAACCTGACATGTCGCGATGGTCCTTGAAGTACAAGGCATTTGGACAAGATATTAATTTCTCGTGGCTTGCTCGCAATATGCAGGAAAATGTTGTCTACCCAATACTTTTGTTGCTTTTTAAAAATGTTATTTATAATTGATATTTTTTGTTCACGTTCCATCACCTTCTTGCAACCGACTTCAGATCAAAAAATCCATTGGCGATATTTGGAATGTCTTTGCAACAGGTAATTTACAAGGACATTTTCTGATAAGTGAATATCACGTGGTTGGTTGCATTTCCTGTGAAGATTTTTTGTAGTTCAACATTATGGAGACATTTAATCTGTCAATAGAAAAAATTTGATACACATTTTGTCATTAATTATCCTTGGTATTATTATATTGATTTGTCCAAGCATTATTGTAGTTTGGATTATCAATTTTTAACCTTCATATTTAACACCATAGTCTTTTGCAGGTTCTTATAGTAGTATCCATTGTTTATGCCCTATGAATAAACGTTTTGAGATTTCTAGTCTTAGAGTTTGACTTGATATGTGCGAGTTTCTACACTATAAATACCACATTATCTCTTGCCTGGACGAAATAAAAGGCCTTTAGCCTTATAGCAGTGAATGTGTTTCCCCTAACATATGTGCTTGGACTAGAAATCTATGGTTAATTCTAACAATGTTTGCAAAATGTAATGCTTCAACCATGATTATAGAATTCTTAGATGTATGTTTGTTCAAGTCATTTAGTGGCTAGAAAACACATCCTGCATAAGCATCTTTAGCTCTAGTCTTAATCTAATCTCAATTTTTCATCTGGCAGAGGCGTTGTACGATTCTTTTCTAAAGGTACATCTTCATGCGCAGTAGAAGTAAGGCCTTTCATACACTTTTTTTTAATAATAATTTCACCTTTTTTACATTGATGACAATTCAATTTTTCTTGTACAAGTGTTGTCGGTTAACGGTTATGTCAAATATCATCTTGGTAGAAAAATTATGAAACCAGTGGCGGAATTAGTGAAAATTTACACATCCTTCATAATTTTTCTGGTTCCGCCACTGTTTGTGTTGTGTGTCTTATGAAACTTTTCTTATGACAGGTGTTGCATTTGAAGGCCGCAATATCGCTATGAGTGCTTCTGTTAATACTAAAGTGAAGTGTGAAATCCCAGAGGAAGAATTTGTAGGTATGTTAAGTTGTTAGGCTATTTTTACATTATGTGCATGAGCTCATTCAAAACAATGTACTGGCCTATGTATTTAACTTTTTTAGTTGACATAATTTATGAATTAATTGATTTTTGCTCTAACTCGTCAAAGGAAAAAATGAATGAAAATGCTTCTGGTGACATAACATAAGTGCACTGTGAGAAGAAGATTTTTTCAAATGGATTAGCAAGTTCGAACTATCTTCAGACGCATGTCTTGAAAGAATTCAGCAACTCTGTCAGGCTGCATCACATAGAGTTGTCTTCTATGATCTAAGCAAAGTATAAGCCAGCCCTATAAATCTGAACTTGAGCGTATGTTAGTGCATCATGTATTTCCTGAGTTCGGCAGCCATGTTGTTCATTTTATGATGCTTGTCAAATTCACTCTTTTTGGTTTTGTCCTTTGTCTGAAATCTGAAGAATGTTTCTTAAAAAGCTAATCTGACATATTTCACAATATTAATTATTAGTCTCAACCTCAATCTATAATATTCATTGTCATGTTTGTCTCAATTCATTATTTTAAACCCAATACGCTATGCCAAGATTCACTATTGGTAACTACGATACTAAAAAATTTTATACTATGACTTCTGAATCTTGAACCTTATTTCTTATACTTTGTTATTAATATTGTAGGTTAGTTATTAATCTGCTTAAATACCTATATGATTGGTTTGTTGCCTTCATTTTGTTTGATTCTCACAACTGATAAATGATGACAGTTGGACGTGATTGGCATCGATGTAGCTCAGTTCTTTGACAACCTTTAAGATTTTTTCTGCTAAGCTACTAATCATTATGGAAAATCAATAATAGTTGCAAAATTTGATGGTAACTATTAGAGGTATTGTTGCATATAATTTGATGTTTTACGACATTCCTTTGTTTTGGAAGGGCAGTATTTCAATATTTTATCATGTCGATAAAATCTCAATTTAATTGTCTATGAATTATATCAAGCTTTAAACTTGCAAATTGAGGGATTATTCAAGTCTGTGTTGACAAGTAATGTCTATGCATAGAAAAAAATTGAGCTAATCGCTATAGTTCCACGATACAGTATTTAGTTCAAAAGTGTTGCCAAAATGCCACTTAAATATTGCTTGAGTTGCTAAATAAAAGTTGTGTTTGTTTCCCAATAAGTCTTATGCTAGGGTTTTATCATTAGGCTATGTTTCAATTTTACCTCATGATGACTTTATGGTATTTCTGCGTTTCTTGAAACGAAGAGATTTGGTTATGTGGTTGATATAATGTGTTCATTAGATTGAATGAAGAGTTAACTAAACCTTGTTTGCTTTGCCCACTTTGTAAGGGTAGAAAAAACGTGATCATTTCTGAAACTGCATGTTATAGAAACAAAATTATCAACAATTTTTCTGTTTTTATCTGTTTTAGATATGGTGTACCCACAACATATTTCTCAACGATGTTTCGAGCAACGTGAATAATGATGCTAAGTCGGATGAGGCGAAGAATAACGTTAAATTAATTGTTGTCGACATAGTTGTTGGACACCAATTTGCAAATGATCATGTTTTCAATGATCGACAACATTTGCTTGAATGAGTCCGAATGAAACCTAGTAAACTTGGCTTTAACGTTGTAATTGGAAGGTCCAACAATGACACTAGTAGAAGGCAAGTATTTGTAAACATGAGATGCGAGGGAAGTGGAAAATATGTTCCAAAAGTCCAGAAGTTAAACCATGATGACACCGTTCGAGAAAATGTGAGTGTCAGCTCAAATTGCGAGGAAAAAAAAGTAGGGTGGATGATACATGGCAGTTTTGTGTCATTTTCGGTAAACATAATCATATGTTGGACACCAATCTACAAGGTCATCTAATTGTAGGTCGACTTAAGCCGGGGGGAGGAAATTATTTCAGAAATGTCGATAATCAAAGTTGTGTTGAGAAACATACTTGCAGATTTGAAACGGAAACAACCACAAAATGTTTCAAATATCAAGCAGGCATACAAAGAACGTTATAAACGGGTCATTGCAAGTAGAGGTATGAGGTCTGAAATGCAACAGTTGTTGAAATTTTTGGACAATAATCACTACATTTCAAGGTACATATTGCGTGGTGATAAAGTCAGTGTCCGTGACATTTTTTGGACTCATCCGGAAAGTATCAGGTTGTTCAACAGATTTCCAACCGTCCTAATAATTGATTTAACATATAAGATCAACAAGTATAGGCTTCCGCTTTTAGAAATTATTGGTGTGACTTCTACGGATAAGATTTTTTCGGTTGGATTTGCATTAGAAAAGACTCTGATTTGATGACTACGGTTCTACGAAGAACGGTACATTGAGTATTACCATTACAACCAAGTTGGAAGTGATTATGAATATATCTTCTAAAGCAGGTAACACTATGAGATTGAACATTAAAGAACAACTGAGAAAAAACGCCTATTAGAAACCACTGATATGAAACATCCTTCACAACCGGTAAAAATTAAAGGTGCCCCTAATAAATGTAAAAGTACATAAGATGAAAAATCAACAAGACGGACTCCGTTTTACCATGAAGTTGATTCACATTTTCCAGATTCTCCAAGCCCAAAATCATAAAAAGTGTTTTCAAAGGAGTTCGCATTTCCAAACATGTACACATGTGATAAAAAAACCACCAATTCCACTACCGATTATTCACATTGATGAGATGTTGGTTCTTATGCACAAGCATATTGAAAGGATCGTAGATTTGGGGGATGGTAATTGCAAGTTTTGGATCGTGTCTGGTTTACTTGGTAAAGGTGAGAAGAACCACACTATTGTGTGACAAACACTTATTTCAAAATTGACGATGCATAGGGAAGATTACATACGACTACACGAGAGTAAGGAAAGTTTCAATAAAATTCACAATGCTCTTGTTCCATGTGTTACCGGTTCCGCACCACTTGACAAGCGAATGTGCTTCCTTAAAATAGACCATCTTATAGCAAGTGAATATGACATGGTGTGTATCGATCTCACGAGATATGATTTTCGGAGACATTTTGCCTACTACAAAGTCGCCCACCTCAAGACTCATTCGACCGCATCATATTTATTGGGTATCTTATATCACTCCATTTTGTTTAGGTTTATGTGAATCCGGGGTGTCCTATTCCGGCTACGTTAGTGTAATGGACGGTAAGTTCCACAAAAGAGGCGGAAAATTGGCCAAATCATTTTTTGGAAAGGATTGCCGAATTCACTAAGTTGTCGGAACTTGAGAGAGAATCAAATAAGGAGAAGTCGAAGAAAGAATCGATTTTAGATTTAAGCGGTAACCATTCGTTCGGTACATTTTAAAATGTAATCGAACCATTTTTTGTAGGTCTTGTTGAGCCCAACGTAATCAAATGATTTTGGAATGTATCTATATGAATCAATACATATATAATATATTTATTCAATATTTTATCGATTTATACATTTTACCGAATTATACTTTTGTCAATTAAATTGTGATTTTATCTTTGAATGATATTAATTCTGCCAAGATAGAGTTCTGCCTCTGCAAAATTTGAAAACACATTTTCAAAATAAAAAACAATCAGGGAATGGTTCACAAGTTTACTTCTGAAAACACCCTATTTTTGTTAAAAAATAAGGGGTTTTTGAAAGTGTATTTCCGAAAAATACTCTGACATAGGATAAGAATTCTTGGGACCAAATTGCTCCAAATCTTCTATAAATATAGTGTCTAAATCATTTATTCAATATCATACACCACAAATCATACATCACACACCACAAATCAGATATGACACATACATATCCTTACCTTGCTTTTGTTTATTTCAATGGTGCGAAGCCACCACTTCAATTTAGGTTATGCGAGGACACGCCTCTCGCCGAGCTCATTACCATACTCGACTCTCTCTTGCAATATCCAAAAAATTGAAAGGTAGTCAAGTTCGAGTATCGTTCACCATCACTTGACACTGAAGGAAAGGTACAATTCACAAAGTTTCCACTAAATATAGATGACGACTTAAAGGTTATGTGAAGTACTTTTCGCTGATACTCTACCAAGGGTCAAATTGAATTGGATGCAAAGATTCAGAGATCCGGTGAAGATGTTATCAAAATGTTACGACGTCCTCGGTTACCTGTTTATAACAACATGTAATGTTATATTTATGTTTCAATATCTATATAATTTTGACTTTCAATGTTAAATTTATGTTTTTGTTTATGTAATATTAATGTTTCAATATCTACGTGATTATCTGCTTCAAAGTTTTTGTTTGGCTGAAATCATTCAGTGTCTATTTCGGAAATGTACATCCGAAATATAACCTTGAATATCTTCGGTAATACATCTCCGAAATCACCCTAGAAAAAATTAAAATTTTGAAACTTCGACAATACATTTCTAAAATCACCCTAGAAAAAACAAACTCTAGTGCGTTCTGAGATACATCTCGAAATTCTGAAAGTAAAAATGAAATTTCGTTAAAGATGACTGAGAAGGTGTAAAGGTGAAAAAGAAATTCTAAAGAACCAATATATAATGAGTCGGGGCCAAATTATATAAGTTCGTTAAAATTAATAATGGTGAGTCACTGCCCTTTAAAAGTAATCATTATTAATGAAAATGAATGAAAAAATATCTTCATAAGACAATACAAAACTAGGATGAAGAACCAATTGAACTAGTTGTTTATCATTTTATGATTAGCTCTCTACATTATAAATATATACGATATGGCTATTTTATGTTAATATAAAATTTGATCTGTTCTATTTTACAATGGTCATTTATAACTATATATTATACTTTCTATAAGGCAATGATTTTAGATTTTGATTGGAAAGGGTTTCAACAAGTTGTTGAAATATTTTTTAGATAATTATTTTTCATGCGAGAGGAAATGATAATATAAAACTTAAATATAGTATTACTCACATGCATTTGAAATTTGAGAATTGAGTTAACCTGATAAATCAGGTTCAATGAAACATAATTACTTAGTTTTTAAGACCAATAAATCTTAATTTCAAGTTTAATATTTTAAATATTAAACTCTAAGATCTCGATTTAACGGTCACCACCAATATGAATCTCGATTTAACGGTCACCGTCGATATTCCGACCATGCTAACATTCATAATATTGACTTTATTGAATTCAAATTCAAAATCAGTGGGCCAAGAAGTGTTTTAGAGAATGACCTGACTAGAGACTCATAGTCCCCCACCACCATGTGGCCATGCTGCATTGTATTGAGACCCCATAAATAATTAACATCAAAACAAAAAGGGAATAGTTAATAAAAAGCAAAAGTAGAAATAAATTACATTGCAAAAAGTACTAAAAACTCTAAAGTAGAATGTAAGAGCATCTTAATACATGGTATAATCATCACTCTTAAAGCTACTTTATACCCATTTCACCACATTTAATTTGGTTTACCTTCCCTACCCCATTTTTTTACATAAATATGGCCTACAAAATAACTCTATCTTCTTACACCAACAGCAAAGCCATAATGTGCACAGCAATATGAAATCCAAATGGTCCAATCATCACCTGCAATCACTCACAATAGAAATCAACTCCCAATCAGTGATTCACCAATTTGATACTATCAATATCTTACAAATAAACACATTTATGGTTCATATTCTTGATAATTTGCAAATAAATCACATCTAGGTGCTTAGCGCAAGAGACGTTATAATGCTTGCTTGTTTGTTATAACTAATCGTTAAAAATGTACTACTATATCATTTAACTTGACTGAACCATATAAAACTGATTTTTATGCTGATGATAGCTCTTAGTTATAGGCACATGTTTAAATCATATATTGTTCGATGTGAAACTCTTAACATATTTTTCTCACGTATAGGACTGAACATCTAAAGAGTAGAAATAAATGGTAGGTGACCCAATTGAAAACGTGATAGCAAACGAATCTTAAATCAGACTCTAATACCAAATTAAGAATGTGTGGTTTGGCCCAAATCAACCATACAAACTAGGTTATAAGATGAAGATTGCTATCACTTATCTTTTAAGGACATGTTGGGAGACTCTTAACACTAATAAACCACAAAAGGTGCTTAGTTTGATATAGCACAAAACACACACATTTAGGTTTACACACAACAACAATTGAAACTTTTAGTATAAACTTTCACCACCATAAAATCAAATGCACTCATAATTATAGTTTCTGAAATCTCATGAAAGTGCATGACAACATAACCAACTGAATCAAGGCTGAACATTAATGAATGAAAGTGCATATTTAAGAAAAAGAGTGAGAGAAGAGTATGTGAACCTGTCCTTGATGACCAGAAGTAGGAATTGGATTTATGGTAGCAGAATCAACTTCACCAGTAGGCAGAGGAACTGCAGGGTTACTGTTAATAAAAGGCATACCATCACCACTACCTTTAAACGGCACTAATGGAACTGTTACCGGTGAGCTTGCTTCTGGTGTGGGTGCTGGACCTGGTGAAGAAGAACCTTGGTGAGGGCGAAAAGGCCATGGAAATGAAGGAGAAGATTGTACATCTCCACCAGAAGAAGGAGCTGGAGTAGTTGCTGTTGGAGATGAAGCTTCTGGTGCTGCTGCAGATGTTGCAGAAGTTACCTCAATGGCTAGCTTTTGTGAATCTTGACAAGCTTTGAGTGAGTCATTGTAGAAGGTGAAGTAGAAGAATCCAACGCGAGAAGGGTGCCACTGAAGAACAAGGAAAAACAAAAAGATTGAATTTTTAAGGTGTTTTCAAATAACCCAGATGAAATTTTGAAGGGTGTGTATTATAGTACCGTGTAGGAAGTAGTGTTGGGATCAGTGAGAAGTGTAGCTTCAGTGAAATTGCAGAGGTTGAAGGCTTTCTGGTTCTTGAAAATGCAGAGATTGTAGTGCTGCTTGTGCTTGAAAACTGAAACAGAGTCAAAACAGAGAGGAAACAGAGGATTAGCAGATAGAAAACAGAGAGGAAATAGAGTAATGATGGAATCATGGTGTTAGTAAGTACTTACTGATGGAATCACCAATATAAACAGTGGGATTCTTCCACTCTAAAGATCCATCTACAAGAACTGTGGTTGAATGTGAAAGCTTGAAGAATAGTGATGGTATAAGAAAGAAAAAGAAAATGGGAAGAGACATTTTGATGAAAATGAAATGAATTTGTTTTTTCTTTGAAGGATATCAGAGAAGGTTAAATGAGAAGAGGTTTTGTGGCTTATATGTTTTATGACTATTTTTATCTCTGGCCCATCTCTGAATAATTATGGAATAGTACTATAAAAATTATTTTAAAAAAAAAGATTTAAAAAAAAAAAGAAAAAGAAAAGAATTTTGAAAACTGTGTTATGTGTGGGGAAAAGAGAGAGAGAAAGTGGGGATGGAGACTGTTAAAGTGTCAGGAGTGTTTGGCTTTTGATGAAGAAGCGTTTGAATGGATGCCAGACATGAATGTTGGGTATGGTGTGAAAATAGATTATTTTATATAGTAAAAGGTTGCATGATTTTGTTTCTTGAAAACCTATCTTCAATCAAAAAAATTATATGAGAGAATGAAAAAAAGGTGAACAAAAATGCTAAGGAACATAATCACAAGGAAATTTTTGGCTCACTGAATTATGATGATGGGATTACTA
This sequence comes from Vicia sativa, assembly GCA_021764765.1. NCBI lineage: Eukaryota > Viridiplantae > Streptophyta > Magnoliopsida > Fabales > Fabaceae > Vicia > Vicia sativa. The sequence goes on along the minus strand of CM038792.1, from coordinate 88,459,292 downwards.
TTATTATTCTAAAATGATTAGTCAATTGATTATATCCTATGCAGTGAGTGAGTCTTTCATTTTTCAATTCAAAAGCTTTTCTCCTTGATTTGTGAGAAATTAAAAAAATGTCTTTCTTCTTTACCCCACTTATTTTTAAAAGAGTTCTTGGTCCTTTGTTTTCTACAATGCAATGTTGCTCATATTTTGATGCACAAGCATCGGTTTTTCTAGTTGTAAGCTAATGTAAATATTCAATATGAGTTTATTGAGAAGAGGGAACTTAATTACGTAGACATGGTTTCTAATTTTATATAAATTTGAATATTTTTGTTTGCTTGGATATGACTTAGTTATTGGATAAATTGGATTATGTATGTCCCCGCAATTTTTTTCTTTTGTTTTCAAAATTAAATTGTCAGCTACAATTTTTGTTTTTATGAACTTTTAAATAAAGCTTCCAACTACGGATATGAAGTTATCATGTCGTCATACTTCTTGTCCATACATAGTAGTACAATGAAATAACTATAATGGTTAGAGGGAAAACAAAATAAGAAATCTATGCAAAGAATATTAAAAATACTATGCTTCATTCCTAGCTTAAAGACTTCTTGATTGACATTATTTTTCTTCTCTTTTTGGAGGATTAGAAAACTTAATATATATTACCTCATAATTTACTTCTTTTTTGCTACCATATTGATATTGGTTTGTCAATTGTCATACTTCCCGGATTATGTCAAGATTCTTTGCTATATGATAATTATTTTTGGAGAATTTACATATGATAGTTGGTGATAAGAGTTACTATGATGTTATTGCAGCAGCAACGGTAATTAGGTCCCATACAGGGAGAGGAAAGTAGACACGTCTATCTCTAGGGTAGCAGCTTTGTTAAGTTCAACAAATGGTCCCGTTAATTTACAGATGATGAAACCACCACTGGGTAGAAAACAACGAGGAAGCATCATATTTCTTGTTCTATATCTACTTTGTCTTTTCCCCTTCCCTATCAATCTATTTTTATAATCTATTTTTATAATATATAATTAAGCTTTCCGTGATTTACACTTAGTGTAGTGACAACCATAAACATGGCAACCAAATTGTTAGGTGAAAAAAATTATAGTAAATCTTTGAAAGTAAGTATTTTCCTTGGATGCAAAATTCAACAGTTAAATCTGTTAACCTAAGATACCAAAACAAAAATGCATGTATTTATGCCTTTGATCTGTCAAAATTTTGCTTATGATGAAGTATATTTACTGCTGCATAACCTTTTGAGACATATCTCCATAATACCTTTTCTATCTTCCTTAAATGCAAACTGCGCAGCAACTTTCAAGACTGAATGACAGTGATCGCATAAATAATTTCTATATATAATATTTTTTCTAAACAATATCATCTTTCTAAACCGAGCCTACGTTATATACTCGTCTACAATCCCCTTGCTCTCTACTAGCATTAACTTGACATTCAGCACAGGGGTGAGACCGGGATGCCTATTTTCTATCTAAACTACATGGTCCAATCGATAATTCTGCTTTTATCTATTTAGAATAAACAAAAGCTGATTCTCTTTGCCATTTGCCATTCAGGTTCTGATTCCTCCTATCTGCTTTTATCATTAACCATGTTAATGTTGAGACTAACCATTATGATTTAATAGATAATGATTAATTTGCCCACTTTATTATTTCCCACAATCTTCAGCTTTCAGTCATGCATCACTAGCAAGTATGATCTACCATTGCAAGGAACGAACCCTACGGAGTAACCTTGGTGGCCTTCGCTGCTCTGCGACAGGAATCACTTTTTCCATAAGCTGCACATAAAAAAACCAGGTCAGGTGTCATTCAATCACTATCTATACTCTAGCTAACATCTGATTCTACATTGACAGCATTGCTTGCACTGATGACATGCTTGTAGCTAACAACTAAAAATACAATACTAACAACTAACAAGCTTCATGAAGTGATGAAATAAAACACACTTGAAAATCATGCCAAACTATTCTTTTGCATCTCTTAAATCTTTCAGAGTATGAGAATCTGAGTTGACTTGCCTATTCTTGATTTTCCGTATCAAATACAAGCAGCCTTCACGAACCAATAAAACATGTGCATTCATAATAACTACGTAGTATATAGTACATTGTACAGTATCTCTTTCAAATTTAAAATAATAGCAAAAGAAAAATCATTTAAAGAATGGGATATTCTTTTTCTTTGGCTGACAAAAGGGGTAGAATATTCAGTTATAAAAATAAGGTATAAATGAAAGACAACACTAATAAACCATTAAGAAAATTAAGTGAGTTAGAATACACTATATTAAGTAGTGTGTTTAAAATGAATAATGAGAATTCCAAATTTTTCAATGTGTTTTGAGATGGATGATTCAAAATTTATACAACCAAAATCTTTTCTCCCTAGGTGGTCCTGGTTAATTTACATGGATCATATAGTTTCAGAATGTTCTTCCATGGATCATATAGTTTCAGAATGTTCTTCCATGGACCATATATATAAATAAACAGTTTAATTATATATTTCTCATTACGGCTTCACATGTAGTTTTCTTTATTCTCCGTTTTCCTTTAACCACAGCTATCAACTTTGGATAGTGGTGCATCACCACCAGACCCATTGCGCTAAAGCAAATAGCGCACATTGGAATTCTAAAATATTCTATATAAGAAAATAAAAACTACTGTAATACACAACAAATTTAAATGCTCAAAATAAAAAATAAAAACGTTTGATTCATAACTAACAATGGGAATACCCCAAACCCTACCACTATAAACTTATAATTTCAAATTTGAGGTTTACGACAGGATTCACTTTTGCAGCCTAATAGTTACACTATAGTGGCCACACAACAAAAAACAACTGCAGCGTCCACACCACTGCTGGTTACTATAAAGTAGGCGCAAGAGTGTAGAGGAAGCAAATATGATAATGAAGATTCTAGCATGCATCATGTTTCAAGATGTACCCTCATAGAGTTCCTTATTAATTTCTGTCCAACATATAACAGCCAACTAGACCATACTGTTAATAATAGTGAGCAGCCCACAACGGTCATCTTGCTGCATAAATGGATACCTGAACATGCTTAGGTGGTATTCCAGAATCCCTCTTTACAAGCAAACTAGTTGATGCCCTCTTCATTGGTAGACAATGAAATATACATCAATGACACTTGGGGAGTAGAGTCGTCTGGAAACCCAAAAAACAATCACGATATTGTGGCCATTGCAGGTCTTTCTGTGATTTTTAAACACAATGCAATTGCAGGCGGATACTGCTGTGGACCACATCATGTGATGCAGTTTAAAATCCTTACCAATGCACCTAATCAACAGTTTTTTTGTGGGACCGAGTAGTGAAATCATTATGGATCTCAGATTTTACTTCTTTGAATATGATTATGCCTCTACATATTTATTGTTGGGTCTGCGTGTTAGAATTTTAAGTACCCTTGTTTCTGCCTCTACACACCAAATAGTAATTCAAAATTTACGCTTTATCAAAGGTAAGCAATACAACCCCCCATTTCTTTTAAATGTTGGTTTATAGTTTTTACAAATAAATACTAAGGATTTTCATTAAAAAGTTATATTAAATTTTATCTTTTTCTTGTGATACTCTTGATTTTTTATCTCACCCCTACATATTTCCCTTTCTTCAATAAATAGTTAAAACTTAAAAGTATTATTGACATGAAAAAAAGTAGTTAATATCACTTTGAACTTTGAAAAATACGGATAAATAGTACTCCCTCCGTCTCATAATAAGTGTTCCATTTGCACTTTTTCTTTGTCTCAAAATAATTGTCCATTTGTAATTCCAATGAATCAATTATTATTATTTTCCACGACTATACCCCTATTTATTAACTTTCACTTTATTCAACTACTCTATTAATTATAATTAATAGGGATATTTTAGTAAACTACATTAACTTTTTCACAAAACCCAATACATCCAATCATTTTCTTAAAAACTGCGCATTACTCAAATAAGACACTCATTATGAGACGGAGGGAGTAATATAAAAACATTTAAAAAAATAAAAGGAAGGAGTTGTATGTAACAAACTTAAAAATAACAGAAGATTCAAGATGCTTGATGTAAAAGAAACCAATATCATACTGAAAATAAAAGCAGATTAGGAAAAGTTCTCACATTCAAGAATGAAAACTCAAATTAAATTTGTAGAAGATGATTATCAGCCATGACAACATATTCATAGATAGTAAGCAACCTTCAGCTATGGTATCAAACGAGAAAGGATTTGTTTAAAGAATGTGTGAATTATTATCATATATATTGTATTGTTTACCAAACGATCCAAAACAAACCAATAATAGCATAAATCAGTACCTGTTTGAACCTTTCCTTTTTCCTTTCAGCCTGCATAATAATATTTTATGTTAGATATCCTGGCAGAAAAGTGAAAAAACTAATAAACTCGAGATCAGAAAATGCAGAAGGACTGGACTACAAGCATTAGAGAGACAAAAGTGCTCCAAGAAACATTCAAAATTTAAACACACGAGCAATAAAAGCACAAGTAGCAATTGCCGATAGAACAAATATAGAAACTTCAAGCCTCAGACACAAATAGAATGAAATTTTAGGACTTGATTCTAATATTGACATAATTGAGCATCCAAAGAAGGAATAGTAATTTTGTTGTTTAAGAGAAACAGCACAATAATGGACATCGGTTATTTAGCATTTCTGTTAACATACACCTGCTGAGTGCACTTATTACAATTTAGTCTCTTAATTGTTGAAGCAGATGAACAATTCAATTTCAGCACAGAAAAAATTGCTGCCTAGTGAAATTAATCACATGCAAAAGATGAAAATTGTGAAATGAATTTTTCTTTTTTAGAATGGCGAAAATTGTGAATTGACTCAATTGAGAAAATCATCATTTTAGTCTTTAGGATTGTAAATATCAAACAATTTAGTTCCTAAATTATACAAAATTTCATAAATTATCAATTAAATTGAAAATAGTCAATCCAATCCCTACTCTTAAATCTACCAACAAAATTTAAGGATAGATTAAATTGAGTCAACAACAATTTTCACCGCAATGGAAAGTTAAAACAACAACAACCAAGTCTTAACCCACTAAGGGGAGTCTGCTACATGGATCAATTTTCACTATAATGTTATATCCAAGACCATGCTTCTATCCAAATCGTTAATCTCGAGACAAAAATTACGGAAATTTACAATACTAAAATTACTTATAACTACAATTGTTAGATCAAAACTGTGATCCACGCGGAGTGAATTTATAAAATAAAAATCCGGGAAAGGACAGAGATAAATAACCTTTTCCTTGATCAATCTGTCATTTTCCTCCTCTAGTTTCACAGCCAAAGACTCCAACTCCACTTGGTAAGCCTAAAATGCCACAATTCAAAACAAATCAAAACAAAACAAAACAAGAGTCAAAAACACTCATCACAAGAAATAAAAACACGTATCAGTGCTATCACAATTCACACACAACAAAAAACAACAAATTCTACCTGCTTGCGTTCCCTAGACCTAGCAGCAGATTCTCTATTTTTTATCATTCTTCTCTGTCTCTGCTGAGCAGCCTTATCCAACTGCTCCATAACCGGACGTCCTCTCTTCCCCTTCCCACCTTCAACCACCTCTACCCCATTCCCAAACCCCGCCACAGACCCTTCCACACTCACAGCTCCATGAAAACCCGAATCCAAAGAAAACACACCACTCCCACTGAGATTCTCCGTCATAGATATACTCATCTTAACATCCTCATCCACATCCACATCCACGTCTTCCCCATCAACAGCACCGGCTTTCACGAGAAAATCCTCCAGCGTCATCATCTCATCGGGAATCTCCTCCTTACACTCTCTATGATCTCCTGCAACAATCTCTCTCCAAACATCATCAACCGTTCTCGGAGTCGCGACCGCGTCAGCGAGCGAGGGTTGATCGGCGAAGAAGTTGGAAGCGTCGGAGACGAGGAAATTGGAGGTGGTGAAATGAGGTTTGGAGGAGGGAGATGAAGGTGCGTCGGAGGTGATTGAATTGGAAGATGACATGAGCTTGGAGGACGCCATGGGAGAGTGTAGATCTGGAAATTTGAAGTTAGTTAGGGTTTCTGGAATTGGGATTGAGTTGTCTCGATCTTGGAGCTTGCGACAGAGTACGAACTGCAGACTGACAATCCCAACGCCCTCTTCACAATTGCCACTTGTAAAAATTCTGTTTCTTCTCTAACCAATTAAATACTACTGGTACTTCATGATTAATGTTTGGTAAACGGCCGGCCTCTATGAGTGACACGATATTGGTTGGTGGTCCATGATTTAGTTTACTTTATAGTTTAATCATCATATTTTAATATTTTAACTTACACTATAATAATAATAATCATTTTAATTATATTGTAAGGTGTCATATAAATGATTTCTATTTTATTTTCTTATAAAAAAAATTGTAATCATCTCTTTATCATTTTAAGATTGCATCAATATAAATTTTGAAGAGATTTGACACATGTCAAATGCATTTGTGTCAAGTTGATTGACTATTTTTTTTTTAATGACACTTAAGCTTGTTTTTGCTATATCAGTAATTGAGGTCTATAATATTACATTTTCAAAATTCATTTTAGTCCTTCTAATTTGACTTAAGTGAGAACCACCATTGAAGTTGTGCATGCAACCTCATTGAAGTATTTCATTCCCATAATCATTCAAGAAATCAGTTGAAGTTTTCGCCATCCATCGATTCAAAATGGATTCACGTCCAGAGGTATGACCATTTCATCCTCTTTTTCCATTTCGTGATTTCGTTCGTTAGGTATAGTCTGATGTTAAAGTTTGTATTAGAGATTATGGGTAAGTTTAGTGTTGTTATTCATCATGGAGGGGAGTTTGTCAAGGAGAAGAATATGTTTTATAGGGGTGTGGTTCAACCTACCGTGTTGAAACAAGATATCGAACAATGAGGTTTATATGACGTGATGGAGCTGGTACTTGAGTGAGGATACAATAAAGATAAATTTAGGGTTTTGAGCATAATTGAAGGCATGGCTGGAAATTTTGTTGAAATTAACAATGGTCGTTGTGCAATGGATGTTGTTATTTATGATGTAGGCAACAACACTGAATGGCACATTTATGTTGAACTTAACGTGAATGACATGAAAGAGAAAGTTGTAAGCCTAAATATATTGAGATGGGTGTGTATGAAGCAGAAAGTGGTGTAGAAAGTGTTGATGAAGCAGTATTAGGTTTGATGACACAGAATACGAGAGAACTACTGCAGTGGGTGATGGTTTTGAATGTTTTAAAGTAGAGAATCTCAAACTTTGTTCACCTTGAATTGAAGTTGCTGGGAAGTCATATAGATATAAAAGGTGTGCCACTAAATCACCCAATAAGAAGATGACACCAAAGAAATTACATAAGATTCTAGTTGGAGCACCTGGAGTGATAGCCAAAAAGATTAGGAAAAAAGGAAATTGTAAAGATGGACGAAGACCAATATGTAAGTGATGATTTAGGTAGCTCTGATCCAGATGCATCTGAAGATGAAAATTTGTCAAAGTATGAGAAGTTTATGAAGAAGCGACTTGGGAAGGATTTTGAGTTTAAGTTGGGAATGAAATTTAATTCATTGGCAGATTTCAAAGATGCAGTAATTGAGTGGTCAGTTTTGAATGGAAGAGAAATTACGTTTGTGAAAATGAAAGAGATATGGAAATGGTAGAATGTAAGGGAAAATGTGGGTTTTGGGGTTTATGTTCTAAAGTAGGTTCTAGTAAGACTTATCAAATTAAAACTTGGGCAGGGACCCACAATTGTGCTATATGGTTTTAAACAATAGATGTGCCAAGTCCAAGTGGATAGCAAAGGTTATGGTAAACAAGATGCAGACAAGTGAGAAAGTGAAGATTACTTACACCATCTAAGATATGAGGAAGACTTACTCAATAGGGATTCCACCAAGTAGGGAATGGAAGGCAAATTAGATTGCAAAAGGAATTGTTGAAGGAGATGTTGTTAAACAATATGCACTAGTTTAGATGTATGCAGTTGAATTAAGAAGAGTACGTGAGGGGAATATAGTTAAGATTAATGTAGAAACACCCAATACATCTATTAAACTAAGATTTGGGTCTTTCTAATTCTGTTTGGATGGATGCAAAATGGGGTTTCATTCAGGTGTGTAGACCATTTATTAGTGTGGATGATTGTCGTTTGAAGACTAATTTTGGTGGTCAACAATGATAGTAGTATGAAGGAATCCAAATGAACAATACTTTCTATTGGAATTTGGAGTGGTTGAGACTAAAACCAAAGATAGTTGGAGGTGGTTCTTACAACTATTGATAGAAGACATTGGTCAAGATAGAAGATATATCTTTATCTCAGACCAACAAAAGGTATTTGAAAGTTTTTCTGTATCATAACTTATGAAAAAAGAACAAGTTTTTCTTTATAATCTGATTTCTAAGCTGTTAATATTTACAGAGTTTGGTAAGTGTTTTTGAAGACATGTTTGAAAGAATTAAACACAGATTGTGCCTTAGACATCTGTATGAAAATTTCAAGAAGAAATTTGGTGGAGGCACTTTGATTAGAGACATAATGATGGGAGTAGCTAAGGAAACCTATTATCAAGCTTGGGAGGAGAAAATGGTTGAGCTAAAGAACTTGGACCCAAATGCTTGTGAGTGGTTGAGGAAGGTCCCAACCAAAACATGATGTAAGCATGCTTTTAACATATACCTAAATGTGATGTGTTAATGAATAACATTTCAGAACCCTTTAATGCAACAATACCAGGTGCTAGTGATAAACCAATTTTAACAATGTGTGAATGGATTAGAAACTATCTCATGGACAAAATTTCATCTACTGTAACTAAGCTTGAAAGATGGAAACATAGGATTATGCTTATTCCTAGGAAGAGACTAGATAAGGAGGTACTTATGAGTGGGCAGTGGAATCCATGTTGGTGTATGAATGACCAATGAGAGGTCAAACATGCATACCATTCTCAACAATTTGTTGCTAATGTGGGAAAAAGAACATGTTCTTGTAGGTTTTGGGATTTAGTTGGGATTCCATGTAGGCATACTTGTGCAGCATTAGCTTATAGGCAACTTAAACCTAGGGACTATGTGGATTGTAACACCCCCTTCTATTTACCCGCGTTTTATAAACAATAATCAGAGTATTTTATTCACAATCCAAGAGGCGTCACAATTTAAATAGTTTAAATCAATCAATACGGTGTCATGCTTTCACCGAAGGAAATTTATTAAGTAAATAATGCAAGAGATTATGTTTAACAGCGGAAATGTAACATAACCAAAAATTTCGAATACATCCTTCACAGTATTCCAGGATAATAAACTAAAACATGATTCAAAACATTAAGGAATTCCAGGATATTAAATCAAGACACAATTCCAAACTATTAAGAAAAATATCCGTTTAAAGGATTCAAACAACCATTTCCCCAGTGTTACATCTACCAGAGCACGACACTGACACGCGGACTAATTAACTGACTCAATGATAGAGCTATCCTCACCAACTCCAATGCAGCTAATCACTTCGGATCTGAAATTGTTGAGTAAGGGTGAGATCTCAATTCAATATAACATGCATTATACGTTTTTAGAATACAACAGAATAAACAGATACATTAATCCATTAACCAAGCACAAATCATAATCAATTCACAAGACAGTTCACACAATGAACATGTATATAACAAATAATGGAAATTGCAACACTGGAAACCATCCTAGCATGTTACAATTCCATATGCAATGCAGACTCTATGCATGTGGTACCAAAACGTGAACCGAGTTCACCCACCGCTCCATTTACATGTGGAAAGACAGTGTAAATCATGATTCGCCCATAGCTATTGGGTCAAGAATCCAGCCTCACTACCTCAACCTCCGGGTAAGTCTATTGGCTCAACCAGTTCACTTCCGCACAATGGGAATGAACCAAATCAACAAATGCTTATGCATGCATCATAAAGGCATGCAACATTAATTCTCAACTCATGATATCAATATAAATCACATCATGTCAATTCACCAATGCATATCATTCAATCAAAATGAATATCACAATACAGCATTGTAAGCATTAATATTTCATTCGGTAACTCAGACCATTCATAATAGTTCCCCATTATCCTTAACTACTCACTCTTTTCAAAAATCGGGAGCTCGACTATTTTTAAAATAATTTAGCAAAATAATATTTTTCTCTTTTCAAAAGGTAGTATTTTAAATTTAATAAATAACGCCGAAAACGACACTCAAATCGGAGTTATGGTTTAGAAAATATGAATTTTTAAAGTTTTAGAAATTTTGGAAAAATACACATGGAACCCGGTTCCTACCTATACAGGAACCGGTTCCTGAAAGTTTAAAAAATCTCGCTCCCTGGTTTTTGAATGGGAACCGGTTCCTACCTATACAGAACGGTTCTGAGTGTAAAATCCTTTTGCCAATTTAACACTGGGAACTCGGTTCCTCCCCACAGGGAACCGGTTCCCACGTCCTATAACAGTATTTTCTGCAACTTTTGACAGCATTTTGTATCCTTTATCATTTCCAAACTTACTAATACGATTTGGTACATTAGGAACACCATTTCATCATCATTTCACACCATTATAACATCAAACAACATGGTTTATTCATCCCTATCAATTATTTGACATACTAATGATCCTAATTCCAACACCGACACAAAATAGGGTTTATTCCTATAACTTATAGTCATCAAAATTCAAACTTCCTAACATACCCAATTATCCCTATGATTCCCAAAACCCATAAAACATATTAACCGAACGAAATCACCCCTTACCTCGCGATGATCTTCGATTTTCTCTCGGCGTCGGCTTTTCCTCTCTTTTCCTCTTCTCTCCAATTCTACGTGAAATGACTTTTCTCCAAAAAACCTATTTTTCCTTTCTTTTCCTTTTTATATTCCTTTTAATGTTCCTTTATTTATTCCCATAAAATAATAATAATTAGTAAAGTAGAGTAATTTACTCCTCATACTCACTAATTACCCTGCACACCTCTAATCCTTTCTTTATTAAATGACCCAATTAATCCAAATAAAATTAATACTTAAGACTTTAATTAATTAAATAATTAAATTCTCACTTATTTAATATTTGAATTAAATCGGGGTGTCATAACTCTCCCCCACTAAAAGAGTTTTCGTCCTCGAAAACATACCTTAGACGAACAGTTCGGGATACGAGTCCTTCATCTGACTCTCCAGCTCCCAAGTTACATTTCCTTCGGCTGGTCCTCCCCAAGCTACTCGTACCAGTGCTATCTCTTTACCTCGTAATTGCTTCACTTTTCGATCCTCAATCCTTGCAGGCATTGCTTCAACAGTCAAATTATCCTGCACCTGAACATCATCCACTTGAATCTCATGAGACGGATCCGCAATATACCTCCTAAACTGAGATACATGGAAAATATCATGCAAATTCGCAAGTGACGGCGGTAAAGCGATATGATAAGCAACTCTCCCAACTCTCTTAGTAATCTGAAACGGACCAATAAAGCGCGGAGTCAACTTCTTTGACTTCAAAGCTCGACCAATACCAGTCATTGGAGTAACTCTCATGAACACATGATCTCCTTCACTAAACTCAAGATCCTTCCTCCTCTTATCATGATAACTTTTCTGACGACTCTGAGAAGCCTTCATCTTCTCCTGAATTATCTTGATCTTTTCTGAAGTTTGTTGAAGAATCTCTGGTCCAATCACAACACTTTCTCCAGATTCGTACCAACACAACGGTGTCCTACATCTCCTACCATACAACGCCTCAGACGGAACCATACCGATGCTCGAATGAAAACTATTGTTGTAGGTAAACTCTATCAGCGGCAAATAGCTATCGCAAGCTCCACCTTTCTCTAACACACAAGCTCTCAACAAATCCTCTAACGACTGAATCGTCCTCTCCGTCTGACCATTTGTCTGCGGATGATATGCAGAACTCAATCGTAGCTTAGTACCCAAAGCTTCTTGCAATCCTGTCCAGAACTTAGAAGTAAACCTCGGATCTCTATCCGACACAATGTTAGACGGAATACATGCAAACTCACAATCCTCTCAACATACAATTCTGCCAACCTCTCCATCGGATAATCCATTCTTATCGGAATAAAGTGAGCAGACTTCGTCAATCGGTCGACAATGACCCAAATAGAATCACAGTTCTTCGCCGTCCTCGGCAAACCAGACATGAAATCCATTGAAATTCCATCCCATTTCCATTCCGGAACAAACAACGGCTCCATCAATCCCGACGGTTTCTGATGTTCAATCTTTGATTTCTGACAAACCAAACATGCGTACACAAACTCGGCAATTTCCTTTTTCATTCCAGGCCACCAAAATAATTTCTTCAAATCATGATACATCTTAGTAGCACCAGGATGAATACTCAATCCACTACGATGTCCTTCTTCCAAGATACTCTTTCTGATCTCAGCAATATCCGTAACACACACTCTATCACCAAGTCTCATAACACCATTCTCGTCAATTCGGAACTCGCCTCCTTGACCTTGGTTAATCAATGTCAGCTTATCCACCAAACCAACATCAGATTTCTGTCCATTTCGAATCTCTTCCAAGATACCACTAGTCAGCTTCAACATGCCCAACTTCACACTATTCTGAGTAGTTTCGCAGACCAAACTCAAGTCTCTGAATTGTTCCACCAATTCCAATTCACGAACCATTAACATTGACATATGCAAAGACTTCCTGCTTAACGCATCTGCCACAACGTTTGCCTTACCAGGATGGTAATTCAAACCAAAATCATAATCCTTGAGAAACTCTAACCATCTTCTCTGCCTCATATTCAACTCTTTCTGATCAAAGAGATACTTCAGGCTCTTATGATCGCTGAACACTTCGAATCGTGAACCATACAGATAATGTCTCCACAATTTCAACACAAACACAACAGCCGCCAACTCTAAATCATGAGTCGGGTAATTCCTTTCATGAGTCTTCAACTGTCTTGAAGCATAAGCCACAACCTGCTTATCCTGCATCAAAACACCTCCTAAACCCATCAAGGACGCATCACAATACACCACGAAAGATTCTTCCAGATTCGGCAAAATCAGAATCGGAGCACTAGTCAACCTCCTCTTCAATTCTTGGAATCCTTTCTCACAATCTATATCCCAAACAAACGCTTGACCTTTTCTTGTCAACTTAGTCAACGGTAACGCTAACTTCAAAATCCCTCAATGAATTTCCTGTAGTAACCTGCCAGACCAAGAAAACTACGAATCTCCGAAGCATTCTTCGGTGCTTCCCACTGAGATACAGCTTCTACTTTCGTAGGATCAACAGCAATACCATTCTTAGAAATCACATGACCAAGGAAACTTACTTCGCTTAACCAAAACTCGCATTTAGACAACTTCGCATACAACTTCTTCTCCTTCAACAATTCCAATACAATCCTAAGATGCTTTGCATGCTCCTCATCATTCTTTGAATAGATCAGGATGTCGTCAATAAACAAGACCACAAACTTGTCAAGATACGGATGAAATATCCTGTTCATATACTCCATAAACACATCAGGTGCATTAGTAACTCCAAATGGCATAACAGAATATTCATAATGCCCATACCTCGTTCTAAACGCAGTCTTCTGAATATCTCCCGCCTTAACACGAATCTGATGATATCCAGACCTCAGATCAATTTTGCTAAATACACAAGCTCCGACCAACTGATCCATTAAATCATCAATCCTCGACAACGGATACCGATTCTTGATTGTCACTTTATTCAACTGCCTGTAATCAACACACAGTCTCATTGTACCTTCCTTCTTCTTAACCAACAACACCGGCGCACACTAGGCCGAATAAACTTCTTCTCAAGAAACTCCTCTAACTGCTTCTTCAACTCTGACAACTCAGATGCCGACATGCGATAAGGCGCCATCGACACCGGACTAGTTCCAGGAATCAAATCTATAGCAAACTCCACCTCTCTCTCAGGTGGTAACTCATTAACATCTTCCGGAAACACCTCTGGAAATTCATTAACCACAGGTAATTCTCCACTCTTAGCCTTCCCTTTCCCTTTCGCTTCTGTCGAAGAATATAACATAAACACCACAGCACCATCTCTAACAGCTGAGTTCATTTGCTTAACTGACATAGTCACGTCATCAACTTTAGCTACCTCAGGAAATATGACCGTCTTCTCAAAACAATTGATATGAACCTGGTTGAAGATCAACCAGTTCATTCCAAGGATAATATCGAGTTGTTCTAACGGTAGGCACACTAAATCCATACCGAACCCTCTATCAAAAATAACAATAGGACAATTCCTACAAACATACGAAGTAGTCACTGAACCCGACGCAGGAGTGTCAATAACCATACTTCCATCCAAATTAGAAATTTCTAGATTTAATCTCTTAGCACAATCCAAAGAAATAAAAGAATGTGTCGCTCCAGTATCAATAATTGCTATTAAAGGTATGCCATTAATAAAACATGTACCTTTAATCAACCGATCATCAGGCTTAACATCTGATCCTGACAAAGCGAACACCTTCCCACCAGCTTGCTCTTTCTTTGGTTTAGTACACTGCGGACGAGTGTGTCCTTCTTCGCCACAGTTGTAACATGTTATCCTTGTGGATCTACACTCAGCAGCTAAATGACCAAATCTTCCACAATTGTTGCACTTCCTCGCATCATTCTTGCATTCAGGAGCTCGGTGACCCAATTCACCACACCTGTAACACTTTATGGAAGAACCAGAAGAACCATAGTCTCCCCCACTAGGCTTTTCCAACCTCCAGATTTCTGATTATTCCTATCTGAAACAACCGGCTGAACATCATCCGATAACTGTATCAATGAAGTCGCCATCGAATGTTTTTTATCTCGCAAAAGGAGAAAGGTGAACGCATGCGAAAACCTAAAAGGGATAAGGTACGGTCTTGCGACCGAGAGATAGGGTAAGAGAATCTATTACGTGAAGGGAAGGTATTGGCACCCTACACGCCCGTAGTACTCTACGGTATCCACTTCTATTTTCTGTCTAATGGGTGTGTTATATCTATGCTTAATCGCTAATCATGCATGCAAAAAAAGAAAATAAGAAACCACGGGAAAAGAAGGAAGTATTTACAAAGTTTGCTCAGCCCGTGACAAGATGCCTACGTATTCCGTGTGCAATGGGAAAGTCGAGGCGTCGTAGTTCGGCTCACTTGTTTTGGTGTGTTTTATGTTTTTACTTGTAAAAGGTTTTAAACACAAAAAAAAGCGAAAAGAGTTAGTGTTGGTTGGTTGTTTTTACCTTGAGAAAGGAGTTTAAACCATTATTAAGTATTTTGAGTTTGAAAGGAAAAACAAGTTTTAGTTTTAATCACATGCAATATGCAAAAATAAACTAGCAAAACAAAAGGAGACTAACTAGTACTAGCCCTAATGTTGTCATGCAAAGATTGGACTTATGGTTGAGGATGTAAGGGAATCTCTACCTATGTCAACATGCAAAGGATGTAGATCCTAATGTCTAGGCTCGAGAATCTATCCTAACCGAGCAGCCCTACGGGAAAGCTATCCTATATCCGTCTTGGTTGTGGAACCAAGGGATGCAAGGGGATGAAGCAAGCAAGTGCTTTGGCAAAAGCACACAAACAATGCAATGCAAGCAAATAAATGACACACAAACGCAGGAAAAGGAGGAAGTCCCATAGCCTCGACAGTAACGAGCATACCGTGAGTCAACCAGGAGCCGACACATCCAATTCCTGTTGAAGAGCAAATGATGCGAGTTCTGCAATAAATGCGAACCCCAGGAAAGCGTGGAGAGTCAGGATAGGGAACTCTTGCCACTTTTATTGTTGACTCGATAAAGGAAGCAACACGATTCGCGTCTGCTGTGATGAACTAGAACGTGCGGGGTTCGTTCGACCCTACCTTCCGCTTGCCCATATCAATGACTCGATGACATGAAATATAAAAGCGGGACTTTGCTTAGTGGTACCACGTCGGGCCCTAACCACGACCTATGCAAGCACAAAATGTAAACACTTAAAAGCTACCTCCCTATGCGGATGGAGGATTTAAAACAAACCAAACACAATTAGCACAAATTGCCCTAAGCGGGTCTTTAAATAAACCGAGGGTTCTGAACATGCTCCAACTACGAAGCCCATTCATGCATCTCTATTCCTACTTCTCATGGCAAAAGAAAGTAAAACCCTACTTCTCATGATATCTTGGAAAGCGTAAGAGAATGCAATAAGGTAGCAATACCGATATAGAATCCGAAACCAAGCTAGCGAAATAATCGGAATACTTCAATCCGACCATGCAACAAAAGTAAACCGGTGAGAATTGCTCAAAGCATCAATACAAGCGGAATGCGTGTCGATACGCATCCGAAGCGACAATGCCTACAAGAACGGGATAATACAAGCAAAACAAGATAGGAATAGGGCACACGTGGGTGTACAAACTCAACCAAAACCTGCAAAAAAATCAGATGGATATGCGTGGAATGCAAATCGAGCGATAAAACCAATGCTCAAATCAAAGTAATGAATGAACATGCGAGGAATGCGAATCGAACGATAAAACCAATGCTAATATCAAAGTAATGAATGAACATGCAAGGAATGCAAATCGAATCGATAAAACCAATGCTCATATCAAAGTAATGAATGAACATGCGAGGAATGCAAATCGGATCGATAAAACCAATGCTCATATCAAAGTGATGCATGAACATGCGAGGAATGCAAATCGGATCGATAAAACCAATGCTCATATCAAAGTGATGCATGAACATGCGAGGAATGCAAATCGGATCGATAAAACCAATGTTCAAATACATGTAAAAATGCATGAACATGTGAGGAATGCAAAACGAAATGATAATTCCAATATTCAAATACATGTGAAAATGCATGAACATATGAGGAATGCAAATCGAAATGATAATTCCAATATTCAAATACATGTGAAAATGCATGAACATGTGAGGAATGCAAATCGAAATGATAATTCCAATATTCAAATACATGTGAAAATGCATGAACATGTGAGGAATGCAAATCGAAATGATAATTCAAATATTCAAATACATGTGAAAATGCATGAACATGTGAGGAATGCAAATCGAAATCGATAAAACTAATATTCATGTAAATGTATTATTTAGAAATGAATTAGAATTAATAAAAGAAATTAATAAAAAAAAATATTAAAAAAATGTCAAAAATATTCTAATATCCTAAAATGTCAGAATATATTTTTTATGTATTTTTTATTTATCGAAATAATCGGAATCGGGAGCTAAATTGAACTAAATGTCAAAAAAATGACACATGAAACAGTGGGGTGTGAAACTGAATTCCTAAATGGACTAATCGGTGTTGTTATTGCCGCTGTGGGCCTAATGCGGGAGGTGTATCAGCATTTCCTTAAGCCCAGTAGTATTGCACTAAGCCCGTTTCCTTTCTTTTTTGGTCCAAGTCCATATGCATTTTTTATTGCATAGTATTATATTTTTTTGTCCAGATTTTCATAATAATAATGCTGTCACGTTTTTTATGTATGTCATGTATATATTATCAATTGGTCAAAATATAATTTAATGAATCAGATTTTATTATTTTTTGAAATAAAATGGAAATGATACGTGTCAATATCCGACTGGCTATTGGGAAAAATCACATGAGCTAATGGGAAGAGGACACACAGGGTTAGCATGGGTCACGCGGGCGTAATTCACGGTTGTATCTTCTTCTCCAGAGACCGCCGTCTGCAGACATCCGGTGTGAAACCCGCGAAACGAACAAAAGCAAAAACCTATCCACTCGAATCTTCACGGGATCCCGAATCGACCTCACTTTCCGTTGAATCTCACTCAAGCGTGCGAAATCGGATCTTTGAAGATTAGCGTCTTGGCGTATGCTTAGGCTTGAAGATTATACACAAGCTTAATCTTCAAGAATGGCTATAGAATTCTGCATATTTGTTCAAGATTTTCGGACTAGCTTGTATCGATTGGAGAGAGAATATCGGCCTTCGACACGCCGTGATATTTCGGCGAAGAAGGATCGGCTGGCGGAAGCAATCGGATAACAAGAAAACCATGAATCAACAGTTCAAGCACAACAGGTTGAACAACCGATCGTGTGAAGAATGCATCACAGCGCCGCCGTCTTCTCCGATGATATTCTCGCCGGAATTACCTTATTGTGAAGAAGGAGCGGATGAATAAGAAGATTCGGATGCGAGTTTGTTGAATCTGTTATGTGTGTAAACTGTGTTCGCGTGAATTTTCCTTGGAATCTTTCTTTAGAATGAGATCGAAGAAGATTGTTATGGATGAGGTTTGCTATGGTGATGGAAGAAAGTGGTGGAGGTTACCGAAATAAGAGGTTGCTAGCAGGTGGTTCTTTGGTGAGGAAAAAGCGGTGAATGGAGGTTTGTAACTGTTCCGGTGAGAGAAAAGTGATTGGCGAGGGGGAAGAAAATGGCAGCGAGAGTTCTGTTTCTTTTTTGTTCTTGGTGTTGAAAGTTTGTTACAGTCTCGCATGTTGGTTGAAGGTGAGAGAGAATGGCGGTGGTGGGGACAGAATGAAAGAAGCGTGAGTTTTCGGTTATGGAGAAGAATAATAATAAGAAAATGGTGATGATGCTTGGAGGTGAGAAGGAGAAGAAGTGATGAGAGGCGGTGATGGTGAAGAGAAAGCAAGAATGAGTGTTGTAATGGTGAGTTACGGCGATGATAGAAAATGAGTGCTAGCTTTTTTTTGTGATTGTTATCGTTATGGAGAGCCAAAAAGAAAAACCCACATGATTGTTACTGTGAGGAAAAACCAAAAAGTAAAATCCATTCATTACTTCTTTATTATTGTCATGGTGTAGAAACGTGGGCTGGAAGTCATGAATACTCTACTGCCACCTCTTCTTTTTCCTTAAACAAAATAACCACGCCAGCTGCTTTAGATGATATTATCTCGGTGTGTAGTAACCCGATCGATACGATGAGAGCGTCGACTCGAAGAGCATACTTGATACAACATCATTGATGTTGAATGTCCGATGAAAAAATGATCGTAAGCTCGCCGTAATTAGCTTCGAAGTTACGCCGACACAAGCTGGTTTGAGTGTTTGAAAATTTTCTCTAAGTGTCATGTTTAATTCATCAATCCATGTACCTCAATTTACGGATCCATAACTTTTCCGATACTCGACCGAATAACACAAACTTGGTGCCATCGAAAAGCTTGCGTATGATACGACAACTCTTTAGTTCGACAAAAATCCGAACGAGCCCTTAATCATCGAATAAAAAGTGTTTGAAGTCTGTCACGTGAGTGTTCGACAAAATGCCTGGCTGGGCTGGGCGCATCTGATGCATGTCTTGTGGCAATTTTCCAACTTCAAGTTGCCACTTACGGTGTTCCGTATCTCCCAGCTCTGACGTCCGAAACAAAAACGTTTATAAACGGAACTTGTAGAGGACACGGCAAACTTCGTCTTTTGTGTTCGGAGTTTTTCCGTGCAGCCATTTGATCGACGAGAAAACAGCTCCAAACATATGCACACCAACTGTTCGATGAAATACGTCCACTGCTTGGCAAGAAATGTGTATGCTGTCTTGCATTTTAACAACTTCATGTTGTCACTTACGGTGTTCTGTTTCTTCCAGCTCCAACGTCCGAAACGAAAAAGTTTCTAAAAGGAACTTGTAGATGGAATTACGAACTCAAACTTTCGTGTTCGGAATTTCTTCGTGCGGCGATCGGATTGACGAGAAAACAGCTCCGAACATGCGCACAAAAATACTCGAATTTAACAAACATAATGAGTTCTTATTTTCTGAGCTTTATAACTTCCGATTCGAGTCCCGAATGAATTCGACTTCTTCAGCAAAGTTTCAGATTGCCGTGAAATGAACAATTTTCAGTTGAGCATTTTTCGATTCGAGCCACGAACTATGACATAATCGACCACAATGTCGCAAAAGCATAGAAACAAACACTTCAAATTTTTCCAAGTGTTGAAATTTGAGGAATGATAAATCGTAACTTCGAGCTCGTAATTTTTATCCGTTTCCGAATGGACTCGATTTCCTCAGCAAAGTTGTAGATTGCCGTTAAATGAACAACTCTGATGTTGAACTTAATTCGAATCGACGCCTCGAAACACGTGGGAATTGCCTCCGAAATCGAGTACTTGAACACATTAAAAACACTCAAAATTTTACTAAGTGTAAAACTTCAAAAGTTATGAACTTCAAATTTCGGTGCTGTATAACTCGAAATCCGGGCATTTCTGGAAAAATCTTCACAGTGACAAAGTCGGAGTATAAAATGCGCTCTTTCCAACGACTATCAATTCACAAATTTCTGACCACAGACGGGTAAGATACGGATGCGGCAACATGGCTCCGTGAACGCAAAGTACCTTAAAACTTAGAAAAATCTTCTAAGTCCAAGATTACTTAAAATGCAAGAAACCTCATTTTCACCCGATTCTTCCGATTTTTCTCAGCAAATGATCGCATTTTCTCAAATGTCGACTTTTGACCGTAATTTTGACCCGAAATTCCGCCTGGTCAAACTTTGATTTTTGTTGACTTTCTGATACACGCGCTCAAATATCATTTTATCTGTTCGTTCTTGATTTTCTGATAAATCGCGTAGATCGATAAGCCAAATACCAATGCTTCACAACTCACGGAAGGCCATAGAATCGATTCGGTTCAAATATTCGACCACAACACTGTAGCTTGAAATTGTAATCGATCCACGATAGCGATCGAACTCCAAAACCTCAACTCGCGAGATAATAATCAGAAGCCTCTGGACACACATCTTGTATACTGAGAGGATGCTTGAATTGACAGAACCTCAAATATTCCACTTTCGAGAAACAAATCTCTTCTTGAATATGTACAGATTCATACGATTGGAAAATCTCGAACCCATGATCAATGCATGAATGATATGTATGCGATGCACCTATTAATTAAGTGTTAGCCAATTATTTATATAAAAAAAATGAAGAGGGTGAATTTTGGGGTACAACACTATCATAAGTGTCATACCCCAAATTTTGACCTAATATACCACCATACATTTGCATCATTGCATAACTAACAGTTCAGACAAGCATTAATCGGGTATAACATTCACAGGTCAAAATTAGGGTTTCATCAGATTTTCATCTGATTCAAGAGCTAACCAATTAGGGTTTGAGATTTTCTCACTCCATTTGATCTATCTTGATCAAATCATCGATGATCCTCGGATATCCATTTTCTCATAGATCAATCGAGGATCGACCAATTAGGGTTTTGGTCGAGCATAGGCATTCTCGATTTTTGAGCGAATTGACTTTTTGGATAGAGATTGGTCATTATATCTTAGATACAACATCTTGACCTAATTTCTGGATTCAAAACATCACAGAGGTTCACAAAAATTCATCAGTCAATTTCAGAAATGTCTGATGAAATTTCATCTGCACAGAAAAGTCAAACTTTGACTTTTGGTCAAATTTTTCAAAACAAAACTTTTTCCATCATCAAAATACTTCAAATGATCCATCATGATCATCAAAAATCAAAGAATTTGAAAAAGTCAACAAAAAGTCAAAAGTTTTTATACTTAGAAAAATTTCTAAGTGTTGAAATTTCACATTTTTTCCAAACTTCAAGCCATTTTTTCACCTAGTTCCAATTGGAATTTGAAAAAACTCAAAACATGAAAGTTGTAGATCATGGAAAAATCTTTCCAAAATGTCCAAGAACTCTCAAATCCATGGAGTCTAGCTACACTTTT
This sequence comes from Vicia sativa, assembly GCA_021764765.1. Taxonomy (NCBI): domain Eukaryota; kingdom Viridiplantae; phylum Streptophyta; class Magnoliopsida; order Fabales; family Fabaceae; genus Vicia; species Vicia sativa. The sequence continues at coordinate 88,437,351 of CM038792.1, read as the reverse complement.
GAATTTGAAATTTAGAGCTCCAAAATCCATAATTTTCAAGTACAAACTTGTAAAATTATAGGTCATTTTGTGTTTTTTCATTTAAACCACTTGCCACCTTGCCAAATTGAGTCATCAAACTGATAAACATCAGTGAGAAGTGATGATTGAAGATTGGATCAAGTTTGGATAAATTCACACATGGTAAAAAAGGAAGGTTCCTTTTGCTTTACAAATGACAATCTTGCCCTCTAAGCTTTCTTTGAATATCCAAATGCCATGGACATTTGCCTAACATTTCAGAGCCTATTTGTCTATAAAAGTATCATAGTTCAAGCTTCAATCGACACCAAAATCAATACACAAATCCATGCTTTTATTCTTTTCTTGAAAATCAAGTATCATAGAGCAAAATTGCCAAACATAGCATTTTTGAAAATCCAATGGAAACATGATGAAAATTGGTGTCCAACATGTTCCATAATCATTAACAAACTTGTTCCAAACTTAAAATCAACCTGTACTAAGCTAAAAATCAGAAATCATTTTGCATTTTTCAAAACTTGTACAAACTGCCATAGCAATCGAAATTGGAGTTTGGTTTGATTCCTTGAAGTTTTGATCATCCATACACCTTCCATAAACATCATAGGAGTGATCCAAAACAAGAACAACAAACTGTAACACCATTAACACGATTTCAGTTTCATTTTGAGTGTATGCAGGTTGACTTGTGTAGCTCGATTCAAGCAAGTTCAGAGCAAGCAGGCTATCCATAGAGCATCCTTACATGCCGTTGGAGCTTAATCAATCGAGAAACAGCAACTGGAAACACGTTTGCATCGAATTCGATCTTCACTTTTCCAGGTATGAACACGAGTTTGGTTCTCATGATTCTTTGAATCTTTGACAAAAACTCTTGGCCAATCTTTTTCTGCACTTAACACGATCCTTAACCCTCAATAAAATCAAACAATCATGAACAATACATCATTTAATTTGAAAAAAAATCAGTTTTAGGGTTCATCACGATTTCCAGAAATCAAAACATGATAGGCTTAAAATAAATGAAATTAACAAGCATATTCATATTCGTGGTGAAAAACCGATCAAGATTGATGTTTATTTCACTCAATTTGGTTGAGAAACGAAGATTTGAGCAAGGATTTAACAATCTGAAAATCAAAACTCAAGCCCAGAATACGCGCGTGTTCTTGGTGTTCTTCAGTTTTAAAAATTCAAATTAACCAATGTTATATCAACGCGTGTTTTTAATCCACTAACACTCAGCGCGTTTGGCTCAGTTGGTTGCTTGCTTGCTCTTAAGGCTTTGTGACACCCACTCAAAGGTCATGGGTTCAAAACCAAGACCATTTTTCACTCTTTTTCACAAAACTTCAATATTTTCATGTTTTTTTATCAAACTTCAACAATTTTTTTAACCAATCAAAACTACTCATTTTGAGATGATTTTTTGCACACTTGTCATTTAATATATATATATTTTATGATTATGTCAAAAAAATCCAAAAAAACTTTCATCTGATTAAATTTTAATCGGTAAAGCGATGTTACGAACACTTTTCAAACCTCCTTAAAAGGTGAATTTTTCAAGTTTTCGACTTCCGATTTTTTTCAAAACTTCTCATAAATGAACCTCACATTTTCAAAACATTTTCAAATCATTTTTCAAAACATTTCATCAAACTTGCATCTTTTTACCATGATCAATCCGATTTAAACGATAAAACTGATTTCGTCTTTTCTCGAATTTCTCGATCGATCATGGGCCACCCTTATGGTGTAAGTCCCAATCCTTTATGTACATACTTAGTTTTACTTGTACATATTCAAATTATCATTGTTAATATTCAAACGTAAACAAATTCCTTTCATTTGTTTTCATTCGTTTGTCTATGCGCCGAATCCATTGGTTCTAAATGAAGGTTTCTCCTGAGCAAGATTTCTTTTAAACCAATGGGCCTCCATCACGGTGTAAGTCCCATAACATTCTTTTATGTACATAATATTTCTTTGTACATATCAAACTTTTGTCAAACATTTTTTAAAACAAACTTTCATCTGTACATAATACAGATATTTTTAAAACAAACTTTTTATCTGTACATAACACAGATACTTCTTGTTCAAAATACTTTTTATCTATACATAACACAGATACTTCTTTTTCAAAACTTTTTATCTGTACATAATGGATACTCTCTTTTGAAAATACTTTTACAGATAAACATTGATCAATCATTTCATTTCATCTGCATTTTACTAAATACCATTGGTATTGAAAGGAGCATTATTCCACGTGAAGCGCTTTCAAATCAATGGGCCTCTCTTCTAAGTCCCCACCCTCCTATGTACATCCATCTTTGTGTGTACATAAAAACTCGTCGTGTACATATTCATTTCCTTGTACAGTTCAAACTTGAATAATCAAGTTACGCTCGTTTTAAGCGTTCGTTTCACGAGACACTTGTTTATATTTCATAAAGCTGCGTAAATAAACATCATGCATTGTTTATATTTCCTTCATAAACTCCGTGAATACATATCACACACACTGTTTATACAAATTGTCTAATAATAACATAACAATTAGACTAATCAATAGGTTTCGAGTTTAGCCTCCGCTTGGGCTTCATACAAGACAATTCATCATCGGCATGAGTTAGCCTCGCTTGGGCTTCATACAAGACAACTCATCACCGGTTGAGTTTAGCCTCCGCTTGGGCTTCATACAAGATAACTTATCCCATGGGTCACTTCTCTTGGGCTTTGTACAAAGAAACTCTCCCACGAGTTAGCCTCGCTTGGCCGTATAAGACAACACTCCCTGTTGAGTCGACCTCCTCTTGGGCTTCGTTCAAAAGAACTCCTCATTGAGTTTAGCCTTCTCTTGGGCATCATACAATGAAAGAGCAGAAATCTCTTAACCCTCCTATTGGGCTTCCAATACAAAGAATCACCAGCTAAGATAGAACCACGAAAGGATGGTTTCGGTGAAATCACTTTCAAATTCCCAGAGTAAAATTTCCGGTGAAATTACTCTTATTCGAAAAGGATGATTTCTCGGTGAAATCCTTTCAAACCAAAAACACCATACCCTATAGCTTCCTCTTGAGCTTCATACAAGGACCCTCGATGACCCTCGGAATGCCTCCTCTTGGGCTAACAATACAAGGACCCACGGGCTTCTTAAAAGCATCCCTTTAATCCAATCAATTTCTCCTTGAGATTTAGACATCTATCATCTCTAGGAAGAAGTATCTCATCTATCACATCACATAGGTCAAAAACTTTTCAAACTCTTTTCAAACTATTTTCAAACAAAACATCTCTTAATTGTAAGTGGTAGCGCTTGTACACTCAAGCAAAACACCCAATACTTACAGTTAAAAGATTCAATCATCTTTTCAAACATCTTTCTTAAACATGTAAGTGGTAGCAGTACACTCAAGCAAAACACCTAATACTTACGACGAAAGATTTTAATCAATCAAACTTTTCAAAATGTATGTGATGAAATAGATTAGATACATTTTTCATTAAGATGACATTTGTCATCTCTTTACTAACATCCTGTTGCTTTCCACTAGCATAAGTGGGAACTACGATTGCTACGACTTTCTCAACATCCTTTTGAGAATACGTGGCACAAGGTCTCATCCTTGCCGAGCAAATTTCTATCTCCCTCGACCAAACAAACCATAGAACCTTGTAGATCCAAGCTACAAATGCTCGATTCCCACTAGGGATATGTATGCGAGAAGATCCACGGATCTTTGCGAGCACAATAATAACAAAACCTAGGATCCCACATAATCTCTGTTTCTTAAAATCCAAGGAGAAACTTTCCCAATCATAGAAATAGCAATTAAAAAACACACAACATATCAAACATATTCATATATAAAGCTGTAGATAACTACATATATTTAGGGTGCTCCATCTATTCCCTTTATATACCAATCCCCCTTACTCAGAATCTCCCCAATGCGTTATGTCTAGTTTGCGCTAGTCGTTACGCATACCAATATCAATTGAGGGTATTTTAGCTTTCCCCTTTTTCATAATCATTAAATCATCTTTCTTGTGTTGAAAATAATAAAGCTTGATGCTCGCGGCATCTTTATAAACAAATCAAAAGATTTAAATCGTTGCGTACCAGAAGATCCGAACTCACGTTCGCATCCTCAGGCGCGTCACCTTTTAACGCGAACAATAAGGCTTACCACGATCTATCTGTCTCTTGCCCTTACGATCAGCATAACTCTGAGCATTCGACTTAGTACTAGTAAGATCTTCTTCCAGAATCCTACTACAATCAACCAAATCAGGAAACCTTCGAATACGCCGATACCTGATACCCTGCTTGATCTCATCACGCAGACTATTCTCAAACTTGATACATTTGGAAAACTCTCCATCTGCATCGTTAGGATAATTAGCATAATACTTTGCTAACTCAGTAAACTTGGTCGCATACTCACTCGCAGACTTGTTGCCTTGCTTGAGCTCCAGAAACTCAATCTCTTTCTTACCCCGAATGTCTTCAAGAAAGTACCTTCTCAGAAAAGCTCTCCTGAACACCAAGTCAATGCAATTCCATCTTCTTCCATTCGGTCTGGTAGCAACCCACGGTCATCGCTTCCTCTGCCAACATGTGAGTACCATATCTCACCTTGACCCCTCGGCCAATCAATCACTCAAGATCCTCTCGATCTCCTTCACCACGAGCACCCTCGGGATCATGTGCACCCTTAAACAATGGAGGATTATTCCTCGAAAATTCCCAATTGTCATCGGCACCAATAGCATCTCCCGATTCCTCCGAGTACTCCATTAACATTCCCAAGCCTCGGCAATAGCATCATCATTCCTTCCGTTACCTCTTCCACCATTGTTACGTAACATTACAAAATAATCTACATCAGACACAAGTATCGGCGATGTTACTTACACTAGTCGCATACTAAAAGGGATAACGACACTAAGACAAGACCGACTATGCTCTGATACCACTATTGTAACACCCCCTTCTATTTACCCGCGTTTTATAAACAATAATCAGAGTATTTTACTCACAATCCAAGAGGCGTCACAATTTAAATAGTTTAAATCAATCAATACGGTGTCATGCTTTCACTGAAGGAAATTTATTAAGTAAATAATGCAAGAGATTATGTTTAACAGCTGAAATGTAACATAACCAAAATTCTGAATACATCTTTCACAGTATTCCAGGATAATAAACTAAAACATGATTCAAAACATTAAGGAATTCCAGGATATTAAATCAAGACACAATTCCAAACTATTAAGAAAAATATCCGTTTAAAGGATTCAAACAACCGTTTCCCCAGTGTTACATCTACCAGAGCACGACACTGACACGCGGACTAATTAACTGACTCAATGCTAGAGCTATCCTCACCAACTCCAATGCAGCTAATCACTTCGGATCTGAAATTGTTGAGTAAGGGTGAGATCTCAATTCAATATAACATGCATTATACGTTTTTAGAATACAACAGAATAAACAGATACATTAATCCATTAACCAAGCACAAATCATAATCAATTCACAAGACAGTTCACACAATGAACATGTATATAACAAATAATGGAAATTGCAACACTGGAAACCATCCTAGCATGTTACAATTCCATATGCAATGCAGACTCTATGCATGTGGTACCAAAACGTGAACCGAGTTCACCCACCGCTCCATTTACATGTGGAAAGACAGTGTAAATCATGATTCGCCCATAGCTATTGGGTCAAGAATCCAGCCTCACTACCTCAACCTCCGGGTAAGTCTATTGGCTCAACCAGTTCACTTCCGCACAATGGGAATGAACCAAATCAACAAATGCTTATGCATGCATCATAAAGGCATGCAACATTAATTCTCAACTCATGATATCAATATAAATCACATCATGTCAATTCACCAATGCATATCATTCAATCAAAATGAATATCACAATACAGCATTGTAAGCATTAATATTTCATTCGGTAACTCAGACCATTCATAATAGTTCCCCATTATCCTTAACTACTCACTCTTTTCAAAAATCGGGAGCTCGACTATTTTTAAAATAATTTAGCAAAATAATATTTTTCTCTTTTCAAAAGGTAGTATTTTAAATTTAATAAATAACGCCGAAAACGACACTCAAATCGGAGTTATGGTTTAGAAAATATGAATTTTTAAAGTTTTAGAAATTTTGGAAAAATACACATGGAACCCGGTTCCTACCTATACAGGAACCGGTTCCTGAAAGTTTTAAAAATCTCGCTCCCTGGTTTTTGAATGGGAACCCGGTTCCTATCTATACAGGAACCGGTTCCTGAGTGTAAAAATCCCAGTTTTGCCAATTTAACACTGGGAACTCGGTTCCTCCCCACAGGGAACCGGTTCCCACGTCCTATAACAGTATTTTCTGCAACTTTTGACAGCATTTTGTATCCTTTATCATTTCCAAACTTACTAATACGATTTGGTACATTAGGAACACCATTTCATCATCATTTCACACCATTATAACATCAAACAACATGGTTTATTCATCCCTATCAATTATTTGACATACTAATGATCCTAATTCCAACACCGACACAAAATAGGGTTTATTCCTATAACTTATAGTCATCAAAATTCAAACTTCCTAACATACCCAATTATCCCTATGATTCCCAAAATCCATAAAACATATTAACCGAACGAAATCACCCCTTACCTCGCGATGATCTTCGATTTTCTCTCGGCGTCGGCTTTTCCTCTCTTTTCCTCTTCTCTCCAATTCTACGTGAAATGACTTTTCTCCAAAAAACCTATTTTTCCTTTCTTTTCCTTTTTATATTCCTTTTAATGTTCCTTTATTTATTCCCATAAAATAAAATAATAATAATTAGTAAAGTTGAGTAATTTACTCCTCATACTCACTAATTACCCTGCACACCTCCAATCCTTTCTTTATTAAATGACCCAATTAATCCAAATAAAATTAATACTTAAGACTTTAATTAATTAAATAATTAAATTCTCACTTATTTAATGTTTGAATTAAATCGGGGTGTCACATGGATGACTGCTACTTTAGGCAAAAAAAATCGATTTGCTTATAGTATTGCAATTAGCCCAATAAATGGGATGAATATGTGGCCATCAGTTAAAGCAGATGAATTGCTTCCTCCTTTATATAAGAAAGGACCTAACATGCCTAAGAAGCTTAGCTTCAGGGAACTACGAGATGGAGGTTCAAGAATGAGGAGAGTTGGATTTACCTATAGGTGCACTAAGTGTGACAAAATTGGTCATAACTCAATAAAGTGTAAGGCTACAGTTCATAATCAAGATGCTTTGAAAAGAAAGGTACAATTTCATTCCTATTGCAATTTACTTTGAAATGTTCTTAGTAAAATCATGTTACTGACTTGTCGAGCATTTTCACATGTAGAGGAAGGCTCCTAGGAAAAAGGTTGGAGTAGATGACCAAAGTGGTGCACTAGCTACTGAACAAAGTGGTGCACCATTTGCTGACCAAAGTGGTGTACCAGTTGATGCTCAAGTTGCTAACACTAATGAAATCCCAAAGGAGATGAACAAGCTGAAGGTCAAGAAAAAAGTTAAAGTTGTAGGACATAAAAGATCAAGTGACAGGTTGAAGGTGTTGAAAACCAAGACACATAAGAGACCTAGAAGAACTAGTGATGAACCACTGGTCATTCAAGAGGATGAGGAGGGTATATTAACTCAAGATAATGCAAAAGTTGGCTCACACCCTAAGCTAGGGATATGTGTTAGGGCAATGAAGTCTTGGAGTAACATCTTAAGGGATTAGTGAAATCTTGATTAGTTGTTTGCATTTTGTGTATTGTTATGACAGTTGCACTTAAAGTGCTTTTGATTGTGGTTAGTTCCTGATAAGATGCACTTAGTGTATTTTTAGTTATGTTAAAGTTATGAAAGATGAACTTAGAGTGCTTTTAATTATGTTAAACTTATGTTATGGCGGTTGCACTTCAAGTGCTTTTGGTTATGTTTAGGTTATGATTATGTTGAATTGGTTATTTTGATTTGGTTATTACAAAATTATTGTTCCGTAAAAATTAGACAGACTTTATATGTAATTCATCTCCTTCATTCATTACACCAAAATGATAAATTACACAGTAAACAAACAACATTACATTGTAAACAACATTACATTTAACACATTTTGTAGACAACAGAAAACAACATCCATGACACTGTCAGGGCCAGCATCAACCATAAATTTTGCCCCCTTTCAACTTTTAATAGAATTTTCAACTTTTCAACCTTCTTTGAACATTCCTCCTTCCCATATTCTTTGGAAAACTCCTTCCCAAATTCTTTAGCAAAACCTTTCATATGCCCAATTGTGCTTTCACAGTTGTTGCACTCCATCTCTTCACCTATAAAAATTTATGTGTTTCGACTGTTCATTAAGAGTTCATCCACTTCATCATCCCAAACAAACAAATCATATGATACCTTAATCTATTATTAGAAAACTCAGACGAATCGGACATGTTACTATACTATAATTAGAACCAACAAACAATAAATACCTTTCCATAATTTTTGCATCTCCAAAAATTCCTCCTAGGGTTTTCTTGTGTATTTGACACGAACATATCCAAGGTTTGTGTTGATGGAATCTTGAAATGGCAATGAGGTATTTGAAAAAAATATATACAGGGAGTAAATCGGAAGTTGCTTATATGGAAGTGGTAAAATAATATTAACCTTATATTGTATTATAAGAATTACCTAATTCAATACTAGTAAGATATGGCCCGAGAGATTGAGGCATTTTAACTATAGAATCTTAGGTCATCTTAGTTCTTAGAAGCTAGTGCATGGCATTCTGAATACTGTGAAGCTTGAGAAATCATGTGAGATATGCATGAAAGGCAAGCAATTTAGATTGTCATTTACGCCATATGTATCCCCAAGAGTAACGCATGCATTGGGTGCATTATGGTGTGTGTATACCATTTCCAAAACCTTCACTTGGATGAAACAAGTATTTCATGTTGTTTGAGGCTGAGTTCACAAGAATGACATGAGTAACACTTATTAAGTGAAATAATGAGGTGTTTATCGAGTTTTAGAAGTTCAAAGTGAAGGATGAGAGATAGAGTGGTTAGAAGTTGAAAATTCTTAGAATGGATGGTGGAGGTGAGTATAACTCTATAGAGTTACAAAAGTTATGTGAGGAGAATGTAATACAATACAAGGTTACTACTCAATACACTCATCAACATAATGGTTTTTCTGAAAGAAGAAATAAAACTTTGTTTGATATGACAAGGAGTATAATGAAAGATAAGAAGTTTCCTCACACCTTGTATGTGTGTTCTCAATAGATGTCCAATGAAGAAGTTGAATGAAATTGTTCATTTATAGAAGTGGAATGGAGATAAGCAAAGTGTGAGTCATCTTAGTGTATTTGATTATGTTTTCTATAAATATGTTTCAGATGCTAAAAGAGAGAAGTTGGATGATAGAAACAAAGTAATGTTACTAGTGGGGTACCAAAGTACACGTGTGTATAAGATTTATTGTCCAAACTCTAATAAGTGGAAGTCATCAAAGACGTGAAAAAGTTTGAAGCTTGGGATTGGAGCAAGTCTCAATTAAATTCTTATGTAATGTCAACACCTGAGTTAGCTTCTGAAGATACTTCTGAAGATGAGTCAGAAGCTTCTATAGTTATGATGCCACAATTGAATAAAAAATCATGGTAATGGAAACAAAACACTTTATTATAATATAAAATTTTGAATTTAAGTATATTTACTAGTGAGGAGTGTGTGCGTAAAAATAATATCTTATTGTATTTCAAAATTTAAAGGAAGGAAATATAATTTTGAAAATAAAAGGGTGGGTTCACCTAGCAAATGTTGTGAAAAACTTGTTTAAATATAATTTTTTTTTGCTTATATGCACTTTTGGTCCCCCTACTTCCAAATTCTTTAAGTTTTAATCCTCCTATTTTAAAACTCAGGTTTTTAGTCCCTAAATTTTACCTCACTCGAAATTTATTTAGTCCCCTTCCATTTTTGCATAGCTAGCAGTGATGATTAGGATAAAAAATTATTTTTCATTACGTGTCATTGTTGACTGGATTAATATATTTATTAATAATATTTTTAATTATGTTTTTTTCGAAATTGTTTATTTATTAATGCAAATTTTTAAAAGAATATTATTTGGACCTTAAGCCGTTAAACCCAATATAGGGAGATTTATTTTTGGCCCATATGTAGACACTTTAGAATGTTTGAATTCCACTATATAAACAATAAATATTACTCTATCAAATTCAATGTGGGACTTCTAAGAAAAACTAATCGTCAAAGTCACAATTCTCAGCAAAGCTAAATGTTCTTCTTCTACCTTTATTGTTTTGTCAGAATATGTTCCACATTAAGAAGAAGAACATTTATCAGAATATGTTCCACATTAAACATAATTATCAGAAAAAACATAATTAAAATTAAAAGCATTAATTAAAAAATATTATTAATAAATATATTAATCCAGTCAACAATGACACATAATGAAAAATAATTTTTTATCCTAATCATCACTGTCAGCTATGCAAAAATGGAGGGGGACTAAATAAATTTCGAGTGAGGTAAAATTTAGGGACTAAAAACCTGAGTTTTAAAATAGGAGGATTAAAACTTAAAGAATTTGAAAGTATGGGGGACCAAAAGTGGATTTAAGCCTATTTTTTTTTTGTAGTAAGAATGTTTTGTTTCTCTTTGACATGAATTGAGATTTTAAGACCTTCTTCACTCTTGACTCGAGAAACCACTCATAATTAGAAAATATCTTTTGACAAGCATAAATCAATGTAGTCTAAAGATTAACCTTTAGACTTGTTAATTATCATATCAAATGAAACAATAATAAAAATTTGTCTTTTCAAGAACTTGAGTGGTCATGGTAATTGTGAATGAGACATGGCAGATAATTTGATTCTACAACAACATTAATGTTCTGACAATTTTTAATTTGATTGAATGGTTAGGCAGTTTATATGTATACATATAATTCAAAGCTTAAGATTTACGTGCTCAAATGAATCTAAGTTATTAGTTTCAAATCTATCAATAGAATAACAACTAAGATATTAATTTTCGACTCCTACAATACAAAAGAAAATGTTATTATGAAAATATACATAACTACAAGAAGGGTCCGTTGAAGGGGAATTTTGATATAAACACAAGGAAAAACAAATATTTCCCTTAAGTCGATCCTTACAAATAAGTGTGACCAGTGACAGATTTGGTTATATCCTATGGAGATTAAAACCTTTGATGTAAAATTGGGTGAATGATCATAATTGTTAAACACACACATACACACACACACACACACTCTCTCTCTCACACACACACACACACACACACACACACACACACACACACACACACACACACACACACACACACACACACACACACACACACACAGATATGGGATAATATGGCTAGGCTCCAAACCTGAATTGCAAGTGAAAAATCCCATGCACAAGGGTTCTATTTATATGACCACTGGTGTGGGCTACAAGCTGAAAAAACTTATTTAAGTGCATTGTACCTTGAGATGTATTGCATTTCATTTAATTTCATAATACCTTATTTTATTTAGTATTCCACTTAAGTGCACTGTACCTTATGGTGTTCTGCAACTCACTTAAGTGCATCGTACCTTACAGTATTTCGTAATTCTCTTAAGTACATTGTATCTTACAATGTTCCATATTTTAGTTATTCATTTTATCTCTCATTAATTTATCTTTATGTTTGTGACCCTGTATGTTCTTGTGAGGTTGGCAACTATACTAAATCAGACATTTAATATAATAAATAGTAAGTGGTATCTAGTAACACATCACTGCTTCCCAAGTCACAAAAATGTCATGTGATCTAACGAAATCTTTAAGTGATAATGCTTGTGCGTACAATTACCCTTTTTCTCTCGTGTTTATATTGAACACAAGGCATATCACTCTTGTCCAGTTCAATATTGGACCCTTAGACACATATCATATAACACATGATGGGAAAACTTCATCTTGGTCACACACATCCCTTAGCATGATTTATGGAGCATCCATCAACCATTTTTATGATCATCTTGATACAAATAATGTTTAATTGACAATAAAATATTCGACTTCACATCTAGGATCCATAGTGGTTTCAGGTCGAAGGGTGGTATACACCGTTATCACCTTAAGAATAATTTACGACACTTGCATAACATTTTATGTAGTATTCTCATGGTAAATCAATCCATTATAAATATTACTTCTAACATTCATACCTATGTGAAGACTTGAAAACTATTTATCCATTGATCCTTAAGATGTGATCACCCTCTTATCCATATAACAATATCAATGTCTTAATGTTATTTCAATTCATAATAAAGTTAAATTATGGATACTTTAAGAATGATGTTCTTCTGTTTAATAAAATCTCGTGATTAAGTTGCGCTTAACGTTTCGTTAAACGAACTAATTATTCTATGGACTTTATTATTTTGGGAAAAACAAATATAACAAAGAGATATCTTTTATTAGTTATAAATAAGTTGATACAAGTACCAAAACTATTGGCCTTCAAAGCAACTTGCAAATGACGAGGAAACTTGTCTCCCTAGACGTCGCCCCTCGTCTATATGTATGTAATGTTGATGCAACAAGTTGGGATCCTAGTATAGGGCAGAGAATGAAAGGTGTATACCAATAGAGGACTTAAAAGAGGTCCATATTGGTTCCTTAGACCACCAAGTCGCCGAGTTAGGCACCTTTATGTATAAGTCAGTAAAAGGGGAGTTGGTCACCTTATTCAAGAAGAACATCGATTTGTTCTCTTGAGCGCCCTTAGATATACCTCATATGTATACCAAGTGGTATGTCATTGTCTCATTGTAGATCATACAATCAAACTAATATCACATATGAAGTATGATAGTTCACTATATGTGAGATATTTAAGCTCATACTTCTTAATTTTATTTTATGCAAGATTTTATTAGGTGAATGAAAGTAGGTTTATACGTGTTTAACTTAATTAGCACGAAACACATTGGATATTTGTTATTGCGGTAAAGTAGCAAACAAAAGTAAGTACTTTGTTTATCGTCTCCGCAAGGATTAGTGCGAGGGATTGAATATTGTTCAATAATCTCCACATTTCTAAGCTTGGTTTTGAAAATTAAGGAAGTGACATACTTATTTGTTATTATTAAAAGATTGTAGGAGTAGTATTGGTGTGAGAGTTGTACAAAGATCTAACAATAGTGAAATCTCTCGCAGAATATGAGGGAACTAGATGTACCCTTGGGTGATAAGAGAAACGAATATAATTTCTTGTGTTCATTTACTTTACTTACTTCAAATTGAAAAGTATTCATCTGATTTATACCTATTCAATTGATTCTTTTCATGAAACCAATTCATAACATTGCATCAATTTCTAAGAGGTGTCATTTTATTATAAAAAAACCATTTTATTTGATTTTTTCAAAAAACCTTTTCTTGGAAAATATTTTAATGTGCTTTTAATTTTTAACATAAAAATTTATTTGCATAACTTTCACATTATGCAAAACTTTATAAGTCATTGAGCACTTGAATATGTAAGTGATTATAAACTTTTATCAGAAAAGGAATATCATAATTTTCACAATACCAGAAAACAACAAATATCTCAAAGTTATTAAAGTATGTTGTAAAGTTTATCTGTACAAAAAATATTTGTTTACTGTAATTTGTCACCAAATGTAGTGGTGATTTTTATCTGTAAGAAAGTGGTTGTATTTTCTACGAAAGTTTACAAATACGAAGGGTTGTCTTTCTCTTTATTAGAAAAGTCTTTTGAATTGGATGGTTTAAAATCCACCATAGTTGTTGGTGCTTGGAAATCAAGGAAGTGACATGCTTCTTTATTGTTGCTAGACGATTGAGGAGAAATCTTAGTGTGAGACTTGCACAAAAATATAACAATACTGAAATGTCTCATAGGGCATGAGGGGGCTAGATTTACCCTTTGTTGATAAGGGAAACTTTCAATCTCTTAAACCAAAAAAATAATTCATCACTTCATTTTATTATACTAGTATAAGTAAAACAATTAAAACTGCACGGCAAACAGTTTATTACTTTTCTCTAAAAGTTCTAAACACCTAATTCACCTCCCTCTTAGGTGCACTATCGTACTTACATTTGGCATCATAGTAGGTTATAAGTAACTTGTTTCTAAAACCTAGAACATGGCTTTCATAAATCTAGTTTTAAATAGAATGGTAGAAACAATAAGCCATATTTGTTCCATGTTGAATATTATGATTTTTGGAAGATCTGTATGAAGCACATCTTGAAGCACAAGGATAAGAACTGCGAGATGTTGTTGAAAAATGATCCTTATGTTCCAAAAATGGTCATCAATGATGTAGAACAGGAAAAAGAAAATAGTTATTGGAATGAAGATGATAAGGACAAAATTCTCTATGACAAGAAAACAAATAATCCTCTTCAAGCAGCCTTAAGCATGGATGAATTCCTCTATGTCTCTCAATGCAAAACAACAAAGGAAATACACGACACTTTAGAAATCACACATGAATGAACAATAAAGGTAAAAATATTTAAACTCAAAAATTTATCACAAGAATATGAAATGTTTATAATTCAGCCCAATGAATGTATTCTTTATTTGCAAAAGAGATATAATCATGTAACAAATCATTTGATGACACTCGGTAAAACTTAAAAAATGATGAAATAAATCTAAAAGTGATTAGATCTTTTACAAAACCTAGCAACGAAATGTAACAGCTATTTCGGAAAAGAAAAGTTTTTCAAAATTATCTTTTGCAACATTATTCGGTAAATTTCAAGAACACTAGATAGAACTTGAAAAATTAGAAAGGCATGAAGATGAAAGAAAAAATTCAGAAAGTCTTGCCTTAAAAACTAGGCAAAATACCTATTTTGGTCCCTTAACTATAGCCAGTGGTTCACTTTGGTCTCTTGTCTTTTTTTTTGGTGCCAATTTAGTCCCTTAATTTTCAAAAAGATGCAAACAGGTTCCTTCTGTCAATTGGCCTCAAATGTCCGTCTATTTTATCTATCTGGTAGGTGAGCTGACATGTTTTCTTTATCTCCTTTATATGCAATGTTGTTCTGCGTTATTCATCATCATCATCATCTTCGTTTTCATCTTCTGTAATTCACTGTCAAAATTGGTTTCACCATCGTCGTCGTCTTCATCTTCTTACGTTTTTAGGTTCCCACCCAGTAGCGTCATATTCAACTTATTCAACTTGTTTCGTTTCCTTCCCCGTAAGATATTAGCCATTCTTCTTCACATATGAAGCATAATATTTATGAAAATGGTGAGCCGTGTGTATACACTAGCTCATGATTTGTACTAATTTTCTGTTGTGGAGATAAAGTTGTGCTTCATAGGGCAACCACTGAGAAAAAATTTGGAAAGAAATTTTGGGGTTGTCAAAATTATAAGGTAAGCTCTAATTTCTGTTTAGGTATGTTTTAATGTGGTAAACATGTCTTGATCCATTATTGAAATTTGCAGGGATCATTGCAAAAAGGATGTGGTTTTTTCAATTAGTTCCATGAGTGCATAGGAGAAGAAACAAACAAGTATTGATGAATAAGTTAAAAAGCATAGAAAATGATTATGATGAAACCAAAAATTAGTATGACAAATTAAGGGTTAGAAATGAAGAGTTAGGGAATCATGTGATGGAACTTTAAATTCAGCTGAACAATATGTTGAAGTGGAAAAATCAATGAACATTATGTGTTTTGTAATGCTATGTGTATGTTTTTAAAGATGTTTTAGGAGTGTGTATCATTTGTTACTTGTAATGTTATCATTTGTTATGTTATGAGTTGTTATGTATCCATTGGCAATTTTAAAATATGAGTTGCTGTTATGTATCAGTTGGAAATTTTCAAACATTATCAGATTTCTGTTTTTTTGGCAATTTTAAAATGTTATCAGTTTAATATGATTTTATATCCAAAATGACACAACATAAATAAATGACAATGCATTAATAGATCAATTAAACATTATGACAAAATGACATTAATTAATATTGTTGAAAGACATACATGTTCAAAATACAATACATAATACCAAAATGTTACATAAACCAAATAAAAACCTAAATATGACTAGATGGTTCTCTTTGATGTGGTTCTCTTGGTTGGAGTATACCTCCTGGTGGTATGTCCTGATATTTCCTTTCCTTGACAAGACTGAGTTGCATTCATGTATCCCTGTGCAGCTGAAGCTTGTGTTGCTGCTACCTAATTTGCATTGGTCAGAGATGTAAAACCTTGTGTTGCTACTACCTGATTTGCATTGGTCTGAGGTACTAAAGCTTATTTACTGCTACCTGATTTGCATTGGTCTGAGATGTAGAAACTTGTGTTGTTGCTAACTGAAATTGTTATACAGATGCCGAACACAAATCAGTTATTCAACATTGGGCAACAACTCATTCATTGCAGGTAAAAGTCTATGTAAAAACATTCATACATAACAATCAAAGTATCAAGTTTGTATACCAAGAAAATTAGCATAGAATGGTAAGAGGTTATTGCATCCTTAATGTCACTATTTGAAGTAAAATACATTCCTACCTCCCATTTGTAATTGGACATATCTTTTCTTGCTTTGAAAATTAGGTACTTCTTCCTTTTAACTCCATTACTGTCATCAATGTCGCAACCACTTTGAAGATCATCTGTGTCATTATCACTCCCCTTTTATTCTTTTGTATCTTCTTTGAACTTTCATTTCCCCTTTGAGTTTCAGAAATTCATCCGTTAACCCTAAACCTTTGAACAAACATTCAGTTACGAACATGCAGAGCACAAACATGTAGACACAACCTAAATCCCATAACTTAGATTCAAATCCCTTAAACCTAATTCTATGGAAAACCCTAAATCTACCAAATACATGATCTACACAAAGCCATATATAATACTTACTAGGAACGCAAACACCTTTAAGCGCATGTCCTTCGCAATAATTTCGTTCAAAATCGCCTTTACAAAATCTCATTCTTCACCTTGTATCACACTTTATCGAAAATGGCTTATCCTTTTCTTTTAGTTTGGAGAATAATGAGTTATTCTTTCCTTAAGTTTGCCATTTGGACTCCACGTAGCCACCTCAGCAAGTCAACTGCCACTCGGAACCTATTTTTGGACTTTGACAAACGGTTCACTAACAGAAGGACTAACGTGGTTATGTTTTGAAAATTAAGGGACCAAATTAGCCCAAAAAAAGATTAGGGACCAAAGTGAACCATGAGCTATAGGTAAAGGACCAAAATGAGTATTTTTCCTAAAAACTATAGTAAACAATTATGATAGCAATAAAGAGGATGACTCCACTAATGATGAAGGCAATGATTTTATCAAGAAGTTTGAAAAGTTCTTAAAAAAATAAAGAAAAAAGGAGATCATTTCGAAATAAGTACCAATAAGAAAGTCACATGCTTTGAATGTGAAAAAGAAGGACATTTTAAAAGTGAATGCCCTACACTTTAAAAGAAGAATAAACTCAAGAGCAAGAAGGACAAAAGGCCAAATAAAACATATATAGAACGAGGTGACAATGAAATACGTTCATCATCATATGAAGATTATGCAAGCAAGGAATTTATGGCATCACATCATTCAAGTGATGAAGAACACGAGGTTAATGATTCTGAAATTGGTGATAAACCTTCATACGATGAATTACAAAGAATTTTTAATGAATTACATGATGAATTTTTTATATTTTCTAGAAAATTTTCAAAACAAAAGAAAACTATTTTAAATCTAGAAAGTGAGACTAATATCGCAAAAGTGGAGTTAGACTCAATAAAAAATCCAACATGGAATAATTGTTCTTCTTTTGAGTAAAAAATTGTAGAATTAAACCAAGTCATTACCAAATATAAAAAGGGAAAATTGGTTTGGATAATGTGTTGTGTAGTCAAAGATTTTCAAATAATAAATATGGACTTGACTTTTTTAATTTTGATAAACCTATTACAAGTCCAACTATCTTTGTAAATGCTACTAGAATATTCAACAATAAGGAATAAAAAAAAGAACATATTGCAAGTCATCATAAAAAGAATAATGTTTCTAGACCTAATTGTTCCTATTGCAATATAAAAGGTCATACTTCTAATGCTTGCTACATAAGAAATTATGGTAGTTCTTACGATGAGTATGTATGGGTGAGAAAAATATCTAACCCAAAAGGACCAAAATAATATTGGGTAACAAAACACTATTAATTGTTTTGTAGGTGCTTGAAGATTATATGCTATTATTGTCAAATCAAGATTGATCTTTCAAGATACAAGACCGTATGATATGATAATTCTAAAAGTTTCATTAAATGAAAGATGTTTCGAAGAAGCATCAACATTAATATAAACTTTAAATTCATACGACAATATCATGAAGAAGATAAGCATTTTCATATCTTTATATCATTTCCTTTATATATTACACTCTTTTGGATTTTACTCTTTTTGTTTTTGATAATGTCAAAAAGGGAGAAAATATATGGTTATTTTTGTTGTTTTTTAAGGTATCAAAGACATCATAGAATAAATTGCAAAAGAAAGGGGGAGATATATAATATAGTGGAAGAAATTTAATGTCAAGCAAAAAATCCCATCAAAAGATTTTGTCATCATAAAAAAGAAGGAGACTGTGAAGAAGAAGTTCATTATATTTGGATGAATTGATTTTAATGAAGACAAAACATGATCATGGAACATAGGTCAAAGAAGAAAAAAATTTAAATCATCTATCATGAAATTCAAGAATGTGTTCAACTAATTAAGGTACTTGTAGCAATTAAATTTCTGTTTATATTTTACGTGCTCAACTCTCATTTCATCTCCAACCTTTTTTTGGGTTTTAGAAATAAGTTAATCATGTTTTTTATTCTTGAAAATATTTGGAAAATAGAAGAAAAATGATTTTTGGATGAAAACAATCAATTGTCATGTAGCCTCAATTAATTGCATGAGATTCTTCTAAGGAACAATCAATTGTCATATAGCTTTAATCGATTATCTTGATCTTATTGCTTTTTGAAAAACTCAAAACTTGATGGTTCTAATTGATTGCCTTGTTTCCCACAATCGATTAGAAGGGTTGATATTTTTTTTGCCTATTTTGTTTCCCATAACTGATTGCCTCTTTAACATTAGAGACCACACAATCAATGTTATAGCGCCCCAATTGATTGTCACTTACCCCAAATTGAGAAATCTTTATTCAATTGATTCTTTTTATGAAACCATTTCATAATATTACATCAATTTCCAATGGGTATCATTTTATCACAAAAGATCGTTTTATTTGATTTTTCAAAACACTATCCTAAAAAATATTTTACTGTGATTATAATTTTTAACAAAAAACTTTTTGTGCATAACTTTCACATCATGCAAAAGTTTTTAAGTTATTGAGCACTTGAATATGTCGGTGATTATGAATTGTTATAAGAAATAGAATAATATATTTTTCACAATAACAGAAAAACAACAAATATCTTAAAATTATTAAAGTCTGTTGTAAAGTCTATTTGTACAAAAATTATCTGTTTACTGTAATTTTTCATAAAATGTCGTGGTGATTTTTTTTATAAGAGATTGGTTGTATTTTCTACAGAAGTTTACAAATATTAAGGATTGTCTTTCTCTTTGTTGGAAAATGTCATTTGAATTCAGATGATTCAAAGTTCACCATAGTTGTTGGTGTTTGAGAATCAAAGAAGTGACATGCTTCGTTGTTATTGTTAGAAAATTGTAGGATAAGTCTTGGTGTGACACTTGTACAAAAATCTAACAATAGTGAAATCTCTTGTAGAATATGAGGGGACTAGATGTACCATTGGGTGATAAGAGAAACTAGTATAGATTTTTTTTTGTTCATTTGCTTTATTGCATTTGATTTCTCTCTCTCTCTCTCTCTCTCTCTCTCTCTCTCTATATATATATATATATATCTTAAACAAAAAAAAAATTATCACATTATTTTCATAAACTAGTAAAATTAAAACCAATAAAATTGCAAGACAAAAAGTTTGTTACTTTTCTTTAAAATTTCTAAACACTTAATTCATCATCTCTTAGGTGTATTCTTATACTTACACATTTTTATTCCACTATTTTATTTGATTCACAAAATTGCTCTCATATATTTAGGGATGTGAACGAGACAGAGAATGCACGGAGGATGCTTCCCCGCTCCCCGCCCGACCCCCAAATTTATTCCACATCCCCGTCTCTAATTTCCGTTACGGAGGAATATTTTTCCCATCCCCATCCCCACAGATCCCCACGGAGATCCACAAAGATAGAATCTTATGAAAATTTATATATTTTTGGATCAAAACTATGACACTAATATTTTATTATTTTTAAAAAATATATATATTTTGCATCTTTTTTATTTATTTATAAATACATCTTGCATCAATAACAAAAAAAGAAGCAAAAGGCTAATATTTTTTTCGGTAAAATTATATAATTATATAATATATTAAATATAAAAGTTAAATAATGAATTGGGTGATTATGTATAGTGTTGAAAATTCATAACTACTAATTTAACAGTTGAATGAAAGACATGTTATTAATGAAAGTAAAGTGATTTTGAAGAATAATTACATAAGCACAATGAATAAATGAGAGAGATAATTGAGAAAAGAAAAGGAAGGGAGGACACAATGTGTACATTCTATGAATTATGTGCATTTTTCTAAGTTTAGGTAGTAAAAAAATACATTATAACATAAAACATACAAAAATATCTACTAATGACTCTTAATTTTCTATACATTACTCCTTCCGTCCCATATTATTTATCACAATTGATCATTTCACACAGATTAAGAAACAACAATAAATGAAAGAGATAATGATAAATTTACCAAATTATTTTGTTTAACCATTGGTTTATTCAAATTAACATTAATATCAAATGAAAAAACAATAAATTAAGAATATTTACTAGAGGATACAATTGAAAGATTAAATATAAAATGATATTGGTAATCTAAAGTGACAAGTATTTTAGGACATTTTTTTTTCTAAATGTGACACTTATTTCGGGACGGAGGGTGTAATATTTTTATGTAAAATTATATAATTATATATTATATAATATATTAGATATATAAGTTAAATAATATGGTCGGAGTCGGAGAATCTCCGATGCGGATAATACTTTCCCAATCTCCACTCCGAAATGTCATCGCAAGAGTACTTTTCCCTTCATCCCTGTCATTGCGCGATAACAAATTTCAAACTTTTGTGCTCGAAACAAATAATCTCCACAAGGATTCCCATTAACATATTCAAATTGACATAATTACATTTATTAAATTTAAACACTTTTAACCGTTTTTTCATACTTTTCTACTTTAAATTAAGTAGGTTTTTTCAGTTTTTAAATACAAATTTAAACAAATATTTTTATTTATTCAATATTAATTTTGATAGAATTTTATAAGACTAAATTACTTATAGGGTCCTTTAAGTTATTTAATTATAACAGATTGGTCATCTATGTTGTTTTTGCTACATGTGAGTCTTTTATGTTAACTAACGTTTGCATCGTTGATATTTATGTTGCTTTATTTTGTTATATTAATTTTATTTTAACTTCTAAAATTTATATTAAATTCGTTTTTGGTCCAAAAATTATGAAAAAATTCTTAAAAATATTTCTTCTCATTTTACATTTCGTGTAATTCTCTGAGAATTTTAATTTTAATTTTACTATTTTTCTTTAATTCTTTCCTCTTTCGTGCATTTCCATTATTGTCACTTCAACTTTTTTGGAAAGGAGTTTGGGGAAAAAGTTGCAAGCGCTAGTTAACAAAAATGACCTATATGTAGCGAAAAACAACATAAATGACCAATCTGTTACAATTAAATAACTTAAAAGACCCTGAGAGTTATTTAGCCATTGTATAATGTATTTACATTTTTTGTGTGTGTGAAAGACTCACTACATATCCACATAAAACCTTAATGTAACATTATTTTCAACACTTCCCTCAAATGTGAGTCTCAACACTCCCTCTCAAGTGTGAATGACAATGCTCCTCTCATGTGATTACACTTGAAACACATATTTATTGTGAGATACACTCTCATGTGATTACACTTGCGACACATCTTTTTTGTAAGAGACATACCACATATCCACCTAAAATTTTAAGGTAATAGATGTGTGGATTCTTTCAATTATATAATGTTCAATCTTTCCTTTTTTAATTAATGTGAGACTTCTTTCCCACATTTGAAAGATTACTAATATATATGAAAGATAAATAAAAATACAAGATAATTTATGTGATAAATTACCGCGTAACTTATTTTTAAATTTTTTTTAAGGGAAATTTCATTTTTTTAATAAATTTTGTTGATTACTTACTCATATAATAAAATTTCACATAACTTGTTTATAATAATTTTTTTAAATAATTTAAAATATTAAAAAGATTTTATCTAAAATTATCTATCCTCAAACAAAATTGATTGATACTTAAGAATCATTTTTTTTATTAAATATTTTTATATTGTATCAAATTTGTATATTATATTATGCGTTTACATTATTTATCACTATCAATTGCATATGTTGGCAATTAAATATATTCTAGAAAAATATATTCTATTAAATCAAATTTCCAATTCAAAAATTTAATATAATATATTTAAGTATAATATATTTTTATATTATCAACTAATTAGAAAAATATATTCTACCAAATCAAATTTCAAATTCAAAAATGTATAATATATTTAAATATTATATTTCTATTGAATTTTGATGTAGAATACACTATCTTTATTCTCATAAAATAAAATGTATCTTAAAAGATTTGTTTTTTCTATAAAACATAAATAAATAATAAATCTAAAAAATAATTAAATTGATTCGGTAATTCACGAAAACTATGCTCCCGTCCTTTATAAACCCTCCGACCCTTCTTTCTTGACACTCACTACTCACTCTTTTCTCATATTCTCCTTCTCGCGGCTGCGCATTAGGGCATTCTTCTCCTTCGAGGTAAATCACTCTACGATTTCGTTTCTCATTCATCTATCAGTATCATCGCTACCATCGCGATTCCTAGGGTTTTCTCACGTTTTACTGCATGTACATTTGATTACTTAGAATCATGAGATATTTCTATGTTATCGTTTCTTCGTTTGCTTTTCGATTTGTTATACGATTGCGATAATCTTCCTAGGGTTTCTGTGCATGTTTAACTGTTTTTCTGAATCGGAATAGTGTGATAATCGTTTATGCGTTTGAACTTTATATGATCACGTAGGATCATTAGGTATTGGTATGCTATTGTTTCTTGATTTGCTTTTTGATCTGTTATTCGATTGCGATAATCTTCCTAGGGTTTCTGCGCTTGTTTATCTGTTTTTCTGAATCGAAATAGTTTGATAATCGTCATTTTCTTTTCGATTTGTTATTTGATTGCGATAATCTTCCTATCTGTTTTTCTGAATCGAAATAGTGCGATAATCGTTTATGCTTTTGCATTGATTACGTAGGGTCGTTAGGTATTGTTATGTTATTGCTTCTTGAATTGCTTTTCAGTTTGTTAGTCTGATCATATTGCGATCTTGATCTGCTGAGATGTTGTGGTGTATTCTCTGATTAATAATCTGCATATTTGATTTGTCAGAATATTGTTGTGGTTTTTTTTTATTTAAATTTTCTGTTTGAATACTGATGTTTATTTTACCTGTGTTGTTTCCTGTTTTGATTTTGTAGATTTTCTGTGATTTTAAGCTTTAGATCAAATGGGTAAGGAAAAGGTTCATATCAACATTGTGGTCATTGGCCATGTCGATTCTGGAAAATCAACCACCACCGGTCACTTGATCTACAAGCTTGGAGGTATTGACAAGCGTGTGATTGAGAGGTTTGAGAAGGAAGCTGCTGAGATGAACAAGCGTTCATTCAAGTATGCTTGGGTGCTTGACAAGCTTAAGGCTGAGCGTGAAAGAGGTATCACAATTGATATTGCTCTGTGGAAGTTTGAGACGACTAAGTACTACTGTACTGTCATTGATGCTCCTGGACATAGGGATTTCATTAAGAACATGATTACTGGTACTTCCCAGGCTGATTGTGCCGTTCTTATCATTGATTCCACTACTGGTGGTTTTGAGGCTGGTATTTCGAAGGATGGACAGACCCGTGAACATGCTCTTCTTGCTTTCACTCTTGGTGTGAAGCAAATGATCTGCTGTTGTAACAAGGTAACGTAGATTTTGAGTCTCATTTGCATATGATGTTTTTGTAACTCATTTGTGTACTTATTATTTTCTGTATTGAACAGATGGATGCTACTACTCCCAAGTACTCGAAGGCTAGGTATGATGAAATTGTCAAGGAGGTTTCATCATATTTGAAGAAGGTTGGCTATAACCCCGACAAGGTTCCATTTGTTCCCATCTCTGGTTTTGAGGGAGATAACATGATTGAGCGCTCTACCAATCTTGACTGGTACAAGGGTCCAACCCTTCTCGAGGCCCTTGACAATATCAACGAGCCTAAGAGGCCATCAGACAAGCCACTCAGGTTACCACTTCAGGATGTCTACAAGATTGGAGGAATTGGGACTGTGCCTGTTGGACGTGTTGAGACTGGTGTCATTAAACCTGGAATGGTGGTGACTTTTGCTCCTTCTGGACTGGCAACTGAAGTCAAGTCTGTGGAGATGCACCATGAAGCACTCACTGAGGCCCTTCCTGGTGACAATGTTGGGTTCAATGTCAAGAATGTTGCTGTTAAGGATCTTAAGCGTGGTTATGTTGCCTCAAACTCCAAGGATGACCCAGCCAAGGAGTCTGCTAACTTTACATCTCAAGTGATCATCATGAATCACCCTGGTCAGATTGGGAATGGATATGCCCCTGTTCTTGATTGCCATACCTCCCACATTGCTGTTAAGTTTGCCGAGCTTCTTACCAAGATTGACAGGCGTTCAGGTAAAGAGATTGAAAAGGAGCCCAAATTCCTGAAGAATGGAGATGCTGGTATCATTAAGATGATTCCCACCAAGCCCATGGTTGTTGAGACATTCTCTGAATATCCTCCACTTGGCCGTTTTGCGGTCAGAGACATGCGTCAAACTGTGGCTGTTGGAGTCATCAAGGCTGTGGAGAAGAAGGAACCCAGTGGAGGACCTAAGCCCAGCAAGTCAGCCTTGAAGAAGAAGTGAACCGTGCAGGATGATCTAGCCAGGAGAGTATATTTTCTTGGCTACAATAATAAATGGTTCTTGTTTCCTAGTATTTCTGTTTCTGGTTTAGTTAAATTGTTTTTTCGATTAAGTGTGAAGTCTGCTCCGTCATCTTGCAGCTTTTGTTCCCAGAACTGGGTTCTAGATCGACGGTGGCATGGCTATTTCCTTTTCATGTTTATGCTTTAATTGTTGTGTCTTGTGAGAACACTTGGATTTGGATTTTATAAGCAGCTATTAGGCGCTTATTTGGTTATTGAATATGTTTTTGTTTTTTAGTCTATGGTGTTGTTGTCCTTTATCTGGTAGTTAATTTTTCACCAGCTTAAAACGTAAATGCATGTGTTAATTTTTCACGATGCTAGGATGATGATGGGTAGAATAGATCTCGTGTTTTTATTATGCTTGAGAAATGATTAAGTTAACTCATAATCTGAGTCTGTCATCCAGCTTCCAACATTAACTCGTATGAAAATAATTTACTATCTGAAAGTCTTTTCTCTTCTTTATTTACTATCTGAAAGTCTTTTTATCTAAGACGGTCCTGCAATTAGTTCTGCATCCGTTTTTTAAAACACCACATCACCTTGGAGTGTTTTTTTTTTGGTATACTCGTCTCCTTGCAGTTTATTTTAAATTAAAAATTAAAAAAGTGACTTGTTATTTTGTCATTTATTATAGCCTTGCTTAAATTATGCTTGTTACCGATCCCAGGAATGTGATCCGAGAGTTCAACTTACAAAATTTGAGTTGTTTTAAACAATTCATTGTTTATTAAAGTTAACCATGATTTGAACTCAATTATTGTAGTTATATTTTTAAATTTCTGAACAATCACATTTTCTTATGATAAGTAATTGTATTTATTTTTAAGTATATTTTTAAGGCGGACATGATTTTCCCTATATAATATTTGAATTAGAATAAAAATGAAAACAATTCTCATCATTACTTTTTGAGTTGGAAGGAAATGCATCATGAATGATGAGTAGTATGACAAAAATAAACTCTTAATAAATGTCACTTTGCTATTTGAAATTGTAAGGTTATAAACCTCTTTCTAATTGCTAAATGACAACTAGACGACAGTGGCAAATTGAGACAAGAAAAATTAATCTTGATTTTACCTACAGAAGATAAATCAGTCTCGATTAAAAGAGAACTTCAAGAGAAAAAAAAAATGCTATTTTCGCCATTAATCCTTCTAAAGAAAGAAGAGTTCAAAACTTCAAATGGCTGGCTACAAGAATATCAAAGAGGTTTGATGAAATAAAGGCATAGCCGCAATTTTGTATTCCCCTCTTAAAAATAAATAAGTGCATGAGATTGTATATTTCAAAAGAAATTTCTAATTAAATTAAAAGAGATCTCTATCATTTTATTTAAATATTTTTTGATAGATTTTTATACTCTTTTGATTAATAATAAATGCAGATTTTTTTATTTTACCTCATGTTCTTCTAGCGCACAACGTGAAATTTCAATAATGCTCATAGAAATTGGAAATATATTTTCAGTTTGTACTCTATCATGCAAATCACATTGAAAAGAGTTTGGTGTAAATCGGAAGTATACATTCGATTCTAAATCGTAAGTAAATTTTCGGTTCCTGGATGCACATAAAGGACGTCAGAACTTTTTTCCCTTCCCATAACAGCAAGTTTTTTAAAAAACAAACAAATATTCTCTCAATCACTCATTTCAACCTTTTCTCTCAAACTCAATTTTTCCTCAAACAATCAACACAAACCATCAAGCATTGGATAAATACAACAACTAACAAAATCAAGCAAGAACAACCATCTTCAATCAATCAAGCAAGTGTTTTAAGAATTTTTTAGATTTTATGTAATTTCTATTGAAATTAGTGAAATAGGATTTTAAATGTGTTGTTTTTTGTGATTTATATCATTAGGACTCATTATAACACTATTTGCAAACTATTTTTGATGATTAATGCATGTTTTTAAACGCATTTGAGGTTTTGGGTTAGTGAAAAACGCAACTCTGTTTTGCAAAAGAAACCAAATGTTTATTTCCGGTTTCTGGGCAAGAACAAAATCAGAGGTTTATTTTCGATTTCTTGCTGCATTGTTTTTTTTCCTTCATATTTTCCACTGTAAACCATATGCTAAAGTTTCGTTCTTAATTCTACAGGAGATATGTCTGAGAGACCATCACGTTTGAGGCATGATTGAGTTGCAAAACATGCTTCTGTGTGGAGAGAGAGGAGTCAGGTCACATATGTTCCTTCGACATGCGGACATGCTATGTCGGATGCACATTCTGCTGGTTCCGATGCTACCCCTTCTACATCTTCCTCTCGTAGTAGACGGGAATCTCCAGTCCATCCTTCGCCGCCTCCGTTCTACCGCAGACGCACATCCTTATCATCCTCACCACCGCAGATTTTTGAGACGGGATCCTCATCTGCCTAACAGGCGGGGGCATCTGAGGTGAGACCTGATGCTACACCCCCAACACCTGAGGTACCAGTGCCACCCGAGGTACTAGTGGCACCAGTGTCACTAGAGGCAGCGACGACACCCTAAGTCCATCAGGTCTTTGGATGGGGACCTTTTGACTTATCTCTGCTCGCTCGTTATCTCACCCATGTGGCTAGACATATATGAGATGGAGAGGTATGAAATTTACATTTATATTACAGTTATTAATTATGTTATGAATATTATTATGAATTCTAACAATGAATTTTTTCTTGCAGGATCGCGATACACTGAAGGTCGTAAACCATGGGAGGAAGATCAGAAGGCTTATTCCCTCTCTCGTGCCATGGTTTGATGATCTTCTACGCATTAAAGGATTGAGAGATTTCACCCTCCGTGGATATAGCGTGGTCAACTGGGGGATGATCAACGCTTTTGTAGAGAGGTGACACCAAGAGACGTCTTTGTTTCATCGATCACATGGCAAAATGACGAACACACTCGATGACATCGCGTGTCTGCTTCACCTGTCAATTAGAGAGAGGTTTCTGGATCACCAGAAGTTGGAGAAAGACGAGGCCATTACTTTGTTGGTTGATAGGATGAGAGTTACCGTGGAGAAGGCCCTGACGGAGGTTGATAAGACACGTGGTTGTCACGTGAGATATAGCTGGTTGGAGGAAGTTTTTACAAATGAGCTTGCGCTTGCTACAACTGGTGATGGTTATTCCGAGCAGGTTATTTCGAGCAGGTTACCCTTCACAGGGGGTATGTCATGAGAGCATACCTCTTGTATCTTGTTGGCACCTACATATTTGTGGACACCAGTGTCACTTACACTGATCTCATGTATCTTAGGTTCTTTGTTAATTTTGATGCAATCAATGGGTGAAACTGGGGGCTACCTGCTTGGTTTACTTGTATACCAAGTTGGATGAGGGGACTAAGTAGAGGACGAGGCAGATCACCGACAACATGTCTCTGTTGACAATATAAATTATTTCTTTTAGCTTCCTTTTTAATTATTTTTTATTTTGAAACTAACTGGTTTAATTTTGATATTTCAGGGATGGATCCTACATCACTTCCCCCACATTTCTGGATGGGCACTTGCTGAGGGGTATATTGAGGATAAGAGACGTTCCCGCGCATACGAGTTGCTAAAAGGGAACCAGGAGACACTGCCGTATCGGGTTTACCTGGACCGGATAGTGCATGAGGACACCCACTTCAGTGCCTACGCCGACGACCATGAGACAATACGGTTTGATGAGGTTTCACTATTTACAGGTTGATTGGCTTACGGTACTCGAAAGACTGCTCCTTATAGGCCCGAGCGAGTGATGTGTCAGTTCTGATATACCCACACCATTCCTCGACATCCTGATGTATGTGCTCCTTCGACAGTGAAGAGGAGGGAGATGCATGAGCTTTTTGATGCTTTTGAGAACCATCTCGTACTTGAGGAGGCCAGGAGTACCGTGGCTCCAGACTACTGGAGTTGCGCGTACGGTAACATGTTATGGTTCTTCAGGGTGTCCCATCCATACATGATAGAGGATGCTTTAGAGAACCCATCCATGCCGGTTCATCAGGAGATCCTGGAGAAGGAACAGATAAGGAGGGATCGTGCTCAGGACGTGCTGCCTAGGTGTCGCCGTATCATGGAGTTTGCTAGGGATGACATTGACAGATGGCTGTGTCCTGACTGATCCGATGCCAAAGAAGTTTTGGAGACCATCATGGCGGAGGCTCAGAATGCTCTGTCATATAGGAGACCACAAAGAGACGCATCAAGGATGACAGGCCGACTCATCGTCCGCCATACCCAGTAGTTTTATTTTATTGTATTTTGACTTTAGTTTTTTTTTTGATTTTGTATTGTATCGGATTTGTATTTTGGATACCATTATTATGAAATGCATTTTGGATCACATTTTTGATCTTTTATTTGATCTATAAATTGTAGGTCTTTTATTCGATTTATAAATTGAATAAATTTATTAAATTTCTAATTATTTTTAATTATTGCTTTAGTTCTATTTTTCTACTAATTACCATGCCCAGAATCGGATGTAACTTCCGATATGAAATCGTAAGTACATTTCTTGTTTTCACTCAAATATTTTGAAAAGTGGTGCACATCAGAAATATACTTATAATTTTTAAAAAATATTTTCGAAAATATATAGAATTTAATTTCACCTAATAGAATAGATTAAAAAATTCACTAATAAATATAGTCTGATATTAATATTTGATATTGGTAATATACTAATTTACTAAAGATATTTATTTGATTCATTTCCTAAATTTCTTGTGCATATTATAATGATACGACGAGTACATACAGCTTAGAAGCTTACGTTGCAAATTTAGACAACGAAGCCCGTCTCTTTCCAGTCGCGCCATGCGTTGGCACGTTTCATCCTCGCCAAGCAATCTGTTGATAAAATTTAAGTATTCCATAATCGGAAATCGTGTCTTAAAATATAGTAAGTGAAAATATTTAATAAAATAATAAATATATAATTTTTTATTTCTAAAAGTCTGATTGATAAGATCTAGGGGTGTAATCGTTCGATTTGAATCGAATTCTAGTTAAAAATTTGTCAGAATCGATGATAACTCTATCGATACTCTATCGATTTGGTTTGGTTTGATTTTAATGTTTTTTGAAAATGGAACTAAACCAACTCAACCGGTTTGATTAATCGGTTTACAACACTTTTTTATAAATATTATATTCATCGGTGTATTATTTGCTATCATATTTTTGTTATATTTTATATTTTTTTAAATAATATATTTTATATAATATATTTTATTTTATAATACTTTTCAAACCACTTACAAGTTGTTTTTCATTCATATGAAGTATTGACATAATTTTCATATTTTATGAAATAAGTTCATTATCGAATATAAAACTTAACACTTGGCATGAAAAAATTAGGAAGCGATTTGAAAACTTAACAAATAAATGACAAAAATGTAACATGTTTTCACACATCAAACATACATAAAAACTATTTTGTAACAAGATTAGAGGAAAATTCATTGAATAAGAAACATAAAACTTAATAAAAAAAAGAGAGAAGAAAATCAACAAAGAGAATTTAAACACAAATAAGGAAACCATAATGACAATGGCCAGAGAAATAGTGCTGGCGGACAACCATAGTAGCAGTTTGGCGAAAGTAAATTTTTATGGCTAGTGTAAAAAAAAAAGAGAAGTGTTGGACCGATACAAATTTTGGACTTAATAATGAGATAAATAAAAGATTAATTGGTTTGGTTTGGTTTGGTTGTTAAACCGAACCAAAAACATTCTGTGTTTCTTCGATTTGGTTTGGTTTGGTTTGAATTGTCGGCTTAATTGGTTTTTTCTGATCCACTTACACTCCTAATAAGGTCTATGAACTTATGTCTTAGACTTGTTCAATAACGATTTTATAATCACTAATTTATAATTTATTTTATTAATTTATAATTTATTTTTCAGACTTAACGTTTTAGTTCATAATTTATAATTTATAATTTTTTTATTTTAATAAAATCTATATTTATTCTCTATAATTTATAATAAAATAATTATATATTAAATATTTTTTTAACTCATTTATCATTTATAAATTAGTTAAATTATTAATTTTATCAAACATTACAATTAATTTATTATCTATAAGTTTCATCTATCAACTATAAATTATAAGCTATCTGATATAAATTATATATTATAAATTATCTTATCAATCAACCATTATTTTTTTTAAAAATTCTTAAATATACAATTTTTATGTAACAATTAAAAGATATTATAAATAGAATGATCATTATACACTTTGTTCTTATCTTTTTTATTATTTTGTTTAATTTCATAACCTAATCAACACTCTTTCTTTTACATCATTCGTTTTGAATTTTAATGTTATATTATATCTTATTTATATTGTTTCTTAAAAAGATATAATTTTTTTAAAAGATAGAAAATAATGAATTTTTTATATATTATTTTTATAATAAATTTATATTATTTATGAAGAAAATATAAATCCTTCTGAAAGGATAGAAAAATGGTGAATCTCTTGTATAACTTTTAAAGAGCATATAAAGCATTTATGGAAGATTCATCAATAATATTAAAAAAATTTAAAAGAGTTAAATCAATAATGCTAAAGTATCTTAAAGTTACTTTACAAAGAATGGGTAACATAAATTTTGGAGAAATGAAATTTAATATCAATAATCTAAAATATAAACTTATAATTTGTTATAACTGATGTTATTAATTTGTAGTTAATCTATATTGATTAACAAAATAAAAGTGATTAATATGATATTTTTTAATGCATAAAATGTTTTCGTGTCATTTTTTTAAATAACGATAATCATTATGAACTAAATTATTTTTTGCAATCACAAATTGTATTATTAAAATCGCATAAAAACAGTAAAATTATTAAGGTTATTATTATTATAGAGGTCATGTTTAAGAATAACAAATTTAAAATTTTGTATTAAAGAATAATTTTTAAACTTATATAAGTAAATAAATGATCTTAAAATAATATTTTTAACCATTTTTAGGTTAAGTAAAACTTGACTAAAAATATTTTTTTATGGATTTTAAACCATTTTTACTTTTATGACGGTTATTAATCATTTGCGTTTAATTATTTATATTGATATATAAAATATAAATAAACCTAAACGCTAAAATTAGCCGGTAGACTAATAATTTATAACAATTACTTCAACTATTATATACTGAGCTCTTCCACCTATAAAAGAAATATCATAAGAGAGATTGATTTTTCATTCATTTATTCTTTAGAAAGATACAACAATCACATCTTTATCATTATTAATAATAAAAATCAAAATGCAACATTGTGGTAGTTTAATTTCAACCGCTAAATCTAATCCATGAATTAATACTCAATATTTTTATTTCTATCAATTTTTTCTTAAAAATTGACAAGCATTATAACTTTTTTTTGTTGAAACCCTAAACACAAATAAATGTAGAAATAACCATTTTGTTCATCGACACTGATTGACAACAAATAAAGACTAAATTGGTATTCAATATCAAAATAATTTTTAATCATTATAAATATTTAGTTATTAAAAAAAATAAAAACGTGCAATATTTGGCCCTTAGGCGATTCTAATTGTATAGTTGAATTTGTGGTTAAGTGTTGTTAACCCATTTTAGACACTGTTTTGTGGGAAGCAAGCAACTACCATTCCGAACTCGCAAAATTCCCATGTTATTGTCGACATAAACCACAAACAACTCAATTACTCTTGCTACTTTTTTTTTGTTTTGTCTGCTTTTGATTTCAACCATAATTATTATTACACCTTCATACCTCAATTGTGTTGTAACTTGTAAGGTTAGAGTTGAAAATTTTGAAAAGGTTTGAATTTCAGTTTACCAAACATTCTTTGTGTTTTTGAATGACTGTTGGATAGTTAGTTGTACTGTTTTTCTTTACTGAATGGATCAGTAAATTCCTTTGTTGTTTTGGTTGCCATGTGGTTAGGACTATTTGTGTTTAAGGGAATTTGTACTGTTCAGAATCAGATTCCAATTTCAATAAGCTTGTGTGTTTTTGTTTTCTTCTTCTGAGTTTGTGGAAAGGTTGAGCTTTCAGCTTAATGTTTTCCTAATGATTCTGTTACTGAGAATTGAAAATACTGGTTTTGGATATGGGTTGTAATGGGATTGAACATTTGTGCAAACAAGTGGTAGAAGAAAAAAAGGGTTTCAGACAAATGAATGATGATGAGTTGGTTAGTGTGATAAGGGAAGTTATGTCTCAAGAAGTTAATGATTCTGTTTCTTCAAAGATGGAAGAGTATTTGAAGGCAAATTTAGGACCGGAATCATCGGAATCGGAAGCTACTTCTTTGCCACACATAGGTTTGTGCTTGTGCTCCTTTGCTTTATCTATATTAGTTTATTCTTTCATGCTTTTAGGAATTTGATGACTGAAAAACTATGTATCGTCGAGTTTGTCACGTTTAGACATGAGCTAGTATCGTATCGAGTTTCGTTGAATTAGGCGTGTGCTTACCTCCTTCCTTGGTTGAATACTATTGGTTTTGTCTCCAAGGACTATTGTTTCTAACTTACCTTTATTAAGAGATTGATTCAATATGTTTGCGAAGGTTTGGAAAATTGCACCACAGCAACTAGTGGAACTGAGAGAAATTCACTTATAGCTGAAGAGGAGGTTATGACTTCTAGGTCAATGACAGAAAAGAGAGCGCTTCGAAGGCATGACCTAATGTTGGACAGACTGTCAGAGCATGAGAAGGTATATGCAAGTTTTATTGTATGTCGTCGATGATCTAAAATTTCAAACTAGTGCTAGTGTATGTTTGTTCCGATTGAAGTAAGCTATAACTTCCTGTTGTGGCCGGTATTGTTGATGATACTTCATTGTTTTGGTTCTCAGGAAAAACTGATTGCTAACCTTGTGAAGATACAAAAAGATGGGACTGTTGAAGTTGATTTAGAAAGGAGTGCTAGTGTTGCTTCAGAGTTGTTAGAGCTTCAATCTTATGAAGAGTCAACAGTGAGCGGAAGTTTTATTATTTCTGATTCAAAAAAATCTGTTCCGCGGTTACAAATTGTCATACTTGTGGTTGGAACTAGAGGAGATGTACAACCTTTTGTCGCCATTGCAAAGAGACTTCAGGCATGTTTGTGTATTTCATTTCAATTCATATTAACCAGACAGCTAAAGATTATATTTCTGTGCACGAGATAATTTCCCCTTACTAATAAAAATCGGGTATTGGCAGGAGTATGGTCATCGTGTTAGGCTAGCAACTCATGCTAATTTCAAGACATTTGTAAGATCCGCTGGTGTAAATTTCCATCCTCTGGGTGGTGATCCTCGGGTATTGGCCGGATGTAAGAGGTTCCTTTTAATAATTTTATTAGTATCTGTTAATTTATATTTCGGTTTATTTCTACTTTGTGTTTAACGTATCGAAACAAAAGCATATTTTGTTTTGACCATATTTCATTTCTATCCAACTCATTATATATGCATATTCTGATAGACTAAATGAGTTGTTTGAATAATAGATATGGCTAGGAATAAAGGTTTGATCCCTTCTGGTACGACTGAAATATCTATCCAACGAAAGCAGCTGAAGGCCATAATTGATTCTCTTCTTCCAGCTTGCACAGCACCTGATTCAGAAACTGGCATTCCCTTTACAGCTCAGGCTATTATTGCCAACCCTCCTGCATATGGTGAGCGATTAGAAGATTATTGTATTGCATATTCCATATCTTTCTTATAATTAATTTTTCTTTCAAGGATTAATTGCCAATAGTTATTTTATTGTAACATGATAATCATATCTTCATGCTTTGCAAGTATGACATTTGATGATTCTATCGTCGGAAATTATATTGTTGATTCCGGCTTGCAGGGCATGTACATGTTGCTGAAGCCCTTGGGGTGCCTATTCACATTTTCTTCACAATGCCATGGACGTGAGTTTAATTTGTTATAATAGCATATTCACATTTATATATTAGCAAGATAAATTTTCATAACAAGATATAACTACTAACAGAGTTCTGTTACATTTTTTATTAAATATGCAGGCCAACCTATGCGTTTCCGCACCCTTTGGCACGTGTTCCTCAAGGTGCTGGTTATTGGGTATGTCCTTCGCCAAACCAATATTTTGTAATCTGATATTTATATTTTTATGAATACTCGCTGGACTTCCTTATCAACGTATCGATATTTCCCTGCTGTTTCCAGCTGTCTTATATAATTGTGGATCTACTGATATGGTGGGGAATGCGAGGAATTATTAACGACTTCAGGAAAAGAACGTTGAAGCTTCCTCCTATTGCATACTTCAGCATGTATCGTGGATCAATATCTCATTTACCAACTGCCTATATGTGGAGTCCTCATCTTGTTCCGAAACCAAATGGTATGGACAAGGACGTAGTTATTAATTGCATCGTACGATATCCAACAGCTTATTTGTGGTGATAATAGAACTTTTTGAAAATGATAAGATATAAAATCAATCACGGGCCTCCATTAAACAGCTTAAGCTTTGTAGAATTGGTTCTCGAGGATAATGACATTTTTATTAACTTGCAGACTGGGGCTCTTTAGTTGATGTTGTTGGTTACTGTTTCTTGAGGCTTGGATCGAAGTATCAACCACGGGAAGATTTTGTCCAATGGATTAAAAAAGGACCACCTCCTTTATATTTTGGATTCGGAAGCATGGTATGGTAATTTTTCGGGTATACTCGTAAGATAGTGAATATAAAATTGTTGCCTTGAGAAAATTAGAAACATTTTAATATGTTTTTTTGAAGCCATCTTAAAGAAATTTTGTTTACTCATGTCAGCCTCTTGAAGATCCTAAACTAACAACAGATGTTATATTGGAGGCACTAAAAGAGACCGAACAACGAGGAATTATTGATCGAGGTTGGGGTAACCTAGGAAATTGTAAGTACTCTATTTCAAAAATAAAATCTACGTGTTTTTTTGCCATTAACTCGGATTAAGTGAGAACTATGTGTTAAATTTTCAGCATTTTGATGGTCTTTAAGTTTAAGAATTGATAAACATATTTCATAACTTGACTTATGAGTTATGATACATATTGAGATGATTTTACACTTTGTTATGTTCATTTTAGGAGGTTGGCATTAGTTTCACTTGCACATGTTTTCAATTATGCAGTGGCAGAAATTTCTGACGACGTTTTCCTTCTCGAGGAATGCCCTCACGATTGGCTGTTTCCTCAATGCTCTGCTGTGGTTAGTTTCAATTTATGCTTTCTTGTGTGACTGTTCTGTAAAGAAAAAAAATGCTTAGGAGGGGTCGCTGCGGTTCTGGTTGAAAGTTCACTCAAATCTAGGTGTGTAACTGCAGGTGCATCATGGTGGAGCCGGAACCACCGCTACAGGATTAAAAGCCGGGGTAATTATTATTCAATAGATCTTCACTGAGATGTTTTTCTTTTTTATGACGATGTAGCAATGCCTTGATCTTTAAATGTCGTTAACTTAATAATTTAACCGTTAATTTGCAGTGTCCAACAACCATAGTTCCATTCTTTGGAGATCAATTCTTTTGGGGAGATAGAATACATCAGAAAGAGTTGGGACCAGAACCAATTCCAATATATGAACTCAATGTTGAGAATTTATCAAATGCTATAAAATTCATGCTCCAGCCAGAGGTAAATGTATAACCTTTCTTATTACAAACAGTGTCACGGCGAGACCAATAATAATTTTGACGGTTAACGCAATTCAGGTGAAATCTCGGGCGATGGAAGTTGCTAAGTTAATAGAGAATGAAGACGGCGTTGCAGCTGCAGTTGACGCATTTCATCGTCAGCTGCCCGACGAGCTACCGCTGCCAGCTCCATCTCCTGTTGAGGAGGACCACTTAAGTCATCTAGATTGGTTTTTCAACCAACTTGCAAAGTGGTGTTGTGTGCCTTGTGGTGGTGTGTAGATTTTTTTAATTAATATTTTTTTTTTTACTTCTTTATTTCATTATTATGTAATTAGGTTTTGATAGGAGCTTTCTGTTTTGTCATAATGGTAGCATAGTGTTTTGGTTTGGTATTTCATTCATTTTGTCAAGTTTCTTATACAAGGCCTTGACTAACAATAAATGTTCATGTATATTAGATATTAGATTTCACCCCCCTCAAACCTTTTGTATATGAGGTTTTGTCACTTATAGTAGATTGAGTTGAGAGTTCTACTTAGAGAGCTCATGTATTGTAAGAAACGCAACAGAAATGAAAGAAAAAAGAGCAAGATAGAAAATCAGTCATAAAAGCAAGGTGGATTTTTAACATGGATAAGTAATAATTCTGTGCATCATACACCAGTAACTTATAAGCCATTGATATATCTATAAAAAAAATATACCTGGACTACAAATAACCTGACCAATCCATCTTATAAAAGTAATTGGAGAAATTATGTTCAGCCCAAAAATTTTATTCCAAAATTCTCTTTGTTGAAATTTTCGGTAGTTTTTTTTTGAATTTTTTTTTCAATATCGAAAATTTCAAATACATTGAAATTTCTGAAATTGAAAAAAAAGATTCTGTATTTAATTAGAAATTTCGTAAATTTTCATTTTTTTAAAAAAAAATTTCCAATATTTGACTGAGAATTTTGAAAGTTTTTTCCAGAAATTTAAAAAAAAACGGAATTTTCTTGAAATTTCCAATACACCTCCCAAATTTTCAGTAAAACTCAATTTTTTTTTTGAAATTTAGTGATTTTTCACAAGGGTATAATGATAAAATCATACCCTTAGGGAGTGACAAGTAAAACTCGTGGAGGTGACATGATAAATTCTCAGGTAATTGGGGGTTTCTTTATGCACCTTTGTACTTTTTTAGAGGTCTCCGGCAAAATTATCATAATACTCCCTGAACTCACCGTTATGAACTCACCATATTCTATTTTTTACCAAATAAATTCGGATATGCATATTCAAAGACACCACGCTTAATTTTGGATATGCATATCCGAAATATGCAGAAGCAGTGAATGAATAAAATCCTTAAAGCAAACCAACTTAACATAGATTTAACATAAATAGTCAAAATTATATAGATAATTGAATAGAAATTTATCATTGTATATTGTTATAAACATGTAGCTGAGGACGTCATAACATTTTGATAACATCTTCTCCCAATCTTTAAAACATCACATCTATTTCAATCATACCCTTAGTAGAGTATCGTTGAAAAGTACTTCACATAACCTTTAAATTATCATTCGTCTTCAGCTCAAACTTGGTGAACTTTATCTTACATTCAGTGTCAAGTGAGGGTGAACGATACTTGACCTTGACCACCTTTCGATTTTTCGGATATTGCAAGAGAGAATACAATGTGCTAATGAGGTCGGAGAAAGATATGTCTTCGGAGATCCGAAACTGCAGTGACGACATGTTACCATTGAAGAAGACAAAAGCAAGGTGAGGATATGTTTAACTCATCTTTGTTTGTGATTTGTGATGTTGAAGAAATAGTTTGGAGAGCCTATTTATAGAAGATATGAAGCAATTTAGACCATAGAATTATTATCCTACCGGTGCATATTTCATATATAAACATCTGAAGTAACTTAGTTTTAACGTAATTAAGGGGTTTCAGATAGGCATATACGAAATAACTCTTATTTTGTTTTTTTTTTAATTGAAGGTTTGTTCAGATATAAATATCTGAAATAACCCCTGTTCTATTTTTTAAAAAGAAGTCAGATTATTTTAGATATACATATCTGAAATATGTAGAATCAGTTTTATCTGAAGCAATATGATAGAAACGTGGAAAAAATTTGATCGGTAAAAATAAACAACGGTAAAATGTTGAATAGACATATTATATATGTATTGAATCATACAAATTTTACATTGTGCACAACAATTCATTCAAAAAATTGTTTGATTACATTCTAAAATGCACATAACAATTTGTCACCGCTTAAATCTAAAACCTTTCTTCGACTTCTCCCTATTTGATTCTCTCTCAAGCTCCATCAAATAGGTGAACTTTGCCATCCTTTCCAAAAAGTGATATGAACAATTTTTTGCCTCTTTTCCGGAATGTGTCGTCCACTCTATTGATGTAACCGGAATATGACACCCCCGTTTTAAATAAACCTAAACAAAATGGCGGGATCTAATGTACCCAAGACACATGATGCAGTCAGTTGGGTCTTTAGGTGGGGGGCTCCGAAGTGGAAAAAATGTTTCTGAAGAACCACATCGCGTCAAATCGATACACATTCTCTCATATGCACTTGTTATAAGATGACCAATTTCAGGGAAGCTAATCCACTCTTTAACTGGTGCGTGAACGCTAACACTTGGAATAAGAGCATTGTGAACTTTATTGAATGCTTTCTTAGTCACATATAGCTGTTTGTAAATTTCTCTATGCACAGCCAACTTCAAAATAAGTGTTTATCGCACAAAAGTGTTATTCTCCAGCCCTTTAGCAAGTAAACCAGACACTGCCTGAAGCCTGCAATTACCATCACTCCCCATATCTAAAATTCTTTAAATGTGTGTGTGCATAAAAAATAACATCTCATAGATAATCATCGGTGGAAGTGTTTGTTTGGAAATTGGAGGTGTATGTGATATTTTTTAATGGGGGTGTATGAGGTGGTTTGGAGATGTGAGCCCCCTTAAAAACAATTGTTTGCGATTTTGGAGAATCTGAGAATATGGAATCAATAACTTTATAGTAAGACGAAGTCCGTTTTACTGAATTGTCTTCTTGTGTAACTTTCACCTTTTTTGGGGCATCTTTGATTTTTACCGGTTCCGAAGGAGATTTCAAATCAGTGGTTTCTGGATAGGCAATTTTCCCCAGCTGTTCTTTTAAGTGTAATCTCATAATATCATCTGCTTTAAAAAAATTATCCATGATCACTTTCAAATAAGTTGTGATGGTTATACTCGATGTATCATCCTTTGTCGCACCGTAGTCATCAAACCAAAGTCTTTTCCAATGATCATAGATAGGGATGACAACAAGTAGATTTGGGTGTGTGTTTCACACTACCCAAACCCGCACCCAAAATCATCACCCGAACCCAAAGGCTACTCGGATGGTAAAATAACACCCACGCCTACATCCGTTGGGTTC
The DNA here is from genome assembly GCA_021764765.1 of Vicia sativa. NCBI lineage: Eukaryota > Viridiplantae > Streptophyta > Magnoliopsida > Fabales > Fabaceae > Vicia > Vicia sativa. Next base: position 88,396,796 of record CM038792.1, on the reverse strand, counting down.
GGGTTTTTTCATCCAAACTCGAACCCGCAGCAAAAACACAAAAAATACATAACAACATTGAAATTTGAAACATAAGAATTCCATCAAGGTATCTCAAAGAAATTAAGGAATTAAATTACAACTTTCCATCAAGTTTGATAACATTACAATTAAAACTAATGTCTTAAATTTATTACACTTATATATATAGGGGTACTTATGTAACTTAATGTCTAAGCGAGTGTGGTTTCGGGTGCATGTTTGAGTGAACCCAAACCCACATCTGAAATATTGGGTGACACCTGAACCCACTTAACTTGGGTTTTCATCCATTGACTCGGGTCTCGGTCTGCTTGTTATCCCTAATCGTAGGCCTCATCCATACTTATGGGGGAATTTAGCTTCATCTTTTTAGAAAAGAGACAAGCATATGAAAACCCGTAAGTTTTCCTAATTGTACATCCACACTTTGAACTATCTGGTCCCGTTGTCTCCGCTCGCTTCACTTCATAAAAACTGAAAGGCAGACAAATCTTGAAATCCTCCAGTACCCACACGTAGAAGTAGAAAAACTCATCTTTTGAACCTTTTGGGAGGAGTATGCATACTCGTTCTCCGGAGACACAAGACTCTAGAAGGACGTCATCCTTATTCCCGGTTGAGGAAACATCTGTCAGAGACCGAATTTTATCAATCTCTTCATCATTAATAGAGCTATTTTTATAGCTCATGACTTCAACGTCAAATAGGGAGGTCACTTCCATCAAAATTTCTACAGAACCCGAGGAGCAAGAGTTGGAGTCAGAATCACTTAAAGAGGCAAAAATGTCACCATAAAATTCTCTTATGACTCAATTAAACTCTTTCTGACCTAAGGCACCCTTAGTCTCATGCATGCATTGGCCCTACAATTCTTTTCTCTCTTTAGCATTTTGAGGTTTTATGATGTTTCCCTCATCGTCACATTCTCTTATGGTTATCATTCTCTAAAACGAAAAAAAGAAAAAAATGAAGGGGAAAAAGATAAGGAAATACCTGAAAGTGATGAACGCTTTGATCAAATATAAGTTTCATTAGGGAGAGACGTTATCGGTGCTCAAATGAGATGAAGAAGACAAATAGAGAAATAAGGTTTAAATAATAGACCTAATGAACAATGACGTTAGAAAGAAATAGTCACTAGCATCAACTACCAATAAACGTCATATGAGAAAGGAAAGTTGTTCAGAAGACGTAACTCTTCATTTACTTAACACTAGGGATGACAGGAATACCCAAATCCACAGGGTCCACTCACACCCAAACTCGAGTCAACGAGTGAAAACCCGAGTTGACTGGGTTTGGGTTTGGGTTCGGCGTTGACTCGGGTTTTGGGTGCCACTCGATATTTCGGATTTAGGTTTGGTTTCACTCAAACCCACACTCGAAACCACACCCGCTTAGACATTAAATTATATAAGTACCCCTAAATATATATAAGTGTAAAAATTATAGATCTTAATTTTAATTGTAATGTTACCAAACTTGATAGAAAATTGTAATTTCATTCCTTAATTTCTTTGAGAGACCTTGATACAATTTTTGTATTTCGAATTTTAATGTTGTTGTTGTACTTTTTATATTTTTACAACGAATTTGAGTGAAAAAATCTAAACCCAACGGATATGGGGTGAGTGTTATTTTTTCACCTAAATAGCCATTAAATTTAGATTTAGGTTTGAATGATAATTTTGAGTACGAATTTAAATAGTGTGAAACCTGCACCCGACCCGACTCATAATCATCCCTATCTATCACATGAAACACAGTGAGATTCAGATTATAACCCGATTTTAAATACATCTTGGACTCTCCTTGATCGAGCACCTCCTTCGAAATTTATACTCGGGGGGCTTACGTAATTAAATTTCTTGATGCATATAAATGCTGATTTTAAATATTAAAGTGGGTCCCATGATTAAACATTAATTTTCCAATCAATGGCTGGAAACCCCAATCCCCGCCATCACATCAGCTCACTCTCACATTTTCTCAATGCCGTGGCCGGCAAAGAACGCCGGCCTAGGCCTTGCCGCAATGTCCTATATAGCCGTTGACTACCTCCGCCACATTTCCCCGAAGTGGCACTCGCGTCTGCAACCGGCGTTATGGTCTATCCTCGCCCTCGCCGCCGTCGCTCGAGTCCCCTCTTACCGGCACTGGTCCGTGGAGTTCCGCTCGGCCATTCCCTTCGTTGCTTCAATGCTCTTCATGCTCGCCGCTCTCCTTTACGAAGCTCTCTCCGTTCGATCTGTCACCGCGGTCCTCGGCCTCGACTGGCACCTGTAACTACCGTTCGTTCTGTTAAACGAGTCACCGTTGTTTCCTTCTATTTTAATCAATTTTCATCAAGTAGATCTATAACATATCAATTGGTATTTTATTGTATCTAGATCTACATAATCACTGATTAACACTTTGCATCTAAAGAAGACTTTTCAATTTTGAGATCTATTTTACTAATTTTTGTTAGTTTGGATGGTAACTTCTAGTGTGTGGCTGATCAATTTTAGTAATTTGAGAAAGTAAAAGTGATTCAGTGTAAACCACATTTGTCGGCACCGGTGCTTAATAGCTCCGGTCCGGTCTTAAATATGTTTCTATAGTTAGGGCTGTTTTGTTTGATTTATTTGATTGCTATTAACATAACTTCAACCGGAATTTGTTCTGATAGGAATACAGCTCCTCTTCCGGATACTGGTCAGTGGTTTCTCTTGGCAATGAATGAGAAACTTCCTGCTCCGATTGTTGCGATATTAAGAGCTCGTATTATTGGATTGCACCATTTCTTGATGTTGTTTATGATGCTGGCATTCTCTGTGCTATTTGGCTCGGTGAAAGCTCCTGGCCTTGGACTTGGTGCTAGATACATGTTTACCATGGCAATTGGACGACTCCTTCGTGCTATAACTTTTGCTTCTACAATTCTTCCGTCAGCTCGCCCTTGGTGCGCTAATTCTAGGTTCAGAGTTCCTGGATATCCTCATCAATGGGCTCAGAAGTATTATGTGCCTTATGCTTCCGATCATAATGCTATCAGCCAGTTGTTAAGGGTTGATCAAGCCTATGGTATGCAGACTTTTATTTCACTGGATTGTAGACTTTACTCTTATAAACTTTTGTTGTCAGACCACTTTGGTTTTCTTGATAGATTTTATTTAGAAATTGGAACATGACATTCTTTATGACCATATGAGTTTTAGTTTTTGTTATTTATGTATCATCCGTAATTTCAATGTTCAAAATTATAAAGGCTGGATAATAAATATGTGTGTAATATATGCTAATACTTTTCTCTGCATTTATATGAACCTTTCCACCTTTACAGATATTTTGCTTCTGTGAGAAAGTCCTGAAAATTAACATACTCTTCTTTCATAGTTGACATTGGAAAACCAGTTGGCGACTACCAGCCACAATGGGGTTTCATGAGCTTTCTGATTGATTTCTTACGACCAACTGCTTCAGAAGGACCTTCATGGTTCAGTCTGTTGAAGAAAGCTGGAGGTGGCTGCAATGACCTCCTATACAGTGGCCACATGCTTGTTGCTGTACTTACAGCTATGGCTTGGACGGTAAGAAGACTTGAAGTCCTTTGATAATGCATTGTCTCATAATCTTGAGGTTATTTGCATCTGATTTAAAGTTGCAGCATAATTTGTGACTTCTATTTTTGAATAATGGTCTCAGGAAGCGTATGGAGGTTTCAGTTCCGCTCTTGTATGGCTTCTTGTAGTGCACAGTGCCCAGAGAGAAGTTCGAGAACGCCATCACTACTCTGTAGACTGCATTGTCGCCATATATGTGGGAATCCTTCTGTGGAAGATGACAGGTTTTATCTGGTCACATGAAGTTAGATCTAGAAATAGGAATCTGGTTGAGTTTGAGAAGATTAAAAGTAGACTCGTCCAAGCTTCAAAGGACTCAGACATTGATAAAGTAAGAGAACTACTCAAAGAGATTGAATTAAGCAATGAAGAGAGCAAGAATCAGACTACATTTAAGTATGCACGGTTATTTAGTGGTGCCACTATTGGCTTTGCGCTCACCATCGTTGTTCTGGCTTTCACACTAACAACTGATGGATAATCATCTGGCAGACCTGAAATTTTATTGTACCACGCGGTTTTGAATTTTTTGTGCGTAGTTTTTGAGTCAACTGCAAGGCTAAACATAAATGTCCCAAAGGTGAGGATTTCTAGTGTTTAGTTTTATGACCTGTTGTTTCATTTTGTATCATTAGGCATGTAAGTTCTGTTGTATCAAAGGATTTGTACCTTAAAAAATTTGAAAACTTGCCATCAGAGGAGAATAGATATTGCAGTATTGTGTGTTTGAAAAAGCGTGAACGTCATGCAATAACTAATGTAGGCATGCCACCAAGGCACAACTTTTTTGCTTTGCTACTTGCTAACACAGTTGTTTTTATAACTACATGTTTCTTACATTATTTCACTAGAGTTTTAAAAACCGGACAAGAAAAATGTTCTGGATAGCTCGAATGCATCCGAGCCTCCGACCTGCCCTCATGATACTACGACTATTTCGACTTCACATCATCACCACGATGCTCCCTGCGAGCGTCTCCGCCATAACGAGTCCGATATCCGTCCGACCAAGCGAACCCTGCCCTCACCAGGCCATGTGCTCATCTTGAGCTGACTCCTCGACACAACGGTAAGTAGCGGTCGTGACTCCTCGGTTTGACCTGGTCAGATCGAATAACTACATTTGAGGACCCGAGTATTTCGGCCCATATTCAGGGACCAATAAGAATCTTCCTATGGTATTATATAAACCCTCATATTTTTGAGGGCAAGGTATCTTTTTCTACACCTTAATCACTCAAATACTTCAAACCTACTCTTTTGCAATCATTTTGCTTACTTTCGCATCGGAGTGTCTTGCAGGTAAACCACCCTCTCTTCACCAACTTGCCCGGAAGACTGTCAGCTACTCGGCGGTCTCCAATTCTGGTCAACAGTTCCGATCAAAAAATAATTGGGAAAATCTGATTAATCCCTCATAATAATTATTTTAATTATCTGGTCATTTAAATTGAAATATTTTTAACCCATAAAGATAAGTTTCTTTAGTATTCTATAGCAAAAGGTGTAAATGGGATACATAAAGACACAACTCCAGCACAAGGCTCATTAACACCAATAAACACCAAGAAAAGGTCTTAAGTGATTAAACACTTGGACCTAATTGATTAGATCACCTGAAATTTCAAAATTATGAACGCCGTAGATCCCGTCAACGAATAGTTGAAGGATTAAATGCAAAGACACTTGCAACATAAAACTTCAAATTATTACTGTTGCTAATCGATTAGAAAAGACATATAATCAATTAGACAAATTGTTATAAAAAGAGGCAACTTTCCATACTTTTCATTACATCATTTTCTTATTTTCTATAGTATAAAAACACCATATTGTCTCATCATCACCATTTAAAAATGGCCTCCAAGAGTCGGCTACGAGAACCAGGCATATGAGAACCTCAGAGATGCGAAGTAGATGCATCATCAAACAAGTTATCAGTAACTCGTGGCCTCGTGGTCCTTGCTACAGCCTTCTCATGTCGTAACGACGCGGTTTGGGACACACGCCCAAGTCTAATTCGACCATTGTTGTTTTCAGCCGTTGCACATGCGTTAGAAACAAAGACAAATATAAGCATGACAAATTCAAAATTCCACAAAATCAACCAAATTTTTTCCTTAGTCCAATTCGAAGATGTATCTCCAAAAATAATGTAGTACAAATCCATAGATGCATCTCTGAGAAAACCTACGATTGTCTCCCATGGAAGAAACACCATTTCTGCCATAACAATTCAAAAATACCTCAATGCATATTATTCTAACTTACCAATTTCATTTACACTACTATCTAATATACCTAAAACAAATAATGTAGCTTAAACAACAAAAAAGACAAATCAAAACATAAAAGGAGATATAATTTTTAAAAACTTACCATATCAAATTGAATGTAGAGTTATTAGATGTTGGAAAGGAGTTAGACCTCAAACGATAAAACTTTGCTACAGAGAGAAACTTGAATGAGACATAGAGTTCAAGACTTTATAGGAGGAAGATAACTTTTTTGTTGCAAAAAATGAATAAGAAGGAACTGAGAAAGGTAGTCTGGCGCATGATATGAAAGTAAAACGCTAGGAATGCATCTTCGGACCATCCATTATTATTTGAATAAATGGTATATTCAAATGAGGATTTCTTATTACACCCTATGTTTTTCTTACGCACCATACAAAATTCCAATATTGTCTCTGAAAATGGAAAATATACCTCTGGTTCGCACCCACACACATACAATTTATTCGTTTTTTGAAATTTATCCTATTTTACAACAAAATTTTATCAAAAATACACTTTCGATATAAAACCAGAAATGCATTTTCAGTTCTTAGTAAAGTTGCTTCAGAAATTAACAATGCAAACAAGGTGTTACTGTTCAACCCTTGCTTCTACTAATTTATTTTCCATGTTTTAGAACTATATTTACTTATGCTATAAACTCTTATAATATGTTTTTTCCTTTTCAAAATATTGTCTTAATGTTTGATTCTACAATCTCTTAAAAAATACATCGACAAGAGTTTAGACACTTTTACCGTAAGTTTAATATACTCTTGCAATTTAATGGAGAATATCTATGGCCACCATGGCAATCTCTTATGAACATCACAACTAAAAAGGATAATGAGATACTATATATCTTAAATTTTTTTGGATGCAAACACTATTAAGAATCGAAAATGTCTTTCCGATTCTACATAAATACAACTAAAAAAAAGCGTATCAGAAATATACTTTCGAATTTGAATGGATGATTTCAAAATTATATAGAATATTTTGTTTAAAACATGGAATAGAATAAGAAATACTATGCATCTTCAATTTAATTTGAAAAATAACTAAAATTGATACCAAAACGGATCTTCCAACTTTAAAAAGTAGTTTGGACCTTGTAGGGTTGCGTGAGATAACACATAGGAAAGAAAAGAACATCCCCTAAAAAAGGACATGCGAAAAATGCATTTTATTAATAAATAAATAAATAAAATAAAAATAATAATATAAAAATGAGAGAAGGAGAAGGTGAATGTGAAAGTGAGAGCAAAACGTTAGTAGCACACAAGTCCAGAGCAATTTATTAATTTCTCCGTCGAATGCCACACAAGTAGCTCTTTTTTTATTATTATCCAATCCATTCTCTTCCTCTTCAATTTTGACTTCACCATGGCCGTTTCAATCTCAGCCTCCTCCTCCATAACCCTATCTTCTTTCAACTCCTGCACTCGTCTCGCTGCTTCTTCTTCTTCGCCGCAACTTCAATTTCCTACTCCAACTCGCTTTCTTCCGATTGCTACTCGCCGTCTTCCCTCTTCCTCACGCCCTAGATTCCTGGTAACCAAATATCTTCCATTCTTTTTTTTTTCTTTTTTTTTTTTTAATTATTGGAGTACCGATTCAATCTCATTTGGATTAATTTTCCCATATTTTTGGATTTTATGTTCTGTATGTAGGTTCAAGCAAAGAAACAAACGTTTTCCTCTTTAGATGATTTGCTTGCTAACTCTGACAAGCCTGTATTTGTTGACTTCTATGCAACCTGGTAAGTTTCTCTCCGCGTGTTTGAACTCTTTTCCCTTTAACTACTCATATTTCATGCTTAAACTGTTTCAACTTATAACTATTTATAGGTGTGGTCCTTGTCAATTCATGGTTCCTGTACTCGAGGAAGTAAGCACGCGGCTTAATGATCTGATACAAGTAGTTAAGATTGATACTGAGAAGTATCCCAGCATTGCCAACAAATACAATATCCAGGCATTGCCAACTTTCATCATTTTTAAGGATGGAGAACCTCTCGATCGCTTTGTAAGTTGCCTTATATTTTCTATCTGCTTCTTTTGCAATGACTTAAATTACATCACATAGCATTCAATTTAAACCTACCTGAATTTGATGCTTTTTATTTATAAAACTGTATTTGCATTAGCAGTGTTGTTGGAAACTTGCAATGTTCTCAGATACTTCAAGTATCACTTATAGATAGTTAGTTTCATTGGAAAGCTCGATACATGAAAAATTATGATGTGCAAGTCACAAACCATAATGATACTGCATCTGATTGGTAACCTGGCATATGGCAAATCTGTGGAAATCGTTTTGACCTCTCGTTGAGAACTTTTTCAACTTGGCTCTTGTTGAAACATTTTGTAGAGGACTTGCATGTAGAAGAATCGTCATCTAGTTCGTAATTACGGTTAAACATATGATGTTGGAATATTCACCTTTACAGTCACTACTGAGTAAGGCTTGTTTGTTGACTTGAACATACTGAAAATGAGTCTGTTTTGATTAGAATGTAAAGAATCTAAAGGCTGTCTAACTTAGAAGCTTAGTCTTTGGCCTATGGCATATATATAGATGACTGTGTTGTATCTTTAGTTGCTGAAATGCTTTCTTTCAACATCATATTTGAAAAAGTGAGAAATAAATATTTTCTTCATGATTTTCAGGAGGGAGCATTAACAGCGGATAAGCTAATTGAACGAATAGAAACCAGTCTCAAAGTTAAGCAATAACCTTGGTAAGTCTTCATTGTAGTACACTACTAGTTAAGTGCCATTTTATTTGAAAAATATTTGCTTTAGGATATCTTTATGAGACTAGTAAAACTCTCCCAAAACCCTTGCCCTCTAAATTGCCTTATTACTTTTTTCAGTTAAAATGAAGACATGGATGTTTGTCTATTGGAGTGTTGGATCATATACATGATTGGATAGGAGGATCAAACTGCTGCTTCAACTTCATTCAGACATTTTTCTGTATTTATCACATTTTTTATGCCAAGATCCAGACCAATAAAAAATTAGATTGTTTAATTAGCAGTAGCAGTTTTAAAAAATTCACAAGTAAACTCAATTAGTTTGTGTGTTTTTCAATATATCTTTGTTTTCCTTCATCGAATTCATCAATATCTTAATTTTCTCTTACACAATGTATATTTAGTTGTCTTTTGGGGTTCAAAAACAAATTAAAACTGTACAAAAGTTGGAGTTAGTTTCTTGTTTGCAAAGCACAAATTGAACCGTTGTCATTCATCTTGGTCCTCTCCAGCTCGAGGAATTAGTCTCTCCATGTGTTAGAATAGTATATAAATCACATTACGACCATATATACGGCAATGCATGTGTTAGAATAGTATATAAATCACATTACAACCATATATACGGCAAGCAAACGTGACAGAGCCCATTATCGTTGCCCCCACATGACTAGTAATGGACTGTGCTTTAGCTTCCTTGGCTGGAGGCATGTATAAACATATGCAACTTTCAATATCAAACACATGAACCCTCCAACGTAAAAAATTACTGCTCTATGTTATGACTGAGTTTCCGGCTGAAAGGGCGGGCAATCAAGCTCAAGAGCACTTGCAAGTCATAACCTGGATTTGTATCGCTATCAAGCTACTTGAATACTTGATTGCAACCCAGCTTTTAAATTTCTTAAGCAACCAACCAACAATAGACATCATTAAATAGGGTTAAAGTAATTAATATATTTATTATATTTAAGACCAACAAAACAAATGGGATAAGAGAGTATTAGCTTCTTCTATCTTTTTGTTTTTATTTTATTTTAAATTTTTTATTTATTTTGCATTTGAGACCTAAATATTGTATAATGAAATAACTATCCAAGCGTTTTAAGAATTGGCCGTACTGTCTCGAATTTATATTATATTTATTTAATTATGATTTGTAAAGTTCTTTTATATATATCAAAGATAAATATAAGTTAATGTAAAACCAAATTATATTTTGAATCAAAATATAAATTACATGTTTTTCACTATCAACTTTCGTAAAACAAAAGAAATAGTTTAAAGATAGATATTAAAATGAACAGTCTAGAGTTGATATCTCATACATACGTTCACGACAACTTTTTCAAACATAAAATTTATGACAACTTCCCGTTAAATATTAGTTATAGTCTTTTAAGATTAGCTAAATTCTGAACATGGTAATCACCTAAATCGAGAGAAACTTAATACAATAAAAGATCATATAAAAATGTTTACGGATATAATATGATTTTCAATTTTAAAAAAAATATATCAATAACATTCAAAATCATATAATTTTTTCTTAAACTAGTTTCAGAATACTATTTAAAATTATACCAATATTATATAATTTATTTCCATTATTTATATTAAATTGCATTTTAATGGATCAACTAATATTTTGAAAATAATTTAATTGAATTAATTGATCAATTAATTCTTTAATAAAGTTACCATACGGAGGGAATGATTAGTTAAGTAGATATTTCTTAAAAATACGTGATTTTTATTAAAATTTCATAAAAATACATGATTTTAAATATTTTTTAGTAACAAAATATTATTTAAACTATAAGTGCCTTCAACATGTGTGACAATTTATAATGTAAATTTTAATTTATTCATGTTAAAAACAATTGTTTTAATACTTCAATTTTTCTCTTTTATAAAAATATTAGTAACTTATTCACTTATTCCCATTTATAAAATTACTGTAACTTTCCCCCTTTTATAAGCATCTTGAACTCGTGTGTCCATTTATAAAAAATATAGGTAACTTATTCTCATTTATACAAATAATTGTATACATAGTTGAATTTATAAAATTATTTGTAACTTATATTTTCGTTTATAAAAATAATTGTAACTTATTAAATTTATAAAAATGATTGTATCAATAAATTTTTATTTTTTATCATTAATTTTTTATGATTATCATTTATCATTAACTTTCATGACTACAATTTAACATTTTTTTTTATCATGATTACAATTATAAAGTTAATTTGAAAAGATTGTGATATATTTTAGTTATTTCATAGGTTTAAAAAAATTACAAAATCTCAATTTGTTTTGTTTTATTAACCTTTCTATAAAAAGCTAAATAATTTCAAAACATATTTTATTAAAAAAGGATCTAAATAATTATAAAATCATTTTTATTCTTATGTTTTTAGAATGATAAACAAAATAATTAATCTTGAAATAAAAAAGTTATAATTTATAGTAAGAAGGGTAATCGTAGTTTTTATAGATATTTTGTTAAGTTGTATGATATTACTTAAAAAATACGTGATTTTTACGTTTATAAGCACCTTGAACCCGTGTATCCATTTAGATTTTTTTATAACTTATTTGTCCTTTATAAAAATAATCGTATAAATAGTTGAATTAATTTCATTTATAAAATTATTTGTAACTTATTCTCAGTTATATAAAAAGTTGTAACTTATTCCGTTTATAAAAGTAATTGTATCATTAAATTTTTACATTTTATCATTATTTTTGTATAATTATCACTTATCATTAAATTTTCACGATTATCATTTATAATTAAAATTTTATGACTATCATTTAACATTATTTTTATCATGATTACTATTATAAAGTTAATTTGAAAAAATTATGATAAGTTTTAGTTATTTTATAAGTTTAAAAAATTTCAAAATCTCTATTGATTTTATTTTGTTTTATTAATCTTTATAAAAATTTAAATAATTTCAAAATATATTTTATTTTAAAATATATGAATAACATTCAAAATCATATAATTTTTTAAATGTTATTTCAAATTATATCGCTTATTTTTATTAATTAAATTTAATAGAATTTTAATAGATCAATTAATATTTTAGAAATAATCGATATGATTTAATTAATATGAATAAATAAAATCAATTTAATGGTAAGATTTCAAAGTATTATTCAATGGTAAGATTTTGATTGGTAAACAACAAAAATATTAATTATGAAAGTTGACATATTACACGATGGAAATAGAGTCATTGAATTCATTCACCTTCCTAATCTTTACTTTCAAAACAAAAAGAAAAGTACCAGAGTTGGCATTTATCATATCAAACTTAGAAATAAAATTAAAAATTAAAATTACTTCCTAACCTTTACTTTCAAAACGAAAAGAAAAGTATCAGAGTTGACATTTATCATATCAAACTTAGAAATAAATTCAAAAATTAAAATTAATTTATACGAAGCTTGCAAGACTTTTTACATAAAAAATGCTCAATCCGTTATTTTAAACTTTCAATAATTTGCGCATGAAAAAAATAATAGTATAAAATAGTCAAACTCAACCAACTGATTACACATTAGATTAATCAGAAGTCTTTCATGTTTAGTTTGCTTTATAAACTAATCAAATTAACTTTAAACTAATCGAACGAAATCTAAAATTTAAAACAACTGAATTTGAAACAAAGAGATCTACATCAGAAAAAATCATCAGTACTTTTAAAAAGCTATGTTAAATTACAAATTTATATCTTATCAAACTTTTAAATAAAATACTCAGAGCTCCATCAAGAAGATTTACCCTTTAGAAACCTCCTTCACCAACTTCAGTTTTCTCTACCTTAGATTTTCAATATGCTTTGCTGCTTCTCTCAGTGCTTCTATACATTGTTTCTCATAACTGTTTGTATAACTGTTTGTAAAGTAATATGGTGATAGCAATGGTTAAAAAAGACAGAATTGACCCTGAATTAGATTAATTTTAAGTATGGATTAAGAGGGTTAATCCTGACTTTTCCCGATACTTTAATTTTTATAGATAAATAATAGAAGTATAAGTGAATTGTGTCAAAAAAATTCCACTGCATTAGAGAGTGACATTAGCCTTTAAGACCACTTCATTCTTTGCTCGTTCTTCATTACTGATTCAGGAAGGTGCAAAATAAACCACCTGGCAAGTAACGGTATGCAACACATGAGAGTTCCTTGTCTTTTGATAGTACGAGTGTGGAGAGAATGGAGAATGTCTCCAAGTAAGGTAGGCACAGGATTATGAGTGAGGAATATCTTGATGGCGTTCAAGTCTATGAACCGATTTGGATTAGGAAATAGTACCAAACCATAGATTAGCAAGGCCAAAGTGTATTCGAATGCATGGAAACTCGTAGCCTTTAGGAATTCTCGATTGTCCATCATGCGTTGAATACGCCTTCTCAACCAAGCACATCCCTCAGATTCAGATGCACACCAACAACAGTCATCAGGGCATTCTGGAAATACACCGACTTGCAGCAAATATTTCTTAACAGTCATTAGTGGAATAGTCAGCTTGTTCACATCATAAACATATGAGTCATCGTCAATAGCATTGGAACTTTTACCATGGTCATGCATTGGTGCGTTTATCACATTCGGTGTTTCGACAGGAGGGTCGAATTCAATTTCCTTTGCTTCAATCATGTCTTGAATCTTGTTCTTCAGGGCCCAACAATTGTTGGTGTCGTGCCCTGGGCTGTTGGAGTGGTATGCACACCTTGCATTAGGATTGTACTTTGGAGAGGAAGTGTTAACGTGCTGAGGAGGATCCCTCAAAGTAATGAGCTCTTCTTTCAACATGTGTTGCAATGTTTGAGACAACGACATGTTGATCTTCGTAAACTGTCTTCGTGGCGCGTTCTGGCTACGCGCGTTGTCTCGCTGAGGTTGCGCTGGTGTAGGGTTGGAGATCACAACTGCCCCCATAGATTGGGTACGATCAGCTTTGTCACGGATCTTCTGACCTTATACAGCATTGGCTTTTTTCTTACCACCAAAAGATCTCTTCGCAGCATTTGAAGATGACTCTACTTGAATCTTCCCGCTCTTGATTCCAGCTTCGATACGTTCGCCTGAAGAGTTTCCGATCAGATGATTGAAGAACGGGCCTGTCAGTGTTCCCATGAACATATCAATTAACTCCCTATTGGACAAGGGTGGCTGAACTCTACCTGCTAAATCTCTCCATTTCTGAGCATATTCCTTGAACCTCTTGTGACACCCCAAATTAATTCAAGATTTAAATAATTAGGAATTTAATTATTAATTTAATTAAAGGCTTAATTAATAATATTTTTGGATTAAATGGATTAATTAATTATTTAATTATTTAATTAAAAGGAAGGTTGGGGGTGTAAGGTTGAATTGGAGGTGTGTGGAGTAAAAAGCTCTACTAAATAATAACTAATTTATTTCTATTATTTGGCACATAATAAAAGGAATATTAAAAGGAAAAGAAGGAAAATGAGGGTTATTTGGAAAAGTCATCATACGTGAGATTGAAGAAGAGAAGAGAAAAGAGGAAAAGCCAAACGCCGAGAAATTTGAAGAATCATCGCGAGGTAAGGGGTGATTTCATTCGATTATAATGTCTTATGGGTTTTGAAATTCAATTGGATGATTGGGTATGTTAAGACACTTGAAATTAGATAATCTAGGTTTGTAGGATTATCCCTAATTGTGTCGGGTTATAGGAATTGGAACCGTTAGTGTGTTAATAATTAATAAGAATGATGGAATTGTGATGTATGCTGTTGTATTGATGTTTACTGGTTGCATTTTGGTGTTCCTAATGCTATAATTCGTAAGGAATTGGAATGGAAAAAGTTGGAACACATGCATGCTGTCAAAAATGCAGATTTTGGTTCTGCAGGTCGCAGGAACCGGTTCCCATGTGGGAGGAACCAGGTTCCTGGTACGAAAACCAGGGAAAAAGAGTTCTGGGCTTCTGGGAACCAGTTACTCCTGGGGAGGAACCGGGTTCCCAGTTCAAAATTTTCAAAATAAAACCATTTTTTTCGTGGGAATCGGTTCCCAGTATGGGTGATCCGGGTTCCCCATACAAAATTCCAGGGGGCGTGTTTTTGAAAAATGTGGGAACCGGGTTCTCCCAGGGAGGAACTGGTTACCACTGTGTTGAACTTCAAAATACTTAAAACTTTAAAAATTCATATTTTCCAAACCGTAACTCCGATTCGAGTTCCGTTTTCGGTAGTATTTCTTAAATTAAAAATACTATCTTATAAAATGAGAAAAATATTATTTTATGGAAATTATTTTAAAAAGAGTCGAACCCCCGATTTTTGAAAACTTTGGTAGTTTAGGGACGATGGAGAATGGGTTGTAAATTGTTCTGATTTAGTGAATGAGAACTAATACTTATATGTCGTGCCTGCTATCCATTATGATTAAGTTGTTATCATGTGATATACTGGTGTTGGCATTATGTGGAATTATGTTGTGATCATATTCCGTTGATTTGATGTTGCATGCTTTTATGGTGCATGCATAAGCATTCTGGTGATGGTTCATTCCCATTGTGTGGAATTGAACTTGCAGGGCCAATAGACTTACCTAATGTGCAGAGGTAGTGAGGCTAGATTCTTGACCCAGTGGTTATGGGCGAATCATTGATTGACGCTGTTTTCGAGGTGTAATGGAACAGGGTGTGGAATTGGTTCACGTTTGGTACCACATGCATAGAGTCTGCATTGCATATGGAATTGTAACATGCTAGGATGGTTTCCAGTGTTGCAATTTCCATTGATTGTTATATTTGCATAATGAGTTGTGTGAAATGCATTTGTGAACTGAACTATGATTATGTTAATGATAGTGGACTAATGCATTGAATTGTTCCGTTGTATTTAAAAACGTATAAGGCATTCTATATTGAATAGAGATCTCACCCTTACTTTAATGATTTCAGATTAAAGTTAGCAACTCAGGAGTCGGTGAGGATGGCTTATAGAGCTGTGTCGTATTTTATTTGCGTGTGTCAGTGTCATGCTTTGATAGTTGTAACACTGGGGGAAACGTTTGGATGATGAGTTTTGTTTATACTCCATTGTTTTAATTTATGTTGGGAATACTTATGAATTGAAGTTATTCCGGTTTTGAGATATTTTCCGCTGTGTAGAACATGATATTGACTTTGAGTATTCTATTTTAATAAATTCCTTCAATTAAGCATGATTACTGTTTGCAGTGAGGCTCTTGTATTTTAAACTAAATTTCTAATTGTGACATCCCTTGTTTAAGTGTTAACTCTGATTTAATTAACATATTCGCGGGGTATTTTAGAAGGGGTGTTACAACAGTGGTATCAAAGCATAGTCGGTCGTGTCTTAGTGTCGTTATCCCTTTTGTATGCGACTAGTGGAAGGTAACACTGTCGATACTTGTGTGCTGATGATATTGTTTTGTAATGTTACAGAACAATGGCTGGAAGAGGTAACGGAAGAGATGATGCTGCTATTGTTGAAGCTTTGGGAATGTTAGCTGGAGTGCTCGGAGGGAATCAGCCAGGGAGCTGGTATTGGTGCTGACAGACAATTGGGGAATTTTCAGAGGAATAATCCTCCATTGTTCAAGGGCACACATGATCCTGAAGGTGCTCAGAAGTGGTTGAAGGAGATCGAGAGGATCTTCAGAGTGATTGATTGTGCTGAAGAGCTGAAGGTGAGGTATGGTACTCATATGCTGGCAGAGGAAGCTGTTGACTGGTGGGTTGTTACCAGAACTGAAATGGAAGAAGATGGCATTGCATTGACTTGGGCTGTGTTCAGGAGATCTTTTCTGAGGAGGTACTTTCCTGAAGATATTCGGGGCAAGAAGGAGATTGAGTTTCTGGAGCTCAAGCAAGGCAACAAGTCTGTGAGTGAGTATGCTTCGAAGTTTACTGAATTGGCGAAGTATTATGCTCATTACACTAACGATGCAGATGGAGAATTTTCCAAATGTATCAAGTTTGAAAATGGTCTTCGTGATGAGATCAAGCAGGGTATCAGGTATCAACTCGCATTAGGAGGTTTTCTGATTTAGTGGACTGTAGTAAGATTCTAGAAGAGGATCTTGCTAGTACTAAGTCGAATGCTCAGGGATATGTTGATCGTAAGGGCAAGAAACAGATGGATCATGGTAAGCCCTACGATAAGAATAATCAGAAATCTGGTGGTTGGAGGAAGCCTAGTGGGGGAGACTCTGGTTCTTCCATTAAGTGTTACAGGTGTGGTGAGATGAGACATCGAGCTAATGAGTGCAAGAATGATGCGAAGAAGTGCAACAAGTGTGGGAGATTTGGTCATGTAGCTGCTGAGTGCAGAGCCAGAAAGATAACTTGTTACAACTGTGGTGAAGAGGGACATACTCGTTCGCAGTGTACTAAACCAAAGAACGAGCAAGCTGGTGGGAAGGTGTTCGCTTTGTCAGGATCAGAGATTAAGCCAGATGGTCGGTTGATTAAAGGTACATGTTTTATTAATGTCATACCTTTAATTGCGATTATTGATACTGGAGCGACACATTCTTTTATTGCTTTGGATTGTGCTAAAAGATTAAATTTGGAAATTTCTAATATGGATGGAAGTATGCTTATTGACACTCCTGCGTCGGGTTCAATGACTACTTCATATGTTTGTAGGAATTGTCCTATTATAATTTTTGGTAGAGGTTTCGGTATGGATTTAGTGTGCCTACCTTTAGAACAACTTGATATTATCCTTGGAATGAACTGGTTGGTATTCAACCAGGTTCATATAAATTGTTTTGAGAAGACGGTCATATTTCCTGAAGAAGCTAAAGTTGAAGATGTGATTATGTCAGTTAAGCAGATGAATTCAGCTGTTAAAGAGGGTACTGTAGTGTTTATGTTGTATTCTTCGACAAAGATGAAAGGAAAAGCTAAGAGTGGTGAATTACCTGTTGTGAATGAATTTCCAGAAGTATTTCCGGAAGATGTTAGTGAACTACCAGCTGAGAGGGAAGTAGAGTTTGCTATAGATTTGATTCCTGGAACTAGTCCGGTGTCGATGGCGCCTTATCGCATGTCGGCATCTGAATTATCTGAGTTGAAGAAACAGTTGGAAGAATTACTTGAAAAGAAGTTTATTCGCCCTAGTGTTTCACCGTGGGATGCTCCTGTGTTGTTAGTTAAGAAGAAGGAAGGTACAATGAGACTGTGTGTTGATTATAGGTAGTTGAACAAAGTGACAATCAAGAATCGGTATCCATTATCGAGGATTGATGATTTGATGGATCAATCATCAGATCAGATTCGTGTGAAGACGGGAGATATTCAGAAAACAACATTTAGAACGAGGTATGAACATTATGAGTATTCTGTTATGCCGTTTGGAGTTACTAATGCACCTGGTGTTTTCATGGAGTATATGAACAGGATATTTCATCCGTATCTTGATAAGTTTGTGGTGGTATTCATTGATGACATTCTAATCTATTCAAAGAATGATGAAGAACATGCAGAACACCTCAGGGTTGTATTGGAATTGTTAAAAGAGAAGAAGCTTTACGCGAAGTTGTCCAAATGTGAATTCTGGTTAAGTGAAGTAAGCTTTCTTGGTCATGTGATTTCCAAGAATGGCATTGCGGTTGATCCTACAAAGGTAGACGCGGTATCTCAGTGGGAAGCGCCGAAGAATGCTTCTGAAATCCGTAGTTTTCTTGGTCTTGCAGGTTACAACAGAAAATTCATTGAAGGATTTTCGAAGTTAGCTTTACCGTTGACTAAGTTGACCAGAAAGGGTCAAGCGTTTGTTTGGGATTCTGATTGTGAGAAGGGATTCCAAGAGTTGAAGAAGAGATTGACTAGTGCTCCGGTTCTGATTTTGCCGAATCTGGCAGAATCTTTTGTGGTGTATTGTGATGTGTCTTTGATGGGATTAGGTGGTGTTTTGATGCAAGATAAGCAGGTCGTGGCTTATGCTTCAAGACAGCTGAAGATTCATGAAAGGAATTATCCGACTCATGATTTAGAATTGGCGGCAGTAGTATTTGTTTTGAAATTGTGGAGGCATTATCTGTATGGTTCTCGGTTTGAGGTATTCAGTGATCATAAGAGCCTGAAGTATCTCTTTGATCAGAAAGAGCTGAATATGAGGCAGAGGAGATGGTTAGAATTTCTCAAGGATTATGATTTTGGTTTGAATTACCATCCTGGTAAGGCAAACATTGTTGCAGATGCATTAAGCAGGAAGTCCTTGCATATGTCAATGTTGATGGTTCGTGAATTGGAATTGGTTGAGCAGTTCAGAGACTTGAGTTTGGTATGTGAAACTACTCCGAATTGTGTGAAATTGGGTATGTTGAAGATGACTAGTGGTATTCTGGAAGAAATTCGAAATGGACAGAAATATGATGTTGGTTTGGTGGATAAGTTGACATTGATTAACCAAGGTCAAGGAGGTGAGTTCCGAATTGACGAGAATGGCGTTATGAGATTTGGCGACAAAGTGTGTGTTCCGGATATTGCAGAACTTCGGAAGAGTATTTTGGAAGAAGGACACCGTAGTGGGTTGAGTATTCATCCTGGTGCTACTAAGATGTATCATGACTTGAAAAAGTTATTTTGGTGGCCTGGAATGAAAAAGGAAATTGCTGAGTTTGTGTATGCGTGTTTGGTTTGTTAGAAGTCAAAGATTGAACATCAAAAACCGTCAGGATTGATGGAACCGTTGTTTGTTCCAGAGTGGAAATGGGATGGCATTTATATGGATTTTGTATTTGGTTTACCAAGGACATCGAAGAATTGTGATTCTGTTTGGGTTATTGTTGATCGGTTGACGAAGTCCGCTCACTTTATTCTGATAAGAATGGATTATCCGATGGAGAGACTGGCATAACTGTATGTTGAGAAGATCATAAGTTTGCATGGTATTCCTTCTAGCATTGTGTCAGATAGGGATCCGAGGTTTACATCTAAGTTTTGGACAGGGCTGCAAGAAGCTTTAGGTACTAAGTTGAGATTGAGTTCCGCTTATCATCCACAGATAGATGGTCAGACGGAGAGAACGATTCAGTCGTTGGAAGATTTGTTGAGAGCTTGTGTATTGGAGAAAGGTGGAGCTTGGGATGGTTATCTACCATTGATTGAGTTTACCTACAACAATAGTTTTCATTCGAGTATTGGTATGGCTCCGTTTGAAGCATTGTATGGTAGGAGGTGTTGGACACCGTTGTGTTGGTACGAATATGGAGAAAGTGCTGTGATTGGACCGGAGATTGTCCAACAGACTTCAGAAAAGATCAAGATGATTATGGAGAAGATGAGAGCTTCTCAGAGTCGTCAGAAAAGTTATCATGATAAGAGGAGGAAGGATCTTGAGTTTAGTGAAGGAGAACATGTATTGATGCGAGTTACTCCGATGACTGGTATTGGTCGAGCTTTGAAGTCAAAGAAGTTGACTCCACGTTTTATTGGTCCGTATCAGATTACCAAGAAGGTTGGAAGAGTTGCTTATCAGATTGCTTTACCACCGACACTTGCGAATTTGCATGATGTCTTCCATGTATCTCAGTTGAGGAAGTAGATTCCTGATCCGTCCCATGAGATTCAGGTAGATGATATACAGGTGCGGGATAATTTAACTATTGAAGCAGTACCTGCGAGAATTGAGGATCGGAAAGTGAAGCAATTGCGTGCTAAAGAGATAACATTGGTGAGAGTAGCTTGGGGAGGACCGGCAGGAGGAAATGTAACTTGGGAACTGGTGAGCCAGATGAAGGACTCGTATCCCGAACTTTTCGTCTAAGGTATGTTTTCAAGGACGAAAACTCTTTTTTGTAGGGGAGAGTGTCATACCCCAAAATTTGACCTAATATACCACTTTACATTTGCATCATTTGCATAACTAACAGCTCAGACAACATTAATCGGGTGTGGGTTTCACAAGTCAAAATTAGGGTTTCATCAGATTTTCATCTGATTCAAGAGGAAATCAATTAGGGTTTGAGTTTTTCTCACCTCATTTGATCTATCTTGATCAAATCATCAACCTCTGATCATCAGACATCCATTTCTCTCACAGATCAATCAAGGATCGACCAATTAGGGTTTTGATCAGGCATGAGAATTCTCTGACTTTTTGAGCAAGAAATGACTTTTTTGGATAGAGATTGGTCATTATATCTTAGATACAACATCTTGACCTAATTTCTGGATTCAAAACATCACAGAAGTTCACAGACTTCATCAGTCAATTTCTGAAACATCTGATGAAATTTCATCTGCACAGAAAAGTCAAACTTTGACTTTTGGTCAAAATTTTCAAAACAAAACTTTTTTCAATCATCAAAATACTTCAAATGATCCATCATGATCATAAAAAATCAAAGATTTTGAAAAAGTCAACAAAAAGTCAAAAGTTTTCATACTTAGAAAAATTTCTAAGTGTTGAAATTTCTTATTTTTTCTAAACTTCATGCCATTTTTTCACCTAGTTCCAATTTGAATTTGAAAAAACTCAAAATATGAAAGTTGTAGCTTGTGAAACAAGCTTTCCAAAATTTCCAAGAACTCTCAAATCCATGGAGTCTAGCCATACTTTTGAAATTGAAACATAAGGCTCCATGAAACTTGATTTTCAAAATCCAAAACTTCAAATTATAAGTCATTTTGTGTTTTCTTCATCTAGAAGCAATCTAACCTTGCCAAATGGATGATTGAACTGATAAATATCAGTTAGAGGTAATAATTGAGAGGATTGGATTGTAAAAATGAGCACATGGTGAAAAAAGGAAGTTTCCTTTTTTGGCAAATACCATTCTTGCCCTCTAAGTTATCTTTGATTTTCCAAAAGCATTGTACTCTTTGCCTAACATTTCAGAACTTGTTGCCTATAAATAGATCACAAATTCAAGTCCAAAAGACACCAAAGCAAATGAAAAATCATGCTTTCTCTTTACTTTCTTGAAAATTAAGCAACATAGTGCAAATTGAGAAACATTGCATTTTGGAAATTTAGTTAAAACCATGATGATCTTTGGTGTCAAACATGTTTCATGAATCATGATCATTATCAAACTTGTTTATAACTTAAAATCAAACTGAAATCAAGCCAAAACCAGTTTTCACTTTTCATGTTTTCAAACTTATACAAGCTGCCTTAACTTTCGAATTCTACTCTAAGCTTGATAAACTTGTGATCTAACCACTCAAACATCATCACCATACATCATGTATATGATCCAGACCATCAGCAGCTAACTGTAACACGATTAACATCAAAATCGAGTTCCATTTTTCAGTCTGTGCAGGTAGACTTGGCTAAGGAGTTCCAAGGCAATTCAAGACAAGCAGATCATTCACACAACTTCCATACATGTCGATGAAGCTCAAATGATCCACAAACAAGATCTGGAAACACTCTTGCACTGAATTCGATTCTCACTTTCACAGGTATGAACACCAACTTCGAACTCTATGATTCCTTGTATCAATTGAAAAAAACTCATGGCCGTTTTGTTTCTGCACACATAACGATCAATAACCCTCAAAAAAATCAAAGAATCATCACTCATACATAATTTAATTTGAATTCTCAGTTTTAGGGTTCATAGTGTTTCCCAAAAATCCAAACATGCTAGGCTTAATATAAATGCAATTAACAGTCATATTCATGTTCGTGATGAAAAACCAATCAAGTTTGATTTTTATTTCATTGATTTTCATTGAGAAACAAAGATTTGAGCTTGAATCATGATTTCTGAAAATCAAAACCACGAAGAACAGCTGCGCGCGTGTTCTTCATTTTCAAATTTTTTAAAATGTTCCAACACTTTGTCTACACGTGTTCTGAGTCCACTAACACCAGCGCACGTTTGGCTCAGTGGTAGCCTGTTTGCTCTTAGTCCTCTCTGCCACGTGTGTCACCCTTTGGTCATGGGTTCAACTCCCATCAGGACCATTCTTTTTACAACTTTTCCAATTTTTTCATGTTTTTCATAAAACTTTCACAATTTTTTTTGACCAATCAAAAATTCTTATTTTAAGGTGATTTTTTGAACACTTGTCAATAAATACATCTATTTTATGATAGTGCAAAAATTTTCAGAAAAAAACTTTCATCTGATCATATTTTGATCGAGCCGAAAACAACGTTCTGAACACTTTTTTTTAACCTCCTTTTAAGGTGAAATTTTCAAGTTTTCGACTTCCGATTTTTTTCAAAACTTTTCATAAATGAACCTCAAATTTCAAATCATTTTTCAAAACATTTTCAAAATCATTTTTCAAAACATTTCATCAAAACTTACATCTTTTACCACGATCGATCCGACTTAAGCGATAAAATCAAATTCGTTTTCTCTCGAATTTCTCAATCGATCTTGGGCCACCCTTACGGTGTAAGTCCCAACCCTTTTATGTACATATTTAGTTTTACTTGTACATACTCAAATCATCATTGTCAATATTCAAACATAAACAAATCACGTTCGTTTGTTTTCATTCGTTTGTTTATACACCGACACCATTGGTATTGAAAGGAGCATTATTCCCTGTGAAACTGCTTTCAAACCAATGGGCCTCCCTCACGGTGTAAGTCCCATAACATTATTTTATGTACATAATATTTCCTTGTACATATTAAACTCTCTTCAAATACATACAAATTTTTATCTGTACATAACACAGATACTTTCTATACTCAAGTACAGACAAACTTCGATCGTTTGTTTTTCACTTCACTTGTGTATACACAAACCAACATTCTTTATGTACATACCTTTTCCTTGTACATATCAAATTCTTTTCATACAAAACTTTTTATCTGTACATAACACAGATACTTTTTTACAGATAAACTTTGATCAGTCGTTTCTGTTTCGTCTGTATATACACTGAACACCATTGGTATTGAAAGGAGCATTATTCCCTGTGAAACTGCTTTCAAACCAATGGGCCTCCCTTATGGTGTAAGTCCCAACCCCTATGTACATCCATCTTTCTCTACATAAATACTCGTTCGTGTACATATTCATTTCCTTGTACACAGTTCAAACTTGTAAATAATCAAGTTACGCTCGTTTTAAACATTCGTTTCACAGACACTTGTTTATATTTCATAAACTTTTGTAAATAAACATCATTGCATTGTTTATATTTCCTTCATAAACTCCTGTGAATACATATCACACACACATACTTGTTTATACAACTGTCTAATCATAACATAACAATTAGTCTAACCAATAGGTTCCCCACAGTTATAGCCTCCGCTTGGGCTTCATACAAGATAATTCATCTCCAGCATGAATTTAGCCTCCGCTTGGGCTTCATACAAGATAACTCTTCCCACAGAGTTTAGCCTCCTCTTAGGCTTCATATAAGAAAACTCATTCATCTGAGTTTAGCCTCCGCTTAGGTTTCATATAAGACAACACTCCCCTGTTGAGTCAGCCTCCTCTTGGGCTTCGTTCAAAAGAACTCCTCATTGAGTTTAGCCTTCTCTTGGGCATCATACAATGAAAGAGACAGGAAATCTCTTAACAGCCTCCTATTGGGCTTCCAATACAAAGAATCACCCGCGCTAAGATAGAACCCTGAAAGGATGGTTTCTCGGTGAAATCACTTTCAAAATCCCCAGAGAGTAAAATTTCCCGGTGAAATTGCTCTTAATTCCAAAAGGATGGTTTCTCGGTGAAATCCCTTTTAACACAAAGCCAGCCATACCCTATAGCTTCCTCTTGAGCTTCATACAAGGACCCTCGATGACCCTCGATGACCCTCGGAATGCCTCCTCTTGGGCTAACAATACAAGGACCCATGGGCTTCTTAAAAGCATCCCTTAATCCAATCAATTTCTCCTTGAGATTTAGATATCTATCATCTCTATGGAAGAAGTATCTCATCTATCACATCACATACAGTCAAAAAACTTTTCAAACTCTTTTCAAACTCTTTTCAAACAAAAACATCTCTTAATTGTAAGTGGTAACGCTTGTACACTCAAGCAAAACACCCAATGCTTACGGTTAAAAGATTCAATCATCTTTTTCAAACATCTTTCTTAAACATGTAAGTGGTAACGCTTGTACACTCAAGCAAAGCACCTAATGCTTACGATGAAAGATTTTAATCAATCAAACTTTTCAAAAATGTATGTGATGAAATAGATTAGATACATTTTTCATTAAGATGACATTTGTCATCTCTTACTAACATCCGTTGCTTTCCACTAGCATAAGTGGGAACTACGATTGCTCGACTTTCTCAACATCCTTTTGAGAATACGTAGGCACAAGGTCTCATCCTTGCCGAGCAAATTTCTTTCTCCCTCAGACCAAACAAACCATAGAACCCTTTAGATCCGAGCTACAAATGCTCTGATTCCCACTAGGGGATATGTATGCAGAAGATCCACAGATCTTTGCGAGCACAATAATAAGAAACCCTAGAATCCCACATAATCTACTGTTTCTTAAAAATCCAAAGGAGAAACTTTCCCAATCATAGAAATAGCAATTAAAACACACAAACATATCAAACATATTCATATATAAAAGCTATAGATAACTATATATATTTAGGGTGCTCCATCTATTCCTTTATATAACAATCCCCGACTCGAATCTCCCCGATGCTTGCGTCTAGTTTGCGCTAGTCGTTACGCATACCAATATCATTTGAGGGTATTTCAGCTTCCCCCTTTTTCATAACCATTAAATCATCTTTCTTGTGTTGAAAATAATAAAGCTTGATGCTCGCGGCATCTTTATAAACAAATCAAAAGATTAAATCCTTTCGAGCCAGAGAATCCGAACTCACGTTCGCATCCTCTAGCGCGTCACCTTTTAACGCGAACAGAGAGTTGTGACACCCCAAATTAATTCAAGTATTAAATAATTAGGAATATAATTATTAATTTAATTAAAGGCTTAATTAATAATATTTTTGGATTAAATGGATTAATTAATTATTTAATTAAAAGGAAGGTTGGGGGTGTAAGGTTGAATTGGAGGTGTGTGGAGTAAAAAGCTCTACTAAATAATAACTAATTTATTTCTATTATTTGGCAAATAATAAAAGGAATATTAAAAGGAAAAGAAGGAAAATGAGGGTTATTTGGAAAAGTCATCATACGTGAGATTGGAGAAGAGAAGAGAAAAGAGGAAAAGCCAAACGCCGGGGAATTTGAAGAATCATCGCGAGGTAAGGGGTGATTTCATTCGATTATAATGTCTTATGGGTTTTGGAATTCAATTGGATGATTGGGTATGTTAAGACACTTGAAATTAGATAATCTAGGTTTGTAGGATTATCCCTAATTGTGTCGGGTTATAGGAATTGGAACCGTTAGTGTGTTAATAATTAATAAGAATGATGGAATTGTGATGTATGCTGTTGTATTGATGTTTACTGGTTGCATTTTGGTGTTCCTAATGCTATAATTCGTAAGGAATTGGAATGGAAAAAGTTGGAACACATGCATGCTGTCAAAAATGCAGATTTTGGTTCTGCAGGTCGCAGGAACCGGTTCCCATGTGGGAGGAACCAGGTTCCTGGTACGAAAACCAGGGAAAAAGAGTTCTGGGCTTCTGGGAACCAGTTACTCCTGGGGAGGAACCGGGTTCCCAGTTCAAAATTTTCAAAATAAAACCATTTTTTTCGTGGGAATCGGTTCCCAGTATGGGTGATCCGGGTTCCCCATACAAAATTCCAGGGGGCGTGTTTTTGAAAAATGTGGGAACCGGGTTCTCCCAGGGAGGAACTGGTTACCACTGTGTTGAACTTCAAAATACTTAAAACTTTAAAAATTCATATTTTCCAAACCGTAACTCCGATTCGAGTTCCGTTTTCGGTAGTATTTCTTAAATTAAAAATACTATCTTATAAAATGAGAAAAATATTATTTTATGGAAATTATTTTAAAAAGAGTCGAACCCCCGATTTTTGAAAACTTTGGTAGTTTAGGGACGATGGAGAATGGGTTGTAAATTGTTCTGATTTAGTGAATGAGAACTAATACTTATATGTCGTGCCTGCTATCCATTATGATTAAGTTGTTATCATGTGATATACTGGTGTTGGCATTATGTGGAATTATGTTGTGATCATATTCCGTTGATTTGATGTTGCATGCTTTTATGGTGCATGCATAAGCATTCTGGTGATGGTTCATTCCCATTGTGTGGAATTGAACTTGCAGGGCCAATAGACTTACCTAATGTGCAGAGGTAGTGAGGCTAGATTCTTGACCCAGTGGTTATGGGCGAATCATTGATTGACGCTGTTTCTGAGGTGTAATGGAACAGGGTGTGGAATTGGTTCACGTTTGGTACCATATGCATAGAGTCTGCATTGCATATGGAATTGTAACATGCTAGGATGGTTTCCAGTGTTTCAATTTCCATTGATTGTTATATTTGCATAATGAATCGTGTGAAATGCATTTGTGAACTGAACTATGATTATGTTAATGATAGTGGACTAATGCATTGAATTGTTCCGTTGTATTTAAAAACGTATAAGGCATTCTATATTGAATAGAGATCTCACCCTTACTTTAATGATTTCAGATTAAAGTTAGCAACTCAGGAGTCGGTGAGGATGGCTTATAGAGCTGTGTCGTATTTTATTTGCGTGTGTCAGTGTCATGCTTTGATAGTTGTAACACTGGGGGAAACGTTTGGATGATGAGTTTTGTTTATACTCCATTGTTTTAATTTATGTTGGGAATACTTATGAATTGAAGTTATTCCGGTTTTGAGATATTTTCCGCTGTGTAGAACATGATGTTGACTTTGAGTATGCTATTTTAATAAATTCCTTCAGTTAAGCATGATTACTGTTTGGAGTGAGGCTCTTGTATTTTAAATTAAATTTCTAATTGTGACATCCCTTATTTACGTGTTAACTCTGATTTAATTAACATATTCGCGGGGTATTTTAGAAGGGGTGTTACAACACACACACAGAAAGCAAATTTTTAAAGTGAGCTAAAGCAACTAAGAGCCCGTAGATAACTACAGATGGAAAGGGGTGCTAATTCCTTCCCTTTTCATAACCTTCTCCCTTACTCAGAATCTAACGAAGGTCTTTTTCTGTTCTTTTCACCTTCCCTTAATTGGATAAAAGAAAAGTCGGTGGCGACTCTTGCTATCCGCAACATTTGCGATAAAAAGCAAAACAAATTCCAAAAGTCAGTTCTCCCACCGTATTACAGACGCCAAGCTCATTACGTTTCCTCTCATCCAGATTCAAGCTGACTACCCGACACCCGTACGGAACCAGGGCTAACGCGAAGAAAGCAATGGATCAGTATGAGACCAGACAGGCTGCCATGCAAGATGACATCGACACTTTAAAGTCCAAGATGGACCAGTTGATGGAGATGATGACTGCTCAGCATATGAGGGAAGAGGAGCAAGCCGCTGCTGCTGCCACTGCCGCTGCTACCGCCGCTGCCGCTGCTGCCGCTGCTGCTACAACGAACAATGCAACTACTATTATTCCTCCCATTGTTACGGGAAATGTGAGAACCCATCGAGGTGGTGGCAATGCCCCGGGAGTGCAAGCACCTAATCCGTTACTCTATGGAATGCCTATTGACTTCTTCAATGGAGTTGACAACCAAGGTACTGCTGCTGCAGCGCATATTGCTACCCAAACTATGGGAAATGATGAGCAAGAACAAGGGGAGGATGAGCAAGACGATTATATGAGACAGTTTTACTAGAACGTTGCACCTGTGGGCAATCCGACTCCTTTTCAAGATATGGATGCACATAAGATGTGCAAAGAGCTAGCTGAGCAAGTGAAGGAGCTAAGAGGGAAAAACGTTGTTGGTATAAGTGCTGTGGACATGTGTCTTGTCCCTGATGTTGTCATTCCACCAAAATTCAAAGTACCTGACTTTGAAAAGTATAAGGGAGTGAGCTGTCTGGATACCCATGTATGGATGTATTGTCGCAAGATGGCGGCACACGTTAAAAATAGCAAATTGATGGTTCATTATTTTCAAGATAGTCTCTCAGGGGCATCCCTTGACTGGTATATGCAGTTAGAGAAGTCGAATATCCGCTCTTGGGATGATTTATCTGCCGCTTTCTTTAAGCAGTACCATTTCAACACCACTATGGCTCCTAATCGTGTACAACTCCAGAATATGTCTTAGAAGGAAAGAGAATATTTTAAAGAGTATGCTCAGAGTTAGAGGGAGGTAGCCTCGAGGGTTCAACCGACTTTAGCAGAAAGAGAATTAAATGATTTGTTCATGGGAACATTGCCGGTGCAATATTATGAAAGACTGATTGGAAGTACTTTTTCTAATTTCTCCAATCTAGTGATGGTGGGTGAGAAGATTGAGGAAGGTTTGAAGACCGGTAAGATGTCCGGAGGGAATGCAGGGACGTCTACTGTAAAGAAGTCGTTCAATGGCTTTAAGAGGAAAGAAGCTGAAGCCAATGATGTGTATAAATCAAGGGGCAGAGGAAGAGGAAGACAACCAGCTAGACCTGCTCCTATTCAGGTCCCGTATATGTCGTATCCTTATGTTGCTGCTATGCAATTTCCTGGTATGCCGTATCAGCAACCCATGCAAATGCAGATGCCTTATTCAACTCAGGTTCCTCAGAATCAAGCTTCCCAACAACAACAAGCTAAAGGTCCGAACAAGGGTCTAAGTCAACAGAAGAGCCCACATTATCATAAGTACACCAAGGAAGAGATCCAGCCTATTCCAATGACTTACACTAGCCTGTTGCTATATTTAATTCAAGATGGAAGAGTAGTGCCGAGGGAATTGAAGCCTGTTCCTGGGCCTCCCAAACCATGGTTTAATGAGAATGCTAGATGCGCTTTCCACGCCAATTCTCCCGGGCATACTACAAAGGACTGTTTCGCTTTTAAATGCAAGGTTCAGGAACTCATTGACAGAAAACTGTTAACTTTCGCTGACGTCCCCAACATTGCTAATAACCCGTTGCCGAGGCATGGGTCGTCTTCAGTGAATGCTTTGGTTGAAGAAGAAGGAGTCTGGTTATGGATGTAGATCAATTGGAGATGTCTTTGAAGAAGGTATTTGAAGAGTTGAAGAGGGCTGATGTATTGAAAGGAGTTCATGATCATTGTTCGATTTGTCAAGTCAATCCAGAACACTGTGCAGAGTTCAAGAAGTATCTACAAAGATTAATGTGTCAGCATTTGATTCAGTTTAGTCGAGTTCAGGATGAAGTTGAAGTAGATCTGGTGGTTCCACTCATCAACAATAGGAGACTTCATATATCTCCAACGGTCCCTATCCAAGAAGAAGAACCTGTTACGGCGGTAGAGCCAATGATGGTTTACCCGCCCATCCGTATTCCTTATGAAGATACTAAAGTTGTACCGTGGAACTACGAGCCTGGAGTTGTTGTGAGCAGTAAGCCAATGGTTTTAGGAGAGTCTACTGTTGAAAACATCACTGGTATGAGTGGCATGACCCGTAGTGGTCGTATTTATCACCAGGATCCAACAAAGAGTAGAGCTGCAGAGAAGGCGCCAGATGTTCCTCCGAAGTGCGGAAGAATTGAGGGATATTTTTAAGCCAAGTGATGAGACTTTGAAAATCATCAAAAAGAGTGATAATAAGGTGGTTGATCAGCTTAGTCAGACTCCTGCAAAGATTTCGATCCTATCTTTGTTAAAAAATTCTGAAGCCCACAAGATGGCCTTGTTGAAGTTCCTCGACAATGTATACGTGGATGAAGATATTACAATTAATCAATTGGATGTTGCAATTTCAGGTTTAAATGATGGCAGTTGTTTATCATTCACCGATGCGGACCTCCCTCCGAATGGAGGTAATCATAACATGGCTCTTCACATTTCTGTTACCTGTGGTGGAACGACTCTCACTAGAGTATTGGTTGATACAGGCTCAGCTTTGAATGTAATCCCGAAGACAACCCTGGCCCAATTACAGGTGGAAGGGGCAATTATGAAACCTAGTTCTCTGATTGTAAAGGCTTTTGATGGATCCCGCAGGATGGCGGTGGGAGAAATTGACCTCCCGGTACTTATCGGACCTCAGCTGTTCAGCATCACTTTTCAAGTGATGGACATCTTTGCAACTTATAGTTGCTTGTTGGGAAGGCCCTGGATACACGGTGCTAAAGCTATTACTTCAACTCTCCATCAGAAGTTAAAGTTCTTGTTGAATAACCAGGTGGTGGAGGTTAATGATGAAGAAGACTACTTGGTTAGTCACTTGTCTGAGTTCAAGTATGTGGATGTTGGAGACGAGGTGCACGAGACTCTCTTTCAAGCTTTAGAGATTGTTGGTACTGTACAAAAAGAGGTCAAGTCTGCTGAGAAGCCTAAGGGTAGCATGGCCTGCTGGCAGAATGTTAAGGCCCTTATCGACGTTGGAAATCCAGAAGGTTGGGGAACAGTATTAAATGTGACGGAGAAGAAAGACAAGAGCGGACTCGGCTACCAACCATCCTCCAAGATCAGTGAAGGTTCAGAGATAGGAAAAAGGGAAGATCCCTCATCTTGAGGATACTTTTATTGCGAAAGGTTTCCGTTCCGAGAAGGCTATCAATGCCATTGATAACGATGAGCATGCAACGGAGCTTTCTCAGATGGTGTTCCGTACCCCTCCCGGCGTGGTCCCCAAGAATTGGACCGTCAAGGACGTTACCCCTCTCATTTCATTGTCAAAGTAATTTCTTGTTTTAAAACAAAAATCCTGTGCTCTGCCCAAGGCACAAAGGATTGCTTTGTAGGGCCTATTCCGTTTAATGAATGAATTTTTATCTTCAATAAAAAGCGTATTTTGTTATTTAGTTTGAGATAATTTTTATATCGTTTTTACTTTTGCTTTCCAGTGCATATTAATAAAAACAACAACATTTTACTATTATTTTTGTTAAAATAAACATACAATTCTAAAAATAAAATCAATCATCTATGTAGATCACCTGAAACTGAGCTCATTGAACATAACCATGCTATAATCCTTTTTGACTTCGATTTACCGATCAACCAAGCCGAAGACGATGGTGTGGAAGACTATGAACTCCCTGAAGAGTTAACACGTCTGGTCGAGCATGAAGAGAAGACGATCCAACCTCATCAAGAACCAGTGGATGTGATCAATCTGGGGACTGAAGAGGATCGTAATGAAGTCAAAGTTGGAACTGCCTTGGGGCAAGAGATAAAAGATGAGTTGGTCCGCTTGTTGCAAGAGTTTGTAGATGTGTTTGCATGGTCGTATCAGGATATGCCCAGACTTGACACAAATATTGTTATGCACAAGCTGCCGCTAAAGTCTGAATGTTCGCCTGTTAAACAAAGACTGAGGAGAACATATCTAGAGATGGCTAAGAAGATTCGAGACGAAGTCAAGAAGCAGTTCGAAGCCGGTTTTCTTGCTATGTCGGTATATCCATATTGGATTGCCAACATTGTACCTGTCCCCAAGAAGGATGGAAAAGTTCGAATGTGTGTGGACTACCGAGACTTGAACAGATCCAGCCCGAAGGATGATTTTCCTTTACCTCATATTGATGTCTTAGTTGATAGCACAACTCAGTCTTCAATATTCTCTTTCATGGATGGTTTCTCAGGATATAATCAGATCAAGATGGATCCTGCAGATA
This sequence comes from Vicia sativa, assembly GCA_021764765.1. Classification (NCBI taxonomy): domain Eukaryota; kingdom Viridiplantae; phylum Streptophyta; class Magnoliopsida; order Fabales; family Fabaceae; genus Vicia; species Vicia sativa. The sequence goes on along the minus strand of CM038792.1, from coordinate 88,364,496 downwards.
TGTCGAAGACGATGTTCACCACTCCTTGGGGCACCTTTTATTACAAGGTCATGCCATTCGGATTGAAGAATGCAGGGGCAACTTATCAGAGAGCCATGGTAGCCCTTTTCCATGACATGATGCATAAAGAGATAGAGGTATATGTGGATGATATGATTGCCAAGTCTCAGACTGAAGAGGAGCACATTGTTCATCTCATAAAGCTGTTTGACAGATTGAGGAAGTACAAACTTCGTTTGAATCCTAACAAGTGCACCTTCAGGGTTCGATCTGGGAAGTTTTTGGGATTCATAGTGAGCCAACGAGGTATCAAAGTGAACCCAGATAAAGTAAAAGCTATTCAAGATATGCCTGCGCCAAGAACGGAGAAGGAGATTCGTGGTTTCTTGGGACACTTGAACTACATTTCCCGGTTCATCTCACATTTAACAGCTACTTGCGAACCTTTGTTCAAGTTGTTAAAAAAGGATCAGGCCATTATATGGAATGATGATTGTCAGTGAGCGTTTGATAAGATTAAGGAGTACTTGCAAGAACCACCAATCTTGATACCGCCTGTGCCCGGAAAACCCCTCATAATGTATCTCACTGTACTTGAAGGATCCATGGGTTGTGTTCTAGGACAACATGATGAAACGGGAAGAAAAGAGCATGCAATCTATTACTTGAGTAAGAAGTTCACGGAGTGTGAAAGTCGGTACTCTTTGTTAGAGAAAACTTGTTGTGCCTTGGCTTGGGCTGCTCGTCGTTTGAGGAAGTACATGGTGTGTCACACTACAATGCTGATATCTAAGATGGACCCTATCAAGTATATCTTCGAGAAACCAGCTTTGGTCGGAAGGATTGCACGTTGTCAGATGTTACTATCTGAATATGATATTCAATATGTAACCCAGAAACCTATCAAGGGAAGTGTGGTATCAGAATATCTCGCTCACCAGCCCATGGAGGACTATCAACCAATGAGATTTGATTTCCCAGATGAAGATGTCATGTTTATCAGAGACTGTAACATTCTTGGTCCAGAAGAAGGACCTGAACCAGGATCCCATTGGACGCTCGTGTTTGATGGTGCATCAAATGCAGTAGGTCATGGAATCAGAGCAATCATTACTTCTCCAACAGGATTTCATATTCCCTTCACCGCCAGGATTTGTTTCGACTGTACCAACAACATGGAAGAATATGAAGCTTGTATCTTTGGGATTGAAGCAGCCATTGATTTAAGGATTAAAATCCTTGAAGTTTATGGAGATTCAACACTCGTCATTTTCCAGGTCAAAGGAGAGTGGGAAACTCGTAATGAAAAGTTAATCCCGTATAGAGATCATGTCTTGAAGATGATACCGTATTTTGACGAGATCACTTTCCATCATATTCCCAGAGAGGAAAATCAGTTAGCTGATGCCTTAGCCACTTTGTCTTCAATGTTCAAGGTCAAGTGGGCTAATGAAGCGCCTTCTATCATTATCGAGCGTCTAGACGAACCTGGATATTGTATGACGATTGATGGAGAAACTGATGGTAAACCCTGGTTCTATGATATCAAGCAACATATAGAGAAAGGCGAGTACCCAGAAGGGGCATCTATCACTGATAAGAAGACTTTGAGGAAGTTTTCTGCTAACTTTTTCTTAAGTGGTGGAGTGCTGTACAAGCGAAATTTTGATTTGGTCTTGCTCAGATGCGTGGATAGACACGAAGCAGATCAACTTATCAAAGAAATTCATGAAGGTTCTTTTGGTGTTCATGAAATGGGCATGCAATGGCGAAAAAGATTCTTAGGGCTGGTTATTACTGGATGACCATGGAAACAGACTGTGTTGTCTATGCAATGAGATGTCATAAGTGTCAGATTCATGCTGATAAGATGCATGTGCCACCTTCACCTCTGAATGTCTTGACGTCTCCATGGACATTCGCTATGTGGGGAATTGATATGATCAGAATGATTGAACCGAAAACGTCTAATGGACATCGCTTCATACTGGTTTCCATAGACTATTTCACCAAGTGGGTTGAGGCTGCTTCATATGCGAATGTGGCACGACAAGTAGTTACCCGGTTTATCAAGAATAATATAATTTGTCGCTACGGTACTCCTAGCAAGATTATTACTGACAATGGGACAAATATGAACAACAAGATGATGAAGGAGTTGTGCGACACATTCAAGATCAAGCATCACAACTCGTCGCCTTACAGACCGAAGATGAATGGCGCTGTTGAAGCAGCTAACAAGAATATTAAGAAGATCCTTCAAAAGATGGTGAAGACGTATAAGGATTGACACGAAATGTTGCCTTTCGCTTTGCACGGGTACAGAACATCTATTCGCACTTCGACAGGAGCAACACCTTACTCTCTCATTTATGGCATAGAGGCAGTACTTCCTATAGAAGCTGAGATTCCTTCTCTCAGAGTTCTGATGAAAACGGAGTTGGAATAAGCAGAATGGGTTTAGAATAGGTATGACCAGCTTAACCTGATTGAAGAAAAGAGGTTGACAACAATTTTTCATGGCCAACTTTACCAGAAAAGAATCAAGAGGGATTTTGACAAGAAGGTACGTCCCGCGAGTTCAAAGTGGGCGAACTGGTGCTAAAGAGGATCATTTCTCCACACCGAGACCCTCGTGGGAAGTGGGTGCCAAACTATGAAGGACCATATGTGGTAAAGAAGGTTTTCTTGGGAGGAGCTCTTATTCTCACCAACATGGACGGAGAATATTTGGCACATGCTATCAACTCAGACGCGGCCAAGAAGTATTATGTCTAAAAAAAAAAGAAAAAAAATTAAGCCCGGTAAGCCAAAAACCCGAAAGGGCGGCTTAAGCAAAAGGGGGTAAATGTCCCGGTGAACCAAAATCTGAAGAGAAGATGGTTCACGCAAAAGTTAGGGAATATTGTAACACGGTGAACTGACTTTGTAGTGTTTTGTATCGCAAATGTGCGGATAGCAAGAGTCGCCACCGACTTTTATTTTTATCCAATTAAGGGAAGGTAAAAGTACATAAAAAGACCTTCGTTAGATTCTGAGTTCAGGAGAATGGTTATGAAAAGGGAAGGTATTAGCACCATTTTCCATCCGTAGTTTATTCTACGGGCTCTTAGTTGCTCTAGATCACCTTTTAAAATTGCTTTCTGTGTGTTTGACAAAAACGTTTTGAAAAGGCATTTCGCTTTGACTTTGTAATGACTCATGTAGGAGTGTATACAAAGTGTTCGGAAATGCTTTGTTTTGAAAAGAGTTTGAACTTTGAAAAAAAGTGTGAGGTGTGAAAAGCATTTTGATAGAGCAAGCAACTAAAAGTCTTATTACCTACTCAGAATTGGCCGTTTTCGTACTTTTACGTTCCTTTAGAATAGCGCTAGCCGTACCATTAGTTAGTAGGTAGCTCCATACGTTGGATGTAAGCGGGACATTCGAAGGGACATCGGATGGTCATAGAAAGCAACTTGTAGGAAGTATCCTAGCACATTCGAAGGGACTATCATCATTTTTCGTAGGCGACAATCGAGGGTCAAGATCATATATTCGGAGGCGACATCATGGGTCTTATGATCTTTGTATCGAAGGGACTATGATGATTTGTTTGGAGGCAACGGTGCTAGAATACCTCTACGTTCGAGGGACTTGACCATTTGTGATTCGCAAAGGCAACGAGAGAAAATTACCCTAAGGGGTGCGTGTGTGAAAGAAGTGTGTTGATTTCAGATATTTTATCTTGAAAATTAGTGGGCTAAGTTCATTATTATCTTGCCATGCACGCCTAGTTACTAGCAACTGATAGAGTGCGGCAATTAAAATGCGGAATGTAAAGGTGCGGAAAGGTAAATCCTACGCTATTACAAGGCTTTGGGGCAGATACATAATTTAAACTTGCGGAAAATAAAAACCTAATTTAAACTATTACATCCCATATCTGAGTTACATTATTGAAAAAATGAAATGATAAAGAAAGAATCGTCGAATCGGATCAACACAGAAAGGAATGAGAAATCGGAAAATACGATATGAATCGAACAAGAGAAAAATGTTAGAAAAATGCAAATTTTATATGAGAAAATTATTACATCTGGAAATAATATAAATATGCTAAAATAAATTTTGGGATTTTTTGGATGCAATTTAATAATTAAAAACTAATTAAATGTGATTTAAATGCAAAAATATGAATAAAAATAAATATGCATGCAAAATTGTGTTTTTTTAATTTTATAAATTAAATAAAGGTTTTCTGAAAATAATGCAAAAAGAAAATTAATTTTTGATGATTTTTTAATGCAGAAATAAAAATATGAAGTTAATTAAATAAGATGCAAAAATATTAAAATAAAAAGAAAATAGAAAAATATTGAAAAGTTGAAAGTTTATGAAAACAAAACAAAACCGGTGCAAGCAGGATTCGAACTCAGGACATGGGAGAGTATCTGGAAACAGTGAATGCCTTAACCACCGTGCCGACTTGCACTTTGTGTTGGAAAAGACAAAATCAAAGCTTTTGAGTGATGCGTCAAGTATTTGGAAAATCAAAGTCGACAGCGTGGGGCCGGTGGAAAGAGAGCGAATCGAGCAACGCGATCGTGCCACCCATGCATCGCCGAGTCAAACACAGTCGGACGCCCCCCAGCTCGGTCGTCTTCTCCGGTGACCTGAAATCGAAACAAGAAAAAATATGCGAAATAAATGGAAAAGAAAGACCCTATCCCTAAATCGGACCCTACGAGTCCATTGGTGGTCTCGATTTCGATTGAAAACACTGCACTATCGATTGAAGCTCAGTTGAAAAGCCTAAACATGGCATCTCACGATTTTGACGTTCAAACTCGGCGATTGCCGGATCGATCCTTGGCATCTCATGATCATGATAAAAGCATTAGAATCAATGAAAACGAGCAGATAATAAAAATGCAAAATCAAGAAAATATGGAATATGTATGTATGGATATGCATCGATTTAGCTTGCTTTGATCCATAACAATGATGTATTCTTACTCATACTTACCCCCTGAGCACGTTTGGATGGCTGGGAGAGGCTGAGAAAGGCTGGAAGTAAAATTCGATTTTTCAAAGTTTCTTGAATTTTTTTTGCAAGAACTAGGGTTTGGCTTCAGCTAGGGTTTCGTGTCTGTGGCTGGCTGCATTGCTTGGTATTTATAGAAGAGATTTGGAAAGAAAAAAGAGTGAAAAAAGATTGATCCATCAACGTGCAAATATTTTCCATTTAAAACAAATCAAATATTTGAAAAAATTGATTTTCTCATGAATGCCATGGCTAGCACGAATTTGGTATGAATATTGGGCTTTCTTGGACTTTAAGAAAGATATAAATCCAATCCTTTTCAAAAAATACTTAATTTTCATATTTTATATAATTTATTTTTGAATTAAATGTTATAAAATTCAAATATAAATCATAAAAATAGAAAATCACCATATCCAAGCATTTATGGGTCAAGAATAATGTCATGAACAAGTTTGGATCAAAAGATTTTAGGCCCATTTGGAAAATTTTGCATTTTGACCAAAATGTCCTTTTGTGCAATTGTCCAAAATTGCCCAACTTCTGAATAGTGTATCTTGCTCAATTTTCCACATTTTTGAGTGTTCTTGGACTTTTTGGAAAGCTATAAGAGTCCTCTAACCAACCTTTTTGGTCTCATCTCAATTGGAGTTACCATGCTCAATATATCTTCAAAACAAAAAGTTGACTTTTTGTTGACTTTGAAAATGACCTGTAATGTTTTGAGCTATACCTCTCAAATGAAGCATTTTTTGGACATTCTTGTGAGACATGAAGTTGTAGAAATTGAATTTCCTTCAAAATGAGCTTAGGTGGGGAAATTTCTGAGAAAGTATGAGAAAGTTATGATCAGTCAAAGTTCAGTTGACTTTTCACCTAGAAACCCTAATTTAGAAAGTTTTGACTTTTGAGCAAATCTTGAGTTTTCTTGATGAATCATGATCAACCCTTGATCAAATGATGAATGTAACTTCAAAATGAGGATGTTGACCAAAATTATGAAGTTTGTTGCATGTTGACCACGTTGACTTTTGTCCAATACTGTGATTTTCACCATCGAGCAATTGTCGAGGAAACTTGACTTGTGAAGCTTGAAACTTGACATGGAGAATCTTTGAAACATATGTGGAGGCATGAAGACCATTGGAGATATTGGAAGTCCATCTTGCTGAGAGATACCAAACCCTAGTTTGGGTTGATTGTCTAGGAGAGTTTGTCGATCGACTCTTGAGGAATGAAATCTCTTGAGTAGATGGAGGGCAAATTTTGGGGTATGACACTGCCCTTCAATCTTCTTGTCTGGAGGGTTAGATTGACACGCTTGTCTTTCGTGACACAGAGGTGAAGATGATTGAACACCACACAATTTGCACTCATTGTTGGTGGATGATGCGGGAATGGGCTTCGGATGCCATTTGGATACTTTTTGGGGATGAGTCGTCGCTAGACTCGAGAATGTCGATAGGAGAATTGAAGGGATGGGCTTAAGATGCCATCTGGAAAGATCGATCTGGGAGTGAGTGCGCTAGGCTCTGTAGTCGTTCTGGAAGGAGCATGGAGATGGGCTTAAGATGCCATCCGGAGGGAGTCGTCGTTAGACTTCGTGTTCATTTTTGAATGAAGTTATTGGTTTGCATTGATTTTTAACCATATATGCAGCATTCTGAAAGTGAAGCACTGTTGATAAGTAGTCGGAGATGGGGTTAAGATGCCATCCAAGGCAACTGAGTCGTACGCTAGACTCTGTGGTTGCTGTTGATAATAAGGAATCAGAATAACTCTTCATGCTGATTACTCTGAGGGAGATTGTAGTTGGCAAAAATGTGGATAGCTTCCCTGTTGTGCATCGGGTGTTGATCCATTGCCTGTTATCGGAGGATAACCAGAGGTGGTCTTTCGGATAGTTTTCCCGTCGATTCGGGGCTTAATCCTGGACCAGTTTGCGTCTAAAGTGACTGTTACCTGGTTTGGAGAAAACAAGAGAAACTTTGATAGAACGTTTGTTAGTTTTATGCAAAGTATGATGCATGATAGTGTATATGAATGACATATGCATGAATTATGACTTTATGAGAAATATATGAATGATAGATGTTGTGGTATTTCAAAACATATCCATCTTGAAGAAGATGCGGATGTTCTGTTTGAAGATTTCTGACTCCTGTTTGGGGAATTGAGTAGGTGAGAACCCGGCTTTTGAAGGAGAAGAAAGAAATCCTGTATTCCTCCGATGCACTATCTGACCAAGTCTTGGGCCTAGATATTGATGAGGAAGGTAGAGATTTGAGAAGCTCGTTGTTGGAGATCTCACATATAGACCCTGCTGAGGAGAGTCTGGGAGGCGATCCGTTGGGGACCTTGTATGTAGATCCTGCTGAGGAAAATCTGGGAGGCGCTCTACTGGGGATTCTGAGTGTAGATCTCGCTGGAGAGCATTTGATAGTTGGAAACACGGTTAGAAGGTCGAGAATCCATTGTAATCCCGGTGGGAGATGAAGATGTAGTTTCCTCTTGCACTATCGACCAAGTCTCGAGTCTGGATACCTTGGGGAAAAGGAAGGGGAGAGATGCCGTGGGGATAAGTACCTTGACTGGGGGTGAGGTGTTACTGCTTGGAGACTGATGTAACTTTACTTAGTTGAGTGGAATTGCGGCTCGTGGATTCCCTTTTGCTCTGCTGGGGAAGTTGTGAGTGACACCTTTGTAGGGATCATGCTCTACGGGGGAATGTTTTTGGTGACTTTCGTCGTCGTCCCAATTCCTGGAGCCTGTAGTAAGTACTTTTGCATGCCCGCTTTTCGTATGTTTGTGATTAGATTCTTATTGTCAAATGCGTATAGTCATTCAAAACAAACGTTGGACTTATTGCAAAAGACAACAACAAAAATTGTAAAGAGAAAGAAGCTTGCGTTTATTTGAAAGGTGGCGTATGGCCAAGTAGTTTGTACACAAAAAAGGAAAAAAGCTATGCGGAAACAATCTCGTTGAGTTCTAACTATGCTAGTACTCATATATTTCGACTATCTCATCCCCTTCCTGTCAGTAGAAAGTGAGTAGGCGATCTTCGCCATTTGAATCTTGAATCTTGATAGTAGTGCAGGCGGTGATCTGGAAGAGACATAGTCGTGCGCTTAAATCTAACTTTTGCCTAGACCGCCCTTTCGGGTTTCGTCTCTGGGATACCTTTCTTGCCCAACCGCCTTTTCAGGTTTCGACTTGCCGGGTGTACGTCTTTTGTATATATCCTTAACTTTTGCCCGAACCCTTTTGGTTCGCCAGGATGCCCTTATTTTTGCCTAGGTTCGTCGACCTAGCGGGTCTATTTCATGCGTAGTATTTTTTGACTATGTCTGCGTTCACAGGGTGTGGGAAATCTTCACCATCCATGGTGCTAAGTATTATAGCTCCGGGAAAACCTGTTTGACTACAAATGGTCCCTCATAGGTGAGAGTCCATTTGCCCCTGGGATCACCTTGTGGAAGAATGATGCGCTTGACTACTAAATCACCGACTTGGTAGACTCGGTGCTTGACCTTCTTGTTAAATGCTCGATCATTCGTTTATGATAAATCATCCATGGCGGATGGGCCGAGTCGTTTCTCATCAATCAAGTTAATCGGTCAAGGCAGTGCGACCCAATCGTCTTCGCCTAACTCGCCTCTGGAGGACTCGGTTGAAATCGAACCTCGATGGGTAAGGCGGCTTCCATACCGTATCTGAGAGAGAGAGGAGTTGCCCTGTGGATGTCCGTGTTGTGGTCACGATAACCATGAAGAGCAAATGGTAACATCTCATGCCAATCCTTGTAAGTCACCGTCATCTTACGTATAATCTTCTTAATGTTCTTATTGGCGGCTTCCTCGCCATTCATCTTAGGCCGATAAGGAGAAGAGTTGTGATGCTTGATCTTGAACCGCGTGCGAGTTCGGTGATCATCTTATTGTTGAGACTAGAGCCATTATCGTGATAATACTTTCGAGTGCCATATCGACGAGATAAGATTATGCTTGATGAATTGAGCCACAACATTCTTGGTAATGATGCGACGGTCGCTTCTACCCACTTGGTGAAATAGTCAATTGCCACAAGGATGAACCGATGTCCATTGGAAGTGTGGGCTTAATTTCTCCAATCATGTCAATGCCCCACATTGCAAAGGCCAAGCTGTTAGAACATTCGAGTCTTGGAGTGCGTGTACTTTGTCGATAAATCGGCACTTGTGACAAGATCGAGCATAAGCGGTGACAATCGACTTCCATGGTGGACCAATAGTAACTGTTCTCAAAATCTTCTTAGCCATGGTGTGTCCTTTGGAATGGGTACCAAATGCGCCGTGTAACTCTTCCATGATACGCATTCTTTGTTTTACGGTCTACAGTGATGCGCATAAGTCGTGGTTGCGTTTGTATAAGATGCCGTTGCTAAGGAAGAATTTGGATGCAAATCTTCTCATGAACTTCTTATCATTAACGAGATGCCCTGCGGATATTCACGAGTCTCAAGATACTTCTTCACGTCATAATACCAAGGTTTCTCTTCTGCGTCAAGCTCATAACAATACGCTGGTTCGTCAAACTTCTCAATGATGATCTAGGGAGCCTCGTTGTCCCATCTGACCTTGAACATAGATGACATAGTAGCCAATGCGTCTGCCAGCTGATTCTCTTCTCGTGGAATATGATTTAAAGTAATTTCTTCGAAGTAGGGGGTCAAACTCAGAACATGCTCTCGATACGGAATGAGATTCGGATGCTTCGTATCCCACTCGCCCTTTATCTGACTGATCACTAAAGCTGAATCTCCATACACTTGCAAAAACTTGATTCTTAAGTCCATAGCAGCTTTAAGACCCATGATGCATGCTTCGTACTCGGCCATGTTGTTAGTGCAACTGAAACATAATCTGGCGGTGAAAGGCGTATGTCCGCCTGTAGGGGATGTAATGATGGTGCCAATGCCATTTCCAAGTGCGTTTGAGGCTCCATCAAAGACCATGGTCCATCGGGATCCTTGTTCAGGTCCTTCGTGCGGCGTTCTTCGTAATCTGTAATTAGTAAAACATCTTCGTGGGAAATTGACTGCATAGGCGATAGTCATCTGGCTTGATAAGCCAAATGATCGGCTACTACACTTCCTTTGATCGCTTTCGAGAAGTGTCTTGGATGTCATATTCGGTCAAGATCACTTGCCATCTTGCTATTCTTCGGAGAGCTGGTTTCTCAAATATGTATTTTATTGGATCCATCTTGAAATCAACAAGGTAGTGTGAGTCAACATATCTTGTCTTAGTCGGCGACCCAAAAAGCGTTGCAAGTTTTCTCGTTGTGAGTATCTTGTTTCACGATCGGTAAACTTTTCTAAGGTAGTATATTGCATGCTCTTTTCGACCAGACTCGTCATGGTCATGTTGCCCAACACACACCCATTGAGTTCTCTAATCTTGTCAAGTACATGATGAGAGGTCTTCCTTGGTGGCGGCATCGGGATAGGAGGATTTTGAAGGTACTCCTTGACTTTGTCAAAGCGATCGGCAATCGTCGTTCCATTCTACCACTTGATCTTTCTTAAGTAACTTGAAGATTGGCTCACAAGTAGCGATTAGGTGTGCAATGAACTGGCAATGTAGTTCAATCGGCCGAAACCTCGACTTCCTTCTCGATGCGGGGGCGGCATCTCTTGAATAGCTTTAACTTTGGCGGGATCAACTTCAATACCTTTACCAACAACACCCTAAGAGTTTTCGGATCGACTCCAAAGGTGCACTTGTTGGGATTCGGTCTCAATCAGCTTCTTCAACGTCGAGCAGTTTACGCAAATGATCTAGATGTTCTTCTTGATCGTGAGCGAGCTATCATATCGTCGGCGTAGACCTCTATCTCGTGATGAATCATGTCATGAAATAATGTCACCATAGCGTGATAAGTGGCGCCCGCGTTCTTCGATCCGAGCGGCATAACCTTATAGTAGAAAGTGCCCCACGTAACAAAGTAGTCTTTTCCATGTCTTGAGGCCATTTTGATCGATTGTAGGAGAAACCATCCATGAAGGAGAAAACCTTATCTTGGCGGTGTTGTCAACGAACATCAATATGAGGAAGTGGAAAATCATCTTTCGGACTTGCTTTGTTCGGATCTACGTAATCCACACACATTCGTACCTTGCCATCCTTCTTAGATACGGGTACCACATTTGCAACCCAGGGATAAGAGGTGACATCTAAGAAACCAGGTTGAGCGCTTCATGACTTGGCTTTGATTTTCTCGACATCTCGGGACGCATCGGCAGACATACCTTCCTTTGGAAAACCTTCTTTGTTGGCAATCGGTGCACAATATCGATGTCCAACCACGGCATGTCTTCGTATGACCAAGCAAAAACCTCAATATAGTCTCGTAGCATCGAACCAATCTTTCCTTGACAATTCTCAAGACCGCTCTATCTTGATCTCTTTTCATCTTCGTCGGTACCCAAATTCACAACCTCAACTTGCTCTTCGTGTGTATGCAGATAACTCGCACTTCTTGTAGCGATCGACAAGTTCTCCACTTCACAATCTTCCTCACTTTCGTCTTGACTTGGTAGATCGGATTATCGAAGTCACATTTAGCAATAGCATATGTTATTAACGAGATTCGGAGTGATTACGCGATGTATCATGTGGGTGTGTGTAAGAACACATAGCTTTTTGAAGGGTGATAAAGTAAAAGAAAGACAAACAATTGAATGCAAAAGTCCAACGAATTTATTGAATGAAAGCAGCGCAAAACAGATAATAACCCTCGCAAACGAGCCATGATGCCCCGGGCAAGGCACTAGGCTTTCAAAGTTTATTGTTCAAACATAAAGAAATACGAAAAGCAAAACAAAACAAGAGCAATTACTCCTGACTAAAGGAGATTGGTATGACGTCTTCAGTCTTCCAATTGCTGAGCCCCTTGTCTGGAGTTGGGAAGATCCACTTGCTAATGTCGAAGTCGTGGTCGTCGTCTTCTATAGCATGGATTCCACTTTGGCTGATGCGGAAAGGAAGTTGGCCGACACTCTCGCGGCGTATCATCTTCTGACCCTTGATGGTGAAGCCTAAACCAGTCTTGTCAAATATGAAAGGAAGATCGGGGAGCTGACCCCAAATAGTACTACCTTCTTCAATAGCAACCTGAGCATCTTTCAGCGAGGCCATCCTAGGAGGAGCTTGCGTAACTTCAGGAGTGACAGGAGAGTCAACAGGCACGACTCTGGGTATTGTTTCAAAAGCTTGACAGGGAGTCTCGAAGAATTCACCTTCCATCTCAAAGTATCGGAATGACTGTAGATGACTGACCATATACTCTTCTTCACCACATACTGTGACAACCTTCCCTTTCACCGGGTACTTCAGTTTTTGATGCAAGGTAGAGGTATTGCCCCATGTATCCAGGCGTCCGAGTAGCGGGAATAAGCGGACGGATGTCCATGACAAAGAAAGTAGAGTCAAAAGTCCGGAACCGACTTTAACAGTGATAAGTTCTCCAATCTTGTTCTCTTAGAACCATCAAAAGCTCTCACAATAATGTCACTGGGTCTCAGAACCAACCCTTCGACATCAAGTCGATCAAAAGCAGTCTTCGGAAGGATATTCAGAGCAGAACCGGTATCCACTAAAACATGAGATAAGGTAGTGCCTTTGCACTCAACAGAGATGTGCAAGGCTTTGTTGTGTTTCTTTCGGAAGGAGTCAAATCAGCATCAGAGAAGCCTAAGCCGTTGTTGGCAGCCAGGTTAGCAATACAAACTTCAAACTGGTCAGTGGTAGTGTCTTGCGGCACGTGAGCATTCTTCAGAAACTTCACCAAGGCATTAGCATGAGCCTCGGAGCACAAGCGAGCAAGCATGGAAATCTTGGACGAGTCATCCCAATTGTTCCACAACATTGTAGTCACTCTTCTTGATAATCTTGAATTTCCTCCATTTCTTGTTTGGAGGTGTCTTGATAACTTCCTTTGGTACTACGGTGAGCGGGATGAGTCCTTGTTTCTTTCCTCTAGCTTGGGAATGGATTGAATAGTGGAATGCTGTTGGAGTCGTGGTGTCTTTTGGAGGAGAGATATCGGAGAGAACACTCTTGGTTGGTCACCTTACTTGATCCGGTGATGTTGTCAATGTCGGAATGGTAGCTTCAGTAAGATCTTCAATGGTCGAGAGGTCTTGCTTGACGCCATGGTAGTAAACATCACTCCATAATTCCAAGGGATAGCTTTATCGGAGGAATATGGCTCTTGGAGAAGTGATAATGAGAGGCGCCACTCTAGGCACGGATCGGAGATGAAATCCTTATAGTGTTTACATCGGTAATCTTGGAAATCGTCACCCCATCCGGTTACCTTAACATCTTCAATAGGAATCTTGTAACTATCGAGACGATGTACTTCACCATGTAATCATACTTTCCACTTGGCTGCCCCAGGTATCCCACAGATGGTACAACTTCGTTTGCATTGTCAATCTTCAACTTAGACATTTCTTCACACACACGCACGTGGTTTCGAAATAGTATCTCACGGTTGTCCATCATGCCGAACACGTCTTCTCAACCAAGCACAACCATCGGTGCAGATGGGCACCAACGACAATTCTCTGGGCATCCTGGGTTGACACCAACTTGTAGCAAATTCCTCTTAACAGTCATCAGAGGAATGGTCAAGTCATCTATGTTGAAAACATAAGTATCGTCTCCCACAACATTGGAACCCTTGTCATGATTAGGCATAGGCGCATTGATCACATTCGGAGTCTCAACAGGAGGATCAAACTCAATCTGCTTAGCTTCAATCATATCTTGAATCTTGTTCTTCAGAGCCCAACAATCATTAGTACTATGTCCTGGGCTATTGGAATGGTAAGCACACTTAGCATTAGGATTGTACTTTGGAGAGAAGGTATTGACATTCTGAGGAGGATCCCTCAAGGTAATCAGTTCTGCTTTCAACATGTGTTGCAAGGCTTGCGACAATGGCATGTTGATCTTAAATAGCTTCTTCGTGGCGCGTTAAGTTCGCGTTGTCTCTGAGGTTGTGCTGATGTAGGATTGAAGATCACAACTGCCCCCACAGATTGAGCACGGTCGGTCTTGGCTCGGCTTTTCTGACCATACACAACATTAGTTTCTTTCTTACCACCAAAAGATCTCTTCGCGGCATTTGAAGATGACTCTATCTGAATCTTCCCACTCTTGATACCAGCCTCAATCGCTCGCTGTCGATATCATCTCGGTGAATCCGGTGAAGAATTTCAATCGGATGATTGAAGAATGGGCCTGTTAGTGTTCCCATAAACATATCAACCAACTCCCTATTGGATAAGGGTGGCTGAACTCTGCCTGCTAGATCTCTCCACTTCTGAGCATACTCCTTGAACTTCTCATCACGACCCATAGACATGCTTTGTAGTTGCATGCGAGTGGGTGTTAATTCAGCATTGTACTCATACTGTCTGTAGAAAGCATCAGCCAAGTCACTCCAAGTACGGATACGGTCATTCTCTAGTTGATAATACCACTCCAATTGAGTTCTGGACAAACTCTCTTGAAAATAGTGCATCCACACTTTTCATCGGTGTGGGGTTGATCTTACGGACATAGGATTTCGAGATGCGACTTAGGGCAAGACATGCCATCATACTTAGCAAAAGTTGGAACTTTGAACTTGGGAGGATCACAACACCGGGAACAAGACTCAAATCATCAAAATTCACCGGACATCTTGAGTTTTCCACGACATTGAGACGGTCTTGAGTTGCTTGTACTTGTCATCTTCATTAGAGTATTGGCCATCATCATAGTTCTTCTCAAGCTCAGTGTTGCCTTCACCATCACCCTTGTTACTTTCCTCGGTATGGACACTTCCTTGAGAGCTCAATCACTAACCACCTTAGGACCACCTTTGTAGCGTCTTCCCATGTTGAGGAGACCAACAACCTTCTTCTTGTTGATGAGCTTCTTCAAATCTTCTTGGCCTTGGACCAAGCGGTGAACATCTGCTTGGCCAGGCATTACGAGCTTGGAGATCTTTGACGGTGTTCAAGAGCCATTTCTGCTAAAATAAATAGCGAGCAAATGAGAAAACCAATCTTCAATGTACCTGTGATGCAATGTTATGCTATGATATGCAATGTTTATGCGAATGCAATGCAATGTTTTCAAGGACCTTAGAGATTTAAATTTGTTAAACAAACAATGAACAAACATTTATTAGTACTCTTCTTATTATTCTTTTTTCTTTTTAAGTACAAAAGATAGTTCAAAACAATAAAAGAAAACATAAACATCCTAAAGCTCTAAGTCTCCCATGGGCGCTTCCTCTTGGTGCCGATGTAAGCGTTGATGTTTCGCTCCTCGTGAAGTAGCTTAGTCAACTCCCTTTTGTAGTGTTTTGTATCGCAAATGTGCGGATAGCAAGAGTCGCCACCGACTTTTATTTTTATCCAATTAAGGGAAGGTAAAAGTACAGAAAAGACCTTCGTTAGATTCTGAGTTCGGGAGAATGGTTATGAAAAGGGAAGGTATTAGCACCCCTTTCCATCCGTAGTTTATTCTACGGGCTCTTAGTTGCTCTAGATCACCTTTTAAAATTGCTTTCTGTGTGTTTGACAAAAACGTTTTGAAAAGGCATTTCGCTTTGACTTTGTAATGACTCATGTAGGAGTGTATACAAAGTGTTCGAAATCTTTGTTTTGAAAAGAGTTTGAACTTTGAAAAAAAGTGTGAGGTGTGAAAAGCATTTTGATAGAGCAAGCAACTAAAAGTCTTATTACCTACTCAGAATTGGCCGTTTTCGTACTTTTACGTTCCTTTAGAATAACGCTAGCCGTACCATTAGTTAGTAGGTAGCTCCATTCGTTGGATGTAAGCGGGACATTCGAAGGGACATCGGATGGTCATAGAAAGCAACTTGTAGGAAGTATCCTAGCACATTCGAAGGACTATCATCATTTTCGTAGGCGACAATTGAGGGTCAAGATCATATATTCGGAGGCGACATCGTGGGTCTTATGATCTTTGTATCGAAGGGACTATGATGATTTGTTTGGAGGCAACGGTGCTAGAATACCTCTACGTTCGAGGGACTTGACCATTTGTGATTCGCAAAGGCAACGAGAGAGAATTACCCTAAGGGGTGCGTGTGTGAAAGAAGTGTGTTGATTTGGATATTTTATCTTGAAAATTAGTGGGCTAAGTTCATTATTATCTTGCCATGCACGCCTAGTTACTAGCAACTGATAGAGTGCGGCAATTAAAATGCGGAATGTAAAGGTGCGGAAAGGTAAATCCTACGCTATTACAAGGCTTTGGGGCAGATACATAATTTAAACTTGCGGAAAATAAAAACCTAATTTAAACTACTACATCCCATATCTGATTACATTATTGAAAAAATGAAAGATAAAGAAAGAATAAATCGAATCGGATCAATCTGTAAAGGAATGAGAAATCGGAAAATACGATATGAATCGAACAAGAGAAAAAATGTTAGAAAAATGCAAATTTTTATATGAGAAAATTATTACATGCTGGAAATAATATAAATATGCTAAAATAAATTTTTGGGATTTTTTGGATGCAATTTAATAATTAAAAACTAATTAAATGTGATTTAAATGCAAAAATATGAATAAAACTAAATATGCATGCAAAATTGTGTTTTTTTAATTTTATAAATTAAATAAAGGTTTTCTGAAAATAATGCAAAAAGAAAATTAATTTTTGATGATTTTTTAATGCAGAAATAAAAATATGAAGTTAATTAAATAAGATGCAAAAATATTAAAATAAAAAGAAAATAGAAAAATATTGAAAAGTTGAAAGTTTATGAAAACAAAACAAAACCGGTGCAAGCAGGATTCGAACTCAGGACATGGGAGAGTATCTGGAAACAGTGAATGCCTTAACCACCGGGCCGACTTGCACTTTGTGTTGGAAAAGACAAAATCAAAGCTTTTGGTGATGGCGTCGGGGTATTTGGAAAATCAAAGTCGACGCGTGGGGCCCGTGGAAAGAGAGAATCGAGCATGCGATCGTGCCACCCATGCATCGCCGAGTCAACACAGTCGGACGCCGGGCCCTAGCTCGGTTGTCTTCTCCGTGACACGAAATCGAAACAAGAAAAATCACGAAATAAATGGAAAAGAAAGACCCAATCCCCCTAAATCGGACCCTACGAATCCATTGGTGGTCTCAGTTTCGATTGAAAACACCTGCAGCTATCGATTCGAAGCTCAACAGTTCGAAAATCCCTAAACATGGCATCTCACGATTTTGACGTTCAAACTCAGCAGCGATTGCCCAGATCGATCCCTTGGCATCTCATGATCATGATAAAAGCATTAGAATCAATGAAAACGAGCAGATAATAAAAATGCAAAATCAAGAAAATATTGAATATGTATGTATGGATATGCATCGATTTAGCTTGCTTTGATCCATAACAATGATGTATTCTTACTCATACTTACCCCATGAGCACGTTTGGATGGCTGGGAGAGGCTGAGAAAGGCTGGAAGTAAAATTCGATTTTCAAAGTTTCTTGAAATTTTTTTGCAAGAACTAGGGTTTGGCTTCAGCTAGGGTTTCGTGTCTGTGGCTGGCTGCATTGCTTGGTATTTATAGAAGAGATTTGGAAAGAAAAAAGAGTGAAAAAAGATTGATCCATCAACGTGCAAATATTTTCCATTTAAAACAAATCAAATATTTGAAAAAATTGATTTTCTCATGAATGCCATGGCTAGCACGAATTTGGTATGAATATTGGGCTTTCTTGGACTTTAAGAAAGATATAAATCCAATCCTTTTCAAAAAATACTTAATTTTCATATTTTATATAATTTATTTTTGAATTAAATGTTATAAAATTCAAATATAAATCATAAAAATAGAAAATCACCATATCCAAGCATTTATGGGTCAAGAATAATGTCATGAACAAGTTTGGATCAAAAGATTTTAGGCCCATTTGGAAAATTTTGCATTTTGACCAAAATGTCCTTTTGTGCAATTGTCCAAAATTGCCCAACTTCTGAATAGTGTATCTTGCTCAATTTTCCACATTTTTGAGTGTTCTTGGACTTTTTGGAAAGCTATAAGAGTCCTCTAACCAACCTTTTTGGTCTCATCTCAATTGGAGTTACCATGCTCAATATATCTTCAAAACAAAAAGTTGACTTTTTGTTGACTTTGAAAATGACCTGTAATGTTTTGAGCTATACCTCTCAAATGAAGCATTTTTTGGACATTCTTGTGAGACATGAAGTTGTAGAGAATTGAATTTCCTTCAAAATGAGCTTAGGTGGGGAAATTTCTGAGAAAGTATGAGAAAGTTATGATCAGTCAAAGTTCAGTTGACTTTTCACCTAGAAACCCTAATTTAGAAAGTTTTGACTTTTGAGCAAATCTTGAGTTTTCTTGATGAATCATGATCAACCCTTGATCAAATGATGAATGTAACTTCAAAATGAGGATGTTGACCAAAAATTATGAAGTTTGACTGCATGTTAACCACAATTGACTTTTTGTCCAATACAACTGATTATCAACCATCTGAGCAATTGTCTGAGGAAACTTGACTTGTGAAGCTTGAAACTTGACATGGAGAATCTTTGAAACATATGTGGAGGCATGAAGACCATTGGAGATATTGGAAGTCCATCTTGCCCTGAGAGATACCAAACCCTAGTTTAGGTTGATTGTCTAGGAGAGAGTTTGTCTGATCAACTCTTGAGGAATGAAATCTCTTGAGTAGATGGAGGGCAAATTTTGGGGTATGACAAATATGTAAAGACATAATGCTGCAGTGCGCGTTTCCGTGTCATAACAGAAGCTTAGATGGAAGGGATCAGTTCAACCACCATCTTTAGAAGTGAAGTGATGAAGAATAGTAGTCAGGAGGGAGAATAACATGTTTATGGTTCAATGAAGTTCAGTTTCAATTTCGTTGTTGTTTCAAGAAAATGTGTATAGACTTACTTTTTCCTGTATGTTCCTCCTAAAGGAATGTGCATCTTTATGTATAAACTCTTTATGAATGAGTTGATCTTCTCATATGTTGAATAAAAGAATTGTTCAGTTGAACTTTGTTTCTTTTCCTACTTTTTTTGTCTTTTCTGCATGTTTAGCTTAATGTCGCTGCTGTTTTAGATAAAAAGTAAAAATCATTAAAAATGGTGAAACAATAAAGCTTTTGAAACTTAAAATTATTTTGATTTACGGAATGTTGGGGAATGATTGACTTTCTAAGTATCGCGCCTGTTCCTCTGAATTAGAAGTACCTCTATACTCATCATGGTGTTTACAAGGAATCAGAGGTTATCTTTCCTTTGAGAGACTCGTGTGGTAGCAATCGTGGTTTGGGTTATGGTCGTTGCCCTTTGTTTGATTTCCAGTGGTGTCGGGAATTCAGTTTGATAAACCAATACATCAACCAGTATATTCACGCATCAATTCATTCATTCATTCATTCATTCATGTCATATCACAGTATATTCATGCATAAACCTCCGCCAGAATTTGGGATCTGTTCAAAATGAAGTTGAATGCAGGTGTCGAAGGCTATTTCTCAAATGACAATTTAGTTTTTTCTTCCCCAGTGCAAGTTGAACGCTTGGTTGAAAGATAAGTTGGCAGTGGTGTCAACTCTCAAGTTAAGTCTCTTCCCCAGAGAAGTGATTAATCATCCTCAGTGAACCCTTGTGTCAACGGGATCGTCCAATTGGATTCCCCCAGTGACGTTTTCTTTTTTGAACAGTATCGGGAATTCATCTTTACTACCCTTCGCATTAAAACATTAAAAGGACATCATGCGTCTCATATCATGCATATCATACTCGTGCATGTAGCTTCAGCTATTTGTATTGCAGGATTCCCCCAGCGGGAACTACAAATATCCTTGTGAGGATCAAAATTGAAGGATTAGTTCTCAGACGACATGATTTTTCTCTTCTCTCCAGCACAAGTTGTATACTTGTATGGATCTTAACAATTGATGGTTTCTCCAATCGAGATTATCCCCCCAGCGAAATAGTTGTCTTTCGATGGACTCTAATGTCAGCAAAATTATCAACCAGGAATCCCCAGTGAAGTTTTCCATACGGTTTTCTTATGAAGTTTCCCCAGCGAAGCTTAATTTACTCCCAAGTGAGTCTCCTTCAGAAAGGATTGCTACAACGTTATTCAGGGTATTTTCCAGAGTTCTTTCAGACAAGAACCTTCTCAGCAAATTCTAGTGGCAGTGACTTCTACAAATTTGCTTCTTTGAGCCGTTCTTAGATGACCCGTCAAACTTCTGGTGTGTTTATTTCCCCTGTAAGTTTTCAAATACTCAACAGATAAATATCCACCAGGTAGGATGTTCATTCAATCTCAGGATATTTTCTCCAACTCAGAAGTTGATCCACATATCCACTTGCTACAACGCATTGTATGTACAATGCCAGCAAACTGAAGCTCATTACCATAGAAGTTTTTTAGTCACAGGTGCTGAACTTAATTCTTCTATCACCGATAAGGCTATCTGCATACAAATTGAAGATTTTGTCAACTCAGAAGTTGTTCAACATGTCTTTACATGTTCAGTAAGATCTCTCGTCAGCAGAATTGTCGGAAACAAAGATTTACCGACTTCATAAACATCTATACCACACCAGTGTGCTGAATATTGATTTGTTTATCCCCAGAGAAGCGTATTCTCGGGTGCGCTACTGAATTTGTTCTACTGATAACTCGGAAGTTACAAGGTCAAGACATTCAACATTCCATGGCTCCTCGCACCTTCAGGCACAACAATTATGATATTGTCCTAAGCCATATATCTTCGTTAAGGTTTGCGGGTATTCCTTAACTCTTTGAGATTTTCTGACAAATTATCGATCATATCTTCGTTAAAGTCTTCGGATATTCTTTAACTCTTTGAGATCTTCAGACAATTTCTCAATTATCTTCTTTGGGATCTTCAGACAATTTCTCAATTATCTTCTTCGAGATTTTCTGACAAATTCTCGATCTTATCTTCGTTAAAGTTTGCGGGTATTCTTTAACTCTTGGGAATTTTCTGACAAATTCTCAATTATATCAAACCTCTTAATTTTTTTAAATTCTTTTTCGCTTGAGAAGTTTGGTTTTCTTCTCATAGCATTTTCAATTAAACTTGTTGTTTATTGCTCATTTTGGTTACTCGGCTATCCCTAGTGTTGTCGAGATCCCCTGGTATTCTTCAGTTGTTACTGTTGTTGTTAGGGCATTCTGTTGGTGCTTAACAAGTTTATTCTCCTCGGGCGTTTCTTCCTTGACTCTGTGGTCAAGGTATTTTATCTGGTTGGGGTATCCCACGTAGGGCAAATTTTTTGGGTTTCTCTTAGTATTCAATTCTCTTCCACCTCGAACGTTCGAAAGCTGTCGCTTTTTCTCACTTATCAGGTTTAAGATGATTGAATAGGGGCAACTGTCGCACCCCAAAATTTACCCTCCTAAGTGTTGCACCCCAAATTTTACCCTGCTATTTTTCTAATCGCATTATATTTAAAATAAAAAACAGTCATTCACACATTGCATTTGCATCATTTCGTCGTATTTAAATTAACCAAAAGTTAGTTTAAATTGATGTTTGCATCGTTTTTAGTTGTAAAATACCTGTTATGTTACTTCATGCATTTTTACCTCTCTCTCTGTTTATTGCATTGATTTTTAAATTATTTATATGTCGATGATATCGATATTTCGATTTTATAAACAGACTGTTAAAAGCAATTCGATACTGTGCGAAAATTAGCGGAGAAAATATTTCAAGTTTTCATTTTTTACTCACTGCTTTATGAATCTACGTGTCGCGTAGATCATGAAAATGTGTTCTCCCTAATTTTTCGATACAATTTGAAGACTCGTATTTAACTGTAAGTATTTTAAAATCGGGTATTCTTTATTATCATTTTATTTTAATTTTAACCATTTCAATAATTTTTCTTTAATTTACAAGACTCTTAGTTTATTTTAATGTGTTCATATTATTTTTCGGATAATTTATTGTCCGAACTTTTACCATTTTCGACAATTTTAGGTGTCCACTTTTTATCTCAAAAAAATCAAAACAAATACTTTTGGGCTTGTCATTTTTTACCCAACCCATTTTTGTGGCCCATTTAGTCATGAGGGACATTTTAGGCATTATTAAAAAATTGTTAAACCTAATTTCCTAATATATATATGTGTCATAAGGCCACTGTTGGGGGGAGGAAAAAATTGAAAAAACATTGAAACGGCTACAAAAAAAAATTGGAAAGGGGAACTGACAATCAAAAAATTGGAACATAGAAATAAATTATAAACAAAAAAAAATCCATCTCCATCATCGGAACCCACTCAATCTCACATTCCTCTCTTCATTTGTTCCGACAGTCATCCTCCAAAACCCC
This sequence comes from Vicia sativa, assembly GCA_021764765.1. NCBI lineage: Eukaryota > Viridiplantae > Streptophyta > Magnoliopsida > Fabales > Fabaceae > Vicia > Vicia sativa. Next base: position 88,342,040 of record CM038792.1, on the reverse strand, counting down.
CTTCGGCTTCCTCTCTTCATCATTCCGTCCACAGCTTCATAAACCCAGACCACCGCCGCTGTCCCGTTCTCATCGCCGATACCCAACTTTCCCTCACCGGCGACCACACACTCTTCGTTCTGCCTCACAACCTCCTTCCACCGTGACCTCCTTTCTCTTCTCCATCCGTAACAGTCACCGTCACCACCAACAGCTCTCCTCAAACCGCCGCTCCTTCTGCAACTCTCGCAACCACCATCATAAACCCATCGTAACTCACCCCTCATCGAACCTCTCTTCAATCTTTCACCCAAACCGCGACGCCGCTGTCATTCCCTGTTACTTCAGCATTCGCCGCAGACCTGCATTCAAGGAGCTCGGTAAGATCAGTTTCTTTGCCTCTTTCTTATGATAATCTGTTCTGACTTGTGTTACTTGGTTTGAATCTGGATATTTGTTTCTCAATAGCTGCATCAGAAATGTTATACTTGTGTCGTTCGACTTGAATAGCGATTATGTTGATATAGTGTCTGTGAATCATGAATGTGTTCTTTGTTATCTTTGAAAATGTGATAACATGTGAATCTAGCTTTGATTTATACTTAACTAACCGTTAAATTTGTTTGAGTTTATAATGAAAACCTTGAAAAAGATGATCTTTATTACATTGGTCGGTTTTTTATCTTGAATTTGACAATACTCATGTGGATTAAGATTATTGAATTTCCATGCTATGTCATGTTTCTAAGTCAATTTAAAAGAAGTTTCGATGAAGGTTTGATATTGATATCGCGTTTATTCGCATGGGATATAACCAAGAAACTGTTCGGGCAGCCGGTCTACTTTGTATAATGGTTTTAAATTCGAGTCGGAAAGTACATTTTATTTGGTTTGTTCCGAATGATTGAAGTTGTGGTGAATAATGTTAGTGTATAGTTTCGATGAGAGTTCGACATCGACACGTTCATATGCGTAAGATGTGAACGAGAAACTGTTGGGATATCATATTACGGTGTTCTCTTTTTTTTTAAATTTTGATTGAAGTTTTACGATTGATGAATAATTGAAGTTTGACTTGGTTTCGATGAAGGTGATGTTGTTTCCGCGTTTATTCGCGTAGAAACTAACCGGGAAACCAATACTCGTGTCGGGGCAGCCATGCTATTATGCTATTCTCATTTTAATTAGAATTGTTGTGAAACTTATAGTGATAGTTCAGTCAAGAACACAGTGTTTGTGATAAGTAACTTTTTGTTGATTAGAATGATGAATGAGTAATGTGTTTCTATCATGTCAATGTTTCTACTCTTCTGTTTTTGTTTCTTTGTATTGTTTATGTCCGAGTTTTTGTTAATGGAAAAGAGACGAACAAATATGCAAGAGAGCTTCTATCCATTGTGTGATCAGTGATGTGAATTCCTTAGAGTTGTGTATATGTTATTAGGGGTTTTTACTGATATAGTTACATAGAATACATGAGTTCCTTTTACTTTCACTGTTAAATCTCTTTGAGTTGTTATTGCTTTATAGCCCTGTTAGAATTTTGTTAAATGAATGGTTGAAGTTTTTGCTGTTTCATTTAAGATTTCAGTTTGAATATGAACTTTTTATGAGTATTTGTTGAACTTGAATGTTGATGATGAGATCGTTTTTGATTTGCTATTGTGATGCTATAAAAAAAATATGTAGTTACAAATTTAAAAAAGGTGAGTCTGTTTGTGTAGAGTTGCTGTCCGGATTTCGTTTAGAGGTTTAGAGGTCCATTTTGAACTCAATTGCTCATTTTACAACTTGAATTTTGTCTTTTTGTTTCATCTGTGATCCGAAAACCGTGTTTACTTTTGAGTTTAATTGTTCGAACATGCTTGAAACCATGTGTTTGAATGCTGATTTTTGTACGAGCATGAGTTAATAACATGAGTTTTGTTTTGGTTTAAGATCATGTTTATCTTTAAGTTTTTTTTTTTGTGTGATAACACATTAAATAGTTGCTGCCCGAAACTTGATTTGGTTGGTAAAAGCTTGCGTGAATTTCATTTTTCCATGTTTCGGTTTTGGTTTAAATTATAACATGAATTTCAAACTCTTTGTTTCGTTTGTGAATCGATAAATCATGATAATTGTTTGACAATTTGATGTTCATGTTGCATTCATGTAATTTATCTCGATTTTATACTTTGTAAATAATAACTTGTTCATTATTTCTTTGGTTTCGATTACAATCCGTTGCTTATCCATGAACATTCATTTAATTGCAATTGCATTTCGTTCTAATTTATCGCAATTTTATTTCTTTTATCTCACTTATGCTACTAACATGTTTGCTATTTGTGTAGACATCCGAGGATTGATCGGAACTTTCAATTACTTTTAGCATACCTAAACTTTTATCATTAGCATTTTAATATTCATATTAGTATTTTTATTTAATATTTAATAATGTACATACAATATACTTGCATTTTTATTTTATTTTATACCTTATACTGTAAATTTAATTATACATATTATTTTTATTATTATACTTAGTATTGTAAATATACATATTATATTTATTTCTTATATTTAGTATTATATATACTATATACATAATATTTTTATTGCTTTATCCATTAATCGGTAAATAAATTCGAATTATGCTGTAATATAGTAGTTGCATGTCTTAGATTTAATTTCATAAATTTATTCTAAAGTTAACTAATCTAATAAAATACAATAGTTAATTAATATTTAAGTTTTACCGCATTTAGTTTCTGTTTGTATGCTTCTATTCTAATTAATTTACCGTTTTCTTTTTAATTTCAATTCATCCCCATTCGGAAAAATGTATCCCAATTCCATTGTTGCATTGTAATTAATTTATCATTTTTTTATTTTATTTTACAGTTTAATCCCCATTTATAATTCATGTGTCCCTCTCCCAAGAACAATTCTTGTAATAGTTACCTAGTGCACATTTATTTTATTTAATTTAACTGTCACTTACACAAAACCAAAAAAAAATAAAATCTTTTTTTAACTAATAATTGTAAATCATTTTTAACCCGTAAGTCGACAAAGCTACGAAGCGTCGCGATGACCACACATGCACACATGTACGCTTGATCCTGGGCCTTCTTACAGTGAGCCTATTTCGATTAATTGTTCCAATTAGTCGTTATAGTAGACTAGCCCACTTTGCTAGTACACATGTAATTTAATTATTTTTTATACTTAGGTTGGCCACCTTGTATGGGCTTTGTTGATTTTATTTGTTATTTACAATTATCTTGATCCTGATTCTTTCTCCATTCACCAAGTACTTAAAACACTTTCAATAAAAACTCGATCCAACGTCGAGTCTTCTTCTCAAACCTCGATCCAACGTTGAGTTATTTTCAAAAATGAATTTCTACAAAAAAGAACACTTGGATAAGATTTGTTTTAATGGTTAGAGGTTAGCCCAACGATTAAAACAAATCGAAGTTTCTAATTGATTAGAGGGTAACCCAATAAATTGAGAAACTTCAAATCCATGTTCTAAAATAAAAAACATGGTGCTATGGTATTTAATTGAACCGTTAGAGGATATCCCGACGATTTAATTAAAATGTAAAGTATTTGGGCCATTAGAGGGTAACCCAATGACTTAAATACTTTATTCCATACACTTAATAAAAGTGAACTTTGTTTCACCTCACTCTTTTCATAATAAATATTTTGGATGAGAGATGATCGGTTGACCTCAATCACCAATCTCGAGTATTGAATCGTTAGAGGATAGCCCAACGTTTTGGTACTTGTCATCCACAATTTAAAATCAATTCCAACACACTCAAACTTCTTTTGTGCGCTCAAAGCACCTTTTACCTTTAAATCATTTTTCAAGATTAGACATGATTCATTTATAATTGAGATGCTTCTTCCTCTATTCCCAAGGTTTTTGACTTCTTCACTTGAGTACTAGAGGTGTTCTCAAACCCTCCCTCATGTTGGCGCGTAGTCCTTTATTCTTTATCACACCTTGTGGACGTTAGACGAGTCTTCTCCTTTAAAAATGACGACCTTTCTTTTCATTTAAAATCAATCAACAAACAATCATTTTTTTAGAAGAACTACGGAGTTTTGACTTTCCCATTGCACGAGGGAATACGTAGGCACGCGGTTTCAAAACCGTGTCAAACTCAAAAATAATAAAAACATTTCTTCTCCCTTTCTTTCTCATTTCAAACTTAGAAGATCGTAAAAATTTTCACACTAACACACAACCACATTTTGAACTAAATGGGTACCATCGAGTACGATGGATGTAAGGGGTGCTAATACATTCCCCTTGCATAACCAACTCCCGAACCTATATCTCTTTAATTTCGTAGACCGTCTTATCCTTTTCTCTCGTGGGTTTTATCTATATTTTCCCGTTCTTCTTTTAGAACAAATAAAATTAGGTGGCGATTTCATTGTTTTTTTTGAAAATTCATTAAAATTGATTTTTTGAAAAAATCGAGTTGCTTCAGTTGGCGACTTCACTGGGGACATTTTCTCAAGCGAGTTAACCCTAGTTTAGTTGTTTGTGTGGTTGTGTGTTTATCGTTTTATTTTACTTTCTTCTTTGTACTTTATCTTATGTTTATGTTTCGGTTATTTATTTTTCTATGCTTCATTTATTATCTTGTTTATATATCCATTGTGTGGGAATTCTTGATGGGATTATTGATACATAGATAAGCCCACTACCCAGGCTTCTAGGTCACCTTTTTAGGAATAGAGGGGTTGCGTAGCCTAGGTCCACCTGACTCCATTGTCTTGTTGGCCGGCGAAGACTCCGGCTTAGAGTTGGTTGTTTTAAGGAGGTTGTTGGCCCGCGATAGTGCAGGACATCAATCTTTGGACAAATGACCTATAACTCTAAGTTTGTTCATGTTGTCCTAACCGAGACCAAACGCTCAAATTTTGGATTTCGAGCATCCCGTTAAGAGCCGTTTCTTGGGGTATACTTTTCCAAATACTATTACCACGTAGGCCTCTCGCGCGATGATAGTGTTTGTTAAAAGGGGATCTGAGACTCCAAGAAACACTTAGCAGAAAACCTTAAAACCATCATCTGGGTAATTATTGGGTAGAAAGCTTAGAGCCATCCTATCATAGGATCCCACCTAATTAAGTTGTTCTGATTACTTGTATCATCCCTGTCTTACATCTCTATGAACCTGGTGCTATCATTATGTTGCATTCCATTTTATATATGTGACATTGCATTTCATCACATCTTTTGCATTAATAACATTACATTTCATTATCTGCATGTTTCATACATTCAAGTTGTCGAAAGACTCATTTTGTTTGTCTCCGTCTTCAGTTGTTGATTTACTGTCAAGCTGATTCCTCTGCACAAGCACGGAACTAGAGCCAACGTCAAGAGAAGAATGGAATACCAAGAACAACACAATGCAGAAGTCCAAATGGAAATCGGTGATTTGAAGTCAGGCATGACTAAACTTACCGAAATGATGCAAGTTCGATCGCAGTGAACAACCTCAAAGGATGTAATTTACGAAGTCTCAATTCTTTGTTGATCCTCAATCTTCTCAGATGCCAGTTACTACTTGGCCAGAATTTGGGTTACCCCAAAATTATGTTCCGCCTACTGCAACTACTCCAATGGTTGGCGAGTCTTCCCGACAAGTTTTCCAGCTCCGGTTTTCCGAGCCTCAACCGATCATGCATCGCTCCTCATCGACCTTTTGTGCATCAACCTCTTGCAAGTTGCTTATGAGAATCCTCTCTTTGATTACCGTCGCGACACTCCACGAAGTGTGAGTCGAGAAGATTTTGATGAACTTGAAGAAGTCCATGAGCAATATCGGACTGGGAAGAAGGATGAGAGCTATGGAAGGCAACGATGTCTTTGGTATTCTGCAGAGAACATGTGTTTGGTTTACGATCCGTTATGCCTCATAAGTTCAAAACTCGATTTCGAGAAATACAAGGGCATACTTGTCCAAAAGTCATTTCTTGATGTACTTGAGGAAAATGTGCCTTATACGAGGAATGACAAGCTTCTTATCCACTGTTTCCAAGACAGCCTGAGTGGAGCTTCATTGAAATGGTATATGGGACTTGAGAAAGACCATATTCAATGCTTCCAAGATCTGATTAATGCTTTCATGAAACAATACCACTACAATCTTGACATGGCTCCTGATGCCGTCAATTGCAAAATATGTCTCGAGTGATAAGGAATCTTTTAAGGAATACGCTCAGCGGTGGAGAGCGGCCTCACAAGTTGAACCACCTTTATCTGAGAAAGAGCTCACTGGTTTGTTCATGGATACCTTATCTCCTTTATATTGGGAGAAGATGATTGGTAGTGTGTCCTCTCGCTTCACAGATTTGGTGGTTATTGGCCAAAGGCTAGAAGAGGGAATCAAGAGAGGAAAAGTGTCATTCGGTGAATGCTCCGTGGTGCCAAGAAATCTTTTGGAAACTTCCATAAGAAGAAAGATGGTGAAACTAATGTTGTCTCGATTGAAAGGAGAAGACCTCGTGTGAGCCTCAATACTATGACCAACGCAAGTAGATGCCATCACTCCTGCGGTCAAGGCTCAACAAATTGATTCCTCGGCCTTGTGGCGGACAAAATCGAACCATAATGCAAGGAATAGGAATCGGTTTGACCCTATTCCAATGACTTACACGCATTGTATCCTCACTTGGTTGAACTAGGTTTAATCACAACTAGGCCTCTAACTCCTCCGGATCCTCTCCCCGGATTCAGTCGATCTTCATTGTGAGTTCCACCAGGCTGCTGGTCACGATTTGGAGCATTACCAAGGCTAGAGTTCAAGAGCTAATCGAGCAAGGAGATAAATTTGGAGATCCTCCGCCAAATGTTATCAACAACCCATTGCCGGGAAAAAGTGGTGAAGAATGGGTCGAATATCCCATGTCACCTCCTAAAGCCGTGTTTGACAGATGACTCATCCTTATAGCGATTAGTCACTAGGCCATGTTTCTTTCTTTGCATTTTCCTAGTTTATGTTAAATTATTGCTTTCAAATCTTGTTTGTAATTTCAAGTTAATTTTAATGAAATGAGCATTGCACTCTTTTGATTCAAATAATTTTTGTTTTTCTTTCTTTTCAAATATATAGTTTCCTGTTTAATTTCTTTACCGAACTTTTGTTTTTGCAAAGATTGGAGGGAGGATGATAAAAACAAGATACCCATAATTGTTGTCGGTATGCTTTCGAATAAAACTTTGCTGATGATGTACAGGCATTGTTTCAATTCCTAAACACTGGAGAAATAAGGAAGTTAATCCCTTGTCACCCCTTCGAGCCTAGAAGTTGGAGTTTCTTTCTATACAAAAAAAAACCCGCAATTTTTAACCTGGGGCAGGGTAATTCTCAGTTTAATTCGGATGTGCATTTATTCAAGACACCTTTCAATAAAGGTTGCATTCAATCAACTTTCCTTCATACACATCAATAAGTGTCGAAGATGTCCTCCAAGTCAAAAAGTGATGATGATGGTTCCCCGTAATCATGAAAGTCAAGCAGTCACTGTCTTTTTTAAAAAAAATATATCAAAAAGAAAAAGCCGCTAAGTTAAAATTAAAAAGGCAACTTAGGCAAAAAAAATGGGGCATCCTGTTGACCGTAATCTTAAATGGAACGGTTTAAGCAAAAGTTAGGGATGACAAAATTCAAAAAAAGAGTTGACCAAAGTCCTCAAACAGCAAAATGTTGCAAAAAAGAAGTGACTGCTATTTCAAGAATATATCAACTTCTGAGCCATCATCAATATCAATGTACAATCTAAAATCTCTTGGAAACTAAATGCACAATCTGAATTAACTGAGCGTAGGACTGAAGAACATCACGAAGATTGGGTTGGGTACAAATAAATTTTGAGCCTTTATCCTTTGTTTCTTAAACCGTGAACCAGACACGTTCTGACCCTCAAAGACCTAATTGAAGCCAGGTTTCTTTTGAAAGCATACTACAACAAGGTTGCGTAATATGACTCCTAAGGTCTTTTGCAAATCAACTGTCTTGGTATATCCATACTTTTGTCTTTTCTTTCACTTTTAAATTTTTTTAAACCACTGTGTTTTAACCAGTAATCCATTTTCTATACAGCAATTACATCATTTCAAAAAAGATTTTTATTTCAAAACTTTTGCAAGAACTTTGCATTAAATTTAACATGTTTGAATAAACAATTTTTGCTTGTAATCAAGTTTTCCTCGTCAAGGAAGTCCAAACTGTTAGGAAACTTGGTCAGTGATCCTAATCTGGGGGCAAGTATTTTTCGGATCCTGTTGTGAATCAGTTCAAGATTTGTTGCTCAGTGCAAGTCATTATCAGAATTGTTTTAATCAGAAGATCTTTTTCAAGACTTATACCGGGGCACTCCTTTCCCCTTAGTATTTTCAAGAACTGAAGCCATTATCAATTTATCTTCAACAATCAGCAAATCTGGGGCAATCCCCAGGCAGCACTTCAGTCCTTCCTCCAAGGATCATCATTTTCGATACAATTCACAAGTGTGTTAGAAGTGTTTCTCAAGACATTTTCTCTCCAAGCAGAGTTGATAGTGTTCTCCGTGTTGAGGAATCAGAGTTCCCATCTTACCTCCACAAAAGAGTCAATCTCCGTTGTCATAAACGTCTGCATTACATACTACATGCATAGATCATTCATATATCATGCATCACAAAATTCATATATCATGCACAGCAAGAGTGTTTTATCCTCATTTGCATTTCCCGAGGTCTTGTTGCAGTCAATATCTTACCTTGTGGTCAAAATCCAACATACTTGGTACCTACCGTTTATTTCTCGATGTAGCTTGGATCATTTAAAATCGATTGTCTTTTCGTTTATCATCGATGTAGCTTCGGATCTTTTAAAATCGATTGTCTTTTCGGTTTATTTCTCGGATGTAGCGGATCTGTTTAAAATCGATTGTCTTTTCGGTTTATTTCTCGATGTAGCGGATCTGTTTAAAATCGATTGTCTTTTCGTTTATTCCCGATGTAGCTTCGATCTGTTTAAAATCGATTGTCTTTTCATTTATTTCTACGATGTAGCTTCGGATCTGTTTAAAATCTAATTGTCTTTTCCGGTTTATCTCGATGTAGCTTGGATCTGTTTAAAATCGATTGTCTTTTCAGTTTATTTCTCGATGTAGCTTGGATCATTTAAAATCGATTGTCTTTTCTAGTTTATTTCTCGATGTAGCTTCGGATCATTTAAAATATGATTGTCTTTTCGTTTATCTCACGATGTAGCGGATCTATTTAAAATCGATTGTCTTTTCAGTTTATCTCACGATGTAGCTTGGATCTATTTAGAATCTGATTGTCTTTTCCAGTTTATCTCCCTGATGTAGCTTCAGATTTGTTTAAAATCTGATTGTCTTTCGGTTTATCTCTCGATGTAGCCGGATCTGTTTAAAATCGATTGTCTTTTCAGTTTATCCCTCTGATGTAGCTTCGGATCTGTTTAAAATCTGATTGTCTACCACTAATTTCTATTTTCAAAGTCTCCCAATAATTACCACAAATTACCATAGAGTCTATCTCATATCATACATCATTCAAAAAATATGTCAAAAATTGCATTCAGCACTTTTCTATATTTTATTCACACATACCATTGCATCTCGGGCAAAATTTTGGGTTTTGATATTTAATTATCCCCACTGCGATAATATGAAGCTTGATCATCTTCATATCATCGGTTGAAGATATTTAAATAGGAACATTGTTGCAAATTTTACCACTATTTTCTAATCGCATTATATTTAAAATAAAAAAGTCATTCACACATTGCATTTGCATCATTTCGTCGTATTTAAATTAACCAAAAGTTAGTTTAAATTGATGTTTACATCGTTTTAGTTGTAAAATACATTATGTTACTTCATGCATTTTACCTCTCTCTCTCTGTTTATTGCATTGATTTTTAAATTATTTATATGTCGATGATATCGATATTTCGATTTTATAAACAGACTGTTAAAAGCAATTCGATACTGTGCGAAAATTAGCGGAGAAAATATTTCAAGTTTTCATTTTTTACTCACTGCTTTATGAATCTACGTGTCGCGTAGATCATGAAAATGTGTTCTCCTAATTTTTCGATACAATTTGAAGACTAAGTATTTAGCGTAAGTATTTTAAAATCGGGTATTCTTTATTATCATTTTATATTAATTTTAACCATTTCAATAATTTTTCTTTAATTTACAAGACTCTTAGTTTATTTTAATGTGTTCATATTATTTTTCGGATAATTTATTGTCCGAACTTTTACCATTTTCGACAATTTTAGGTGTCCACTTTTTATCTCAAAAAAATCAAAACAAATACTTTTGGGCTTGTCATTTTTTACCCAACCCATTTTTGTGGCCCATTTAGTCATGAGGGACATTTTAGGCATTATTAAAAAATTGTTAAACCTAATTTCCTAATATATATATGTGTCATAAGGCCACTGTTGGGGGGAGGAAAAAATTGAAAAAACATTGAAACGGCTACAAAAAAAAATTGGAAAGGGGAACTGACAATCAAAAAATTGGAACATAGAAATAAATTATAAACAAAAAAAAATCCATCTCCATCATCGGAACCCACTCAATCTCACATTCCTCTCTTCATTTGTTCCGACAGTCATCCTCCAAAACCCCCTTCGGCTTCCTCTCTTCATCATTCCGTCCACAGCTTCATAAACCCAGACCACCGCCGCTGTCCCGTTCTCATCGCCGATACCCAACTTTCCCTCACCGGCGACCACACACTCTTCGTTCTGCCTCACAACCTCCTTCCACCGTGACCTCCTTTCTCTTCTCCATCCGTAGATCACCACCAACTCTCCTCAAACCGCTCCTCGCAACTCTCGCACCACCATCATAAACCCATCGTAACTCACCCCTCATCGAACCTCTCTTCAATCTTTCACCCAAACCGCGACGCCGCTGTCATTCCCTGTTACTTCAGCATTCGCCGCAGACCTGCATTCAAGGAGCTCGGTAAGATCAGTTTCTTTGCCTCTTTCTTATGATAATCTGTTCTGACTTGTGTTACTTGGTTTGAATCTGGATATTTGTTTCTCAATAGCTGCATCAGAAATGTTATACTTGTGTGCGTTCGACTTCTGAATAGCGGTTATGTTGATATAGCTGTCTGTGAATCATGAATGTGTTCTTTGTTATCTTTGAAATGTGATAACATGTGAATCTAGCTTTGATTTATACTTAACTAACCGTTAGGCTGTTTGAGTTTATAATGAAAACCTTGAAAAAAGATGATGCTGTTCTGTTATTGGTCGGTTTTTTATCTTGAATTTGACAATACTCATGTGGATTAAGATTATTGAATTTCCATGCTATGTCATGTTTCTAAGTCAATTTAAAAGAAGTTTCGATGAAGGTTTGATATTGATATCGCGTTTATTCGCATGGGATATAACCAAGAAACCGTTCGGGCAGCCGGTCTACTTTGTATAATGGTTTTAAATTCGAGTCGGAAAGTACAATTTATTTGGTTTGTTCCGAATGATTGAAGTTGTGGTGAATAATGTTAGTGTATAGTTTCGATGAGAGTTCGACATCGACACGTTCATATGCGTAAGATGTGAACGAGAAACTGTTGGGATATCATATTACGGTGTTCTCTTTTTTTTTAAAATTTCGATTGAAGTTTTACGATTGATGAATAATTGAAGTTTGACTTGGTTTCGATGAAGGTGATGTTGTTTCCGCGTTTATTCGCGTAGAAACTAACCGGGAAACCAATACTCGTGTCGGGGCAGCCATGCTATTATGCTATTCTCATTTTAATTAGAATTGTTGTGAAACTTATAGTGATAGTTCAGTCAAGAACACAGTGTTTGTGATAAGTAACTTTTTGTTGATTAGAATGATGAATGAGTAATGTGTTTCTATCATGTCAATGTTTCTACTCTTCTGTTTTTGTTTCTTTGTATTGTTTATGTCCGAGTTTTTGTTAATGGAAAAGAGACGAACAAATATGCAAGAGAGCTTCTATCCATTGTGTGATCAGTGATGTGAATTCCTTAGAGTTGTGTATATGTTATTAGGGGTTTTTACTGATATAGTTACATAGAATACATGAGTTCCTTTTACTTTCACTGTTAAATCTCTTTGAGTTGTTATTGCTTTATAGCCCTGTTAGAATTTTGTTAAATGAATGGTTGAAGTTTTTGCTGTTTCATTTAAGATTTCAGTTTGAATATGAACTTTTTATGAGTATTTGTTGAACTTGAATGTTGATGATGAGATCGTTTTTGATTTGCTATTGTGATGCTATAAAAAAAATATGTAGTTACAAATTTAAAAAAGGTGAGTCTGTTTGTGTAGAGTTGCTGTCCGGATTTCGTTTAGAGGTTTAGAGGTCCATTTTGAACTCAATTGCTCATTTTACAACTTGAATTTTGTCTTTTTGTTTCATCTGTGATCCGAAAACCGTGTTTACTTTTGAGTTTAATTGTTCGAACATGCTTGAAACCATGTGTTTGAATGCTGATTTTTGTACGAGCATGAGTTAATAACATGAGTTTTGTTTTGGTTTAAGATCATGTTTATCTTTAAGTTTTTTTTTTGGTGTGATAACACATTAAATAGTTGATGCCCGAAACTTGATTTGGTTGGTAAAAGCTTGCGTGAATTTCATTTTTCCATGTTTCGGTTTTGGTTTAAATTATAACATGAATTTCAAACTCTTTGTTTTGTTTGTGAATCGATAAATCATGATAATTGTTTGACAATTTGATGTTCATGTTGCATTCATGTAATTTATCTCGATTTTATACTTTGTAAATAATAACTTGTTCATTATTTCTTTGGTTTCGATTACAATCCGTTGCTTATCCATGAACATTCATTTAATTGCAATTGCATTTCGTTCTAATTTATCGCAATTTTATTTCTTTTATCTCACTTATGCTACTAACATGTTTGCTATTTGTGTAGACATCCGAGGATTGATCGGAACTTTCAATTACTTTTAGCATACCTAAACTTTTATCATTAGCATTTTAATATTCATATTAGTATTTTTATTTAATATTTAATAATGTACATACAATATACTTGCATTTTTATTTTATTTTATACCTTATACTGTAAATTTAATTATACATATTATTTTTATTATTATACTTAGTATTGTAAATATACATATTATATTTATTTCTTATATTTAGTATTATATATACTATATACATAATATTTTTATTGCTTTATCCATTAATCGGTAAATAAATTCGAATTATGCTGTAATATAGTAGTTGCATGTCTTAGATTTAATTTCATAAATTTATTCTAAAGTTAACTAATCTAATAAAATACAATAGTTAATTAATATTTAAGTTTTACCGCATTTAGTTTCTGTTTGTATGCTTCTATTCTAATTAATTTACCGTTTTCTTTTTAATTTCAATTCATCCCCATTCGGAAAAATGTATCCCAATTCCATTGTTGCATTGTAATTAATTTATCATTTTTTTATTTTATTTTACAGTTTAATCCCCATTTATAATTCATGTGTCCCTCTCCCAAGAACAATTCTTGTAATAGTTACCTAGTGCACATTTATTTTATTTAATTTAACTGTCACTTACACAAAACCAAAAAAAAATAAAATCTTTTTTTAACTAATAATTGTAAATCATTTTTAACCCGTAAGTCGACAAAGCTACGAAGCGTCGCGATGACCACACATGCACACATGTACGCTTGATCCTGGGCCTTCTTACAGTGAGCCTATTTCGATTAATTGTTCCAATTAGTCGTTATAGTAGACTAGCCCACTTTGCTAGTACACATGTAATTTAATTATTTTTTATACTTAGGTTGGCCACCTTGTATGGGCTTTGTTGATTTTATTTGTTATTTACAATTATCTTGATCCTGATTCTTTCTCCATTCACCAAGTACTTAAAACACTTTCAATAAAAACTCGATCCAACGTCGAGTCTTCTTCTCAAACCTCGATCCAACGTTGAGTTATTTTCAAAAATGAATTTCTACAAAAAAAGAACACTTGGATAAGATTTGTTTTAATGGTTAGAGGTTAGCCCAACGATTAAAACAAATCGAAGTTTCTAATTGATTAGAGGGTAACCCAATAAATTGAGAAACTTCAAATCCATGTTCTAAAATAAAAAACATGGTGCTATGGTATTTAATTGAACCGTTAGAGGATATCCCGACGATTTAATTAAAATGTAAAGTATTTGGGCCATTAGAGGGTAACCCAATGACTTAAATACTTTATTCCATACACTTAATAAAAGTGAACTTTGTTTCACCTCACTCTTTTCATAATAAATATTTTGGATGAGAGATGATCGGTTGACCTCAATCACCAATCTCGAGTATTGAATCGTTAGAGGATAGCCCAACGTTTTGGTACTTGTCATCCACAATTTAAAATCAATTCCAACACACTCAAACTTCTTTTGTGCGCTCAAAGCACCTTTTACCTTTAAATCCTTTTTCAAGATTAGACATGATTCATTTATAATTGAGATGCTTCTTCCTCTATTCCCAAGGTTTTTGACTTCTTCACTTGAGTACTAGAGGTGTTCTCAAACCCTCCCTCATGTTGGCGCGTAGTCCTTTATTCTTTATCACACCTTGTGGACGTTAGACGAGTCTTCTCCTTTAAAAATGACGACCTTTCTTTTCATTTAAAATCAATCAACAAACAATCATTTTTTTAGAAGAACTACGGAGTTTTGACTTTCCCATTGCACGAGGGAATACGTAGGCACGCGGTTTCAAAACCGTGTCAAACTCAAAAATAATAAAAACATTTCTTCTCCCTTTCTTTCTCATTTCAAACTTAGAAGATCGTAAAAATTTTCACACTAACACACAACCACATTTTGAACTAAATGGGTACCATCGAGTACGATGGATGTAAGGGGTGCTAATACATTCCCCTTGCATAACCAACTCCCGAACCTATATCTCTTTAATTTCGTAGACCGTCTTATCCTTTTCTCTCGTGGGTTTTATCTATATTTTCCCGTTCTTCTTTTAGAACAAATAAAATTAGGTGGCGATTTCATTGTTTTTTTTGAAAATTCATTTAAATGATTTTTTTGAAAAAAAAAACGAGTTGCTTCACTAAGCTAAGGGTTTCATCTTCAAGGAATACACTCCTTTGAATTTCGTCAATGAACAAGATCAAGACTTTATTCCCTTGTATTTCTCATAAGATCATTGCATCACTTGAGGTTGGCCAGAGATAGGTTTTTATTCGTGCATTACAAGTTTCTATCTAATCGATACATCATTTTTTCCTTGTTAGAAGTTTCATCGCCCTCTAAGAGGTTTTGCTAATATAAGACTCTTCTTGTGTTAGTATTATCAGAGGGAAAGATGTAGAAATTAATCATTAGTTCTGTAAATCTTATTTTGTTTGAGATGAATTTTTGCATGAAGAAGGAGATTGTGATTAAGACATCTTGTTTCTATCATTAACATGAATCTTGATTATTTTGAATTTAAGATTCGCTTAAATTAATTTAAGAGTTCAGTGCAGTTATGAGCGTTATTTTTGTTCATGGAAGTTAATTTGAGTTTGATTCAGAATTATGGTTCAATTGGTATTCATTCAAGTACTAATCAAAGAACGATCTAAGTTTATCTTAAAATCATTCAACATGGAAAGTTTCATGCAAAATGTTGATAATTTCATTCAAATGTTTCTTTCAAGATTCAATTTTTTTTACAAGCACTATGGAAGAGGAGATTAATTTGATTCTATACAAGGACTAAAATCTTGGAGCCAAGTTTCAAATTCGAATTACAATTTTATTCAACAAGCAAATGTATTGGTACAAGAGATACAAGTTAACATAGACATGGCCGAATCTTTTTACAACGATACAAGGTCGTTACAATTACAAAATTTCAAATTTACAAAACCATTCCAAAGAAGTTTCCTAGGATTTATAAGAAGAGTTTGTTATTCAAATTTTCTTGCTCCATGGTCCATATTCTTGCAAATTTTTCAGTTTGTTAGCCAAGCTTTGCCATCTCCAAAACTCACCATGGTCCATACATGAAACACAAAAAACAATGGTTAGCAATTTAATTCCATCAAAAAAACAGAATTATTGTGAACAATTTATGTTATGACTCATCGTTAGGGATGATAGCAAGAATCAGAATGCAAGGGATTTTCAATTTATGTTCAAATACTTTTAAGCCTCATACAATTAGAATTTTGTTTTGATCATTGGCTAGGGTTCTCTCTACAAATCATAACCAAAGTTGGTTCACAAAGAGAACTAAACTCAAATTTTCATCATAGTTAATAGGATGACACATAATTTACAAAGCAACCTCACTAATTATTTGGATCATTGGCTGAAAATAAACCTATTGCAAAGCACAACAGTAGGGATAAAACCCAAAGGCAGCATAGTTATCAGCATAGTAGAGAGCAGTAGGAGCAGAGCAGAGCAAACAAAGCCATAATTATCAAGACAACCAGCCCAATAGAAAAAGCAACAGCAAGTTTATGGCTAAAAGGAGCAGAGCAAGCAATACAAGCAACAGGCAACACAGAATGTAACGCCCGTTTTATTTAATATTAATATTTATGAATTATGTTTGGTGATTGTTTTGACAACGAAAATAATTATATTAATCGGTAAAATATTATTCGGACAGATAATTAATTCCCCGAGATTATATTAATAGATTGAGTTAATAATATAATTTGATGATAAAATTTAATGATATAATTAGTGTGTTAGGAAGAGAGAAGGGTGAGAGAAGTAATTACTAAAGTTGGGTTTCTCACCCCTAGTTGGTATGACCACATTCATATAAAACCATTTTCTCCTTCACTTTCCAAACACAACACCAAAACACATTTATAGAAACTTGGAGAAAAGCTAGGGCTTGAGAGGAAGAGAGAACAAGAAGAAGAGCAAAGCTTGGTTGGAGAATCATCTTGAATACCCAAAAATTGCTAGGTAAGGGGTTTGATTTCCATTTCATTTACCTTGGGCTTGATGGATTATAGTTTGGGTGAGGATGAAACTTGATAGTTGATTTCATAAGAGTTTGTTGATTGATTGTTAGAGTGGTTTAGAAAGGGTGGATTTGGAGTATGGTTGGTGGGTATGTTAGGTGTTAACTTGTAAAAATTAGAGTATAGAAATGGGAAGGAGAACCATGGTAGAAGAATGAGAAAAACCCAAATAGATGGAGTTTTCACGCAGGCGAAACAACACGGGCCGTGTTGCTTCAACACGGGCCGTGTTCCCCTTTTAGAATGGAAGTTGAATTATGCAGACCAAGCAACACGGGCCGTGTTGTCCCACACGGGTGCCCGTGTTGTTGCACTGTCTTGGGGCAATTTTGCGCGTTTCTGGGAGCTTTACAACACGGGCCGTGTTGTCCCACACGGGTGCCCGTGTTGAGGTGGCTGTAGCCTTAAATTTTCTGATTTTCTCACTTCCTTTCGAACCCGATTATATTCCGATTTTAAGGTTGATGTTTATAACTTATATCGGTAATTAAGAATGACTTCCGTGATGATTAATTATATTTTTACTATCTTTCCGTTTTGGAAATTGAAGGATTAATTGATGATGAGATTTGCGATGGTGTATTTAATTATGAATACTTGTTGTTTATGCGATGTGATGACATGTTTATGTGATGTGAATAAATATGGCGAAGTATACTTTATGTTTATGCGATGCGATGACATGTTTATGTGATGTGAATAAATATGGCGAAGTAGACTTTATGTCAATTGTGATGAGCGATGATGATATGTTGTTGAGTGGTCTTTATTTTGAGTCACATACATTTCATAAGCGAAGAGGGCTTTTATGCCAAGCGATGAAGGCTTTTATGCCGAGCGAAGATGGGCTTTATGCCTTGTGTCCCTAATTACGGACAAGCGATGGGTACCACATGCATGACATAGTCGAGTCTCATGGAGTCCATTATGTTTATTTTGGAGTTGGTTGTGTCTTATGTTCGAGCTGTTTATCATTAAGTCCTTAATTGATGAATGATAATTGAATTGCGACGTTACATGGCGTTTGGTGTTGATGCGAGTTTAATGATTGTGTGATGGAGTTAAAGTGTTGGTTTATACACTAAATGTTAATTTAAAGTATGTAAGTTTAAATACATGTTGACATACTTTATTTACCTCATATCATTTATAATTTCAACTATCTATAAATTCCATTATTGCCTTGAAGCATATGTTTTGGAATTATCTCACCCCTTTACTTGTTTCGCCGCTACCCATATAATGGTAACGTGCAGGTGATCCCCGAGGATGAGGAGGATTAGCTCGAGTCACTTTATTTTGTGTCGTTCTGCTCTGGTCGTAGTAACACTCGGGATTTGGGCGATGACATTATTTTGATAGGATAGTTTGTATATACTATCTTATTATGTGATGACCTTATGTATTGATGACAACATGATGTTATGTATATTTGTAAAACATATCCGCTGTGTTGTGAATATTCATATGTACGTATGATGAATTATGTATGATTCGGTATATCCGATTTTTGATGAGAATTATAATGCTAATTGCTAGAGATGCGAAGATGTGATGCCTCAATTTTGTGTAATTGAATTTTGAAACTCTGATTTTATTATATAATTATGCGGGGTAGAATTGGGGTGTTACAATAGTGGTATCAGAGCAGGTCGGTCTGTCCGGCCAAGTTGTTGAGTTTGTTGTTGTCTAACAATCAAGTATTGTTATTTGTTGATTCTAATCCTTGTTTTGTTGTGAGCAGAAGTTGTTATGGCTGGTAGAAATGCTGGTAGACATGCTGGTGGGAATGCTGGTAGGAATGATGATGCCATTGCCGCTGCTATGCAGGAGATGGCTCAGGCTTTCCAAAACCCGCCGAATGCTGACGAGAACGCCGGGACTCGTAGTTTGGCGACCTTCCAGAGGGAGAATCCACCTACTTTCTACGGGAAGTATGATCCTGAAGGTGCTCTAACCTGGTTGAAGGAGATTGAAAGAATCTTTCGAGTGATGGATTGCACTTTTGCGCAGAAAGTTCGTTATGGTACTCATAAGTTAAGTAAGGAGGCGGATGATTGGTGGGTTGACACCCGTCGAAGGCTTGAAGGTGCTGGTGAAGAGATAACGTGGGAGGTTTTCGTAGGGAGTTTTGAGGAAGTATTACCGGAAGATGTTCGGGGAAAGAAAGAGATCGAGTTCCTTTCACTGAGGCAAGGGAGCATGTCCATCACTGATTATGCTGCGAAGTTTATTGAGTTGGCTAATTTCTATCCCCACTTGAGGATGAGGTCTTGAGTTTTCAAGTGCATTAAGTTTGAAAATGGCTTGCGTCCTGAGATTAAGAAGGCGATCGGTTATCAGAAAATCCGTGTCTTTGCGGATTTGATTGATAGTTGTAGGATCTTTGAAGAGGATAGTAATGCACATTATAAGGTATTGTCTGATAAGAGGAGCAAGGGCCAGCTGTGGGAAGCCTTACGATGTCCCAACTGGTAAAGGGAAGCAGCATTTCAAGGACGCAGGACTAGTGGGGGAGATGCTCCTGCTAGTATTGTTTGTTACAAATGTGGAAAACCTGGCCACAAGAGTAATGTTTGTAGGAGTGATGGGAAGACTAAAGAGAATGAAGTAAGGTGTTTCCGATGCGGTGAAGTTGGCCATGTGATTCGTGATTGCAAGCATAGAGATGTGGTTTGTTTTAATTGTGGTGAAGGAGGTCACACCAGTCCTCAATGTAAGAAGCCCAAGAAGACGCAAGGAGTGGGAAAGGTGTTTGCCTTGTCGGGTGCTCCGACGGCAAACGAGGATGGACTTGTTCGAGGTACTAGTTTCATTAATAGCATTCCCTTATTACTATTATTGATCTGGTGCTACTCATTGTTTTATTCTCGATTGTGTTAAGAGGTTGGGTCTTACTTTGTCATCTCTAGATAGAGATATGGTGGTGGAAGTTCCGGCTAAGGGAACGATTACTACTTCTTTTGTGTGTGCAAATTGCCCTTTATCAATCTTTGGTAGAGACTTTGTGGTGAATCTTATTTGCTTACCGCTTGTTGGGTTGGACGCGATTTTGGGTATGGATTGGTTGAAAGCTAACTATGTCCATATCAATTGCTATGACAACACGGTGAGGTTTTCTTCCTTAGCGGAAGAAGATCAAACTATGTTGGTGTCGACGAAACAATTGAAGGAGTTCATGAAAGATGAAGCATCGGTTTTCTTGTTGATGGCGACTACATCGTGGAGAGTCAATCGATTATTGCAAACTTTCGGTGGTGTGCGACTTTCCCGAAGTGTTTCCTGACGAGATTCCTAGTGCACCTCCAGAAAGAGAAGTGGAGTTTTTTGTGGATCTTGTCCCTGGTACCAGACCTATTTCCATGGCGCCATACAGGATGTCCGCATCGGAGCTAGCAGAATTGAAGAGTCAATTAGAAGATTTGCTCGAGAAGAAGTTTGTCAGACCAAGTGTGTCACCATGGGGAGCTCCTGTGTTATTGGTAAAGAAGAAAGATGGTAGCATGAGGCTTTGTATTGATTATCGTCAGTTGAATAAAGTAACTATCAAGAATAGGTATCCACTTCCTAGGATTGATGATTTGATGGACCGGTTGGTTGGTGCTCGCATGTTTAGTAAGATTGATTTGAGATCGGGTTACCATCAAATAAGAGTGAAAGAAGAAGATGTTGAAACGCTTTCGGTATGGACATTACGAGTATTCGGTGATGCCTTTTGGTGTCACTAATGCACCGGGAGTATTCATGGAGTACATGAACCGTATTTTCCATCCTTACTTGGATAGTTTTGTGGTTGTTTTTATTGATGATATTCTGGTTTATTCTAAATCGGAGGAAGAGCATGCAGAACATTTGCGCATTGTGTTGGAAGTTCGAGGAGAAGAAGGTATGCTAAGTTGTCAAAGTGCGAGTTTTGGTTAGGTGAAGTGAGCTTTTAGGGCATGTCATTTCGGTGATGGCATTGCGGTTGATCCTTCTAAAGTTGATCTTTGTGTTAAGATGGGAGACTCTAAGTCATTCGAGATTAGAAGTTTCTTGGGTTTGGCTGGTTATTATAGGAGGTTCATTGAAGGTTTTTCTAAGTTGGCACTTCCTTTGACAAAGTTAACTTGTAAAGGAGCTGCTTTTGTGTGGGATGTCAAGTGTGAAGAAAGTTTTGTTAAATTGAAGAAGAGGTTGACAACGGCACCGATCTTGATTTTACCTAATCCTGAAGAACCGTTTGTGGTTTATTGTGATGCTTCTATGATGGGTTTAGGTGGTGTGCTTATGCAAGGTGGCAAGGTGGTTGCTTATGCTTCGAGGCAATTGAAGATTCATGAGAAGAACTATCCTACTCACGATTTGGAACTTTGGTTGTTTTGTGCTTAAGATTTGGAGGCATTATCTTTATGGTTCTAGATTTGAAGTGTTTAGTGACCATAAAAGCTTGAAATATTTGTTTGATCAAAAGGAGCTTAATATGAGACAAAGAAGGTGGCTTGAATTGTTGAAAGATTATGATTTCATTGAATTACCATCCGGTAGCGAATGTGGTGGCGATGCTTTAAGTCGAAAGACTTTGCATATGTCACTTTTGATGGTGAAAGAGTTGGAATTGATTGAACAATTTAGAGATATGAGTCTTGTAATAGAAGTGGCCCAAGAGTGTTATTTTGGGAATGTTGAAGATCGATGGATTTCCTTGATAGCATTAAAGAAGCTCAAAAGCTTGATGTGAAACTTGTGGATTTGTTGGTTAGTATTGGACAAACTGAAAGTGAAGATTTCAAGTTGGATGCTCAGGGTGTTTTAAGATTCCGAGGTAGGATTTGTATTCCCGATGATGTTGATTTAAAGAGGATGATTTTGGAAGAAAGTCATAGGAGTAGTTTGAGTATTCATCCTGGAGCGACCAAAATGTATCAAGATTTGAGAAAACTGTTTTGGTGGTCGGGTATGAAAAGAGAGGTGGCTCAGTTTGTTTATGCTTGTTTGACTTGTCAAAAGTCTAAAGTGGAGCACCAGAAACCTGCAGGGTTGATGCAACCGTTGGAGATCCCGGAATGGAAATGGGATAGCATTTCTATGGATTTTATATGGGTTTGAATACACAAAGAGGACACGATGCGATTTGGGTGATTGTTGATAGGCTTACGAAGTCGACTCACTTTATTCCTATTAAAATCACTTATCCCGTATCGAAGTTGGCGGAGATTTATACGCATGTGATTGTTAGATTGCATGGTATTCCTTTGTGTATTGTTTCGGATAGAGATCCGAGGTTCACTTCTGAATTTTGGAAAAGCTTGCAAGAGGCTTTAGGTTCTAAGTTGAGGTTGAGTTCGGCTTATCATCCTCAAACTGATGGTCAAACGGAAAGGACGATTCAATCGTTGGAAGACTTGTTGCGCGCTTGTATTCTTGAGCAGGGTGGTTCATGGGATACATACCTTCCTTTGATTGAGTTTACATATAATAACAGTTTTCATGCTAGCATTGGAATGGCACCGTTTGAGGCATTATATGGTAGGAGGTGTAGAACTCCTTTGTGTTGGCACGAGTCAGGTGAGAGTGTAGTGCTTGGACCCGAATTGGTTAGGGAGACTACGGAGGCGGTGAAGATGATTAGAGAAAAGATGAGGATTTCTCAAAGTCGTCAAAAGAGTTATCAGGATAAAAGAAGAAAAGATTTGGAATTTCAAGAAAGTGATCATGTGTTTTTGAGAGTTACGCCTACAACCGATGTGGGACGAGCATTGAAGTCAAAGAAGCTAACTCCTCGCTTTATTGGTCCTTATCAGATTACTAGTAGAGTGGGAAAAGTGGCTTATCGGGTGGCGTTACCGCCAAATCTTTCAAACTTGCATGATGTTTTTCATGTATCACAACTTCGGAAGTATGTCCCGGATCCTTCACATGTGATTGAGATGGATGACATTCAAGTTCGGGAAAATCTTACGGTGGAAACGATGCCTTTGAGGATTGAGGATCGTGAGATGAGGTCCCTTCGTGGCAAAGAGATTTCCTTGGTTAAGGTTGTTTGGATTGGAGCAGCGGGTGAAAGTGCAACGTGGGAGTTGGAGAGTAAGATGCGAATTGTATCCGAGCTTTTAGTCGTAATTTCGAGGACGAAACCTTTTAGTGGGGGAGTTTGCCTGCTTTATTTAATATTAATATTTATGAATTATGTTTGGTGATTGTTTTGACAACGAAAATAATTATATTAATCGGTAAAATATTATTCGGACAGATAATTAATTCCCCGAGATTATATTAATAGATTGAGTTAATAATATAATTTGATGATAAAATTTAATGATATAATTAGTGTGTTAGGAAGAGAGAAGGGTGAGAGAAGTAATTACTAAAGTTGGGTTTCTCACCCCTAGTTGGTATGACCACATTCATATAAAACCATTTTCTCCTTCACTTTCCAAACACAACACCAAAACACATTTATAGAAACTTGGAGAAAAGCTAGGGCTTGAGAGGAAGAAGAGGAGAACAAGAAGAAGAGCAAAGCTTGGTTGGAGAATCATCTTGAATACCCAAAAATTGCTAGGTAAGGGGTTTGATTTCCATTTCATTTACCTTGGGCTTGATGGATTATAGTTTGGGTGAGGATGAAACTTGATAGTTGATTTCATAAGAGTTTGTTGATTGATTGTTAGAGTGGTTTAGAAAGGGTGGATTTGGAGTATGGTTGGTGGGTATGTTAGGTGTTAACTTGTAAAAATTAGAGTATAGAAATGGGAAGGAGAACCATGGTAGAAGAATGAGAAAAACCCAAATAGATGGAGTTTTCACGCAGGCGAAACAACACGGGCCGTGTTGCTTCAACACGGGCCGTGTTCCCCTTTTAGAATGGAAGTTGAATTATGCAGACCAAGCAACACGGGCCGTGTTGTCCCACACGGGTGCCCGTGTTGTTGCACTGTCTTGGGGCAATTTTGCGCGTTTCTGGGAGCTTTACAACACGGGCCGTGTTGTCCCACACGGGTGCCCGTGTTGAGGTGGCTGTAGCCTTAAATTTTCTGATTTTCTCACTTCCTTTCGAACCCGATTATATTCCGATTTTAAGGTTGATGTTTATAACTTATATCGGTAATTAAGAATGACTTCCGTGATGATTAATTATATTTTTACTATCTTTCCGTTTTGGAAATTGAAGGATTAATTGATGATGAGATTTGCGATGGTGTATTTAATTATGAATACTTGTTGTTTATGCGATGTGATGACATGTTTATGTGATGTGAATAAATATGGCGAAGTATACTTTATGTTTATGCGATGCGATGACATGTTTATGTGATGTGAATAAATATGGCGAAGTAGACTTTATGTCAATTGTGATGAGCGATGATGATATGTTGTTGAGTGGTCTTTATTTTGAGTCACATACATTTCATAAGCGAAGAGGGCTTTTATGCCAAGCGATGAAGGCTTTTATGCCGAGCGAAGATGGGCTTTATGCCTTGTGTCCCTAATTACGGACAAGCGATGGGTACCACATGCATGACATAGTCGAGTCTCATGGAGTCCATTATGTTTATTTTGGAGTTGGTTGTGTCTTATGTTCGAGCTGTTTATCATTAAGTCCTTAATTGATGAATGATAATTGAATTGCGACGTTACATGGCGTTTGGTGTTGATGCGAGTTTAATGATTGTGTGATGGAGTTAAAGTGTTGGTTTATACACTAAATGTTAATTTAAAGTATGTAAGTTTAAATACATGTTGACATACTTTATTTACCTCATATCATTTATAATTTCAACTATCTATAAATTCCATTATTGCCTTGAAGCATATGTTTTGGAATTATCTCACCCCTTTACTTGTTTCGCCGCTACCCATATAATGGTAACGTGCAGGTGATCCCCGAGGATGAGGAGGATTAGCTCGAGTCACTTTATTTTGTGTCGTTCTGCTCTGGTCGTAGTAACACTCGGGATTTGGGCGATGACATTATTTTGATAGGATAGTTTGTATATACTATCTTATTATGTGATGACCTTATGTATTGATGACAACATGATGTTATGTATATTTGTAAAACATATCCGCTGTGTTGTGAATATTCATATGTACGTATGATGAATTATGTATGATTCGGTATATCCGATTTTTGATGAGAATTATAATGCTAATTGCTAGAGATGCGAAGATGTGATGCCTCAATTTTGTGTAATTGAATTTTGAAACTCTGATTTTATTATATAATTATGCGGGGTAGAATTGGGGTGTTACACAGAACAACACAGGCAGCCTCAGAAAAAAGCAAATACTAGTTCCAACACATTTTAAAACTTAGTTGGACCAAGAGATAAAGAAACCAACAGCAAGCCCTTTGTTCTAGATTACAAACAGAAAAACCAAAACCAAGCAACAGAAGCATAAAACAGAAAAACCAAAACCAAGGCAACCTCTATTCCAGATCAAACCAAAACCAAGCAACAGAAGCATAAACCAGAAAAAACCACAATCAAGCAAGCTTTCCTTTGTTCCAAATCACAAAACCAGAAGCCAATAACCATAACCATAAAGCCAAGTTCCAAAACCAGAAACAGAAACAGAGGCAACAAAATTAAAACGATAGACAAGCAAACTTTTGTTCCAAAAATCACAAAACCAGAACCCATCCAACAGGAACACAAAGCAAACCCCCAAGCTAGAACACAAAACCCTAATTATCATCACATTCCTACACCCTAATCCCTTTAGAAATAAAAAAAAGGGCAAAAACAAAACAAGTTCAGAAAGGTAATACCGGGTTCACGTAAGGGAGGAGACGGTTGCGAGCACGTGGCCGTCGTCCTTCTCCTTCTCTCATGCTTTCTTTTAACCGCCCCGCCACCGTTAGGGTTTCGAAAACCCCTTTTTAGACCCCGACCATATCATTCACCATCTGCAAAAATAAACATCAGAAACATAAAGAGGATAGAGAGGCGAGTCAAAAACATAAGAAATAATGAAGTTCTGGCGCGACCGTCGCGATTTCCGGCGAGGTGTGAGAAGAGAGAGCAAGAGAGTTTCACGAAGAGAGAAAGAGAGTTGTTTAGTTTTCTGATTAGAATGTTTTTTTTCTTAATTAGTTTTGTTTTATTATTATTTTTAATCTAAGTAGGGTGTCTTGGGTTGGTGGTGACAAGTGTCACCACCTTGTTTATTTCTTTATTTTTATCCTAAGCTAGGTGTTTTGGGTTGGTGGTGACAAGTGTCACCACCTTGCTTTTCCTGATTACTTTTATTTTGTTTATATTTGATAAATGTGATTCCATCATGGTGAGTGTTTTTTTGGAAAGAAGATCAGACGCATTAGAATTGCTAGTACGTTGTGAACTCTCGCTGACCAGCCACACAAGACCAGATGGGTTTCTTCATGGACTTGGGCTCTTCTTGCTTCCGACACCCCCCAGAATCACTGCAATATCAGGCCCATTTCTAAACTCTCATCTTTTAAATTATTTTATTTTTATTTAAATGATTTAATTTTTGTGCGATGTACTAAATAATAATTAGTTCTGATAGTTTTTATTTGATAATTTATCGATTAAACTATTAGTCGATTTCTTATCAAATAGGAAAAATCTATTCTAATAATTATTTAAATTTCTGATTGTATTGTGTGATAATTGTTTGTTTGTTCGCTTATACTGTATCTATTCACTATTGTATACTTTGCACCACCAATATAAAATTAATCCGATCTTTCTTTGATTGGCTCATAAGCCAATTTCTTAAAGGGTCTCATAGTTGGGGATGGGCATGGCCATCCTCACGAGGTTAATTAAAGCCCTTGTTGCTTTAGTTAATCATAACCCGAAAATAACATTGGTCCATATACCAATTTTCCATGCACCAGGGTCTCATAGTTGGGGATAGGAGCACCTATCCTCACGAGATTAATCAAGTCCACATACTTGGTTAATCATCACCTGAATCATTCCTTCTCCTTCGGTCCGTTACCAAACCCCATCGAAAACACTTTCACAATTAATTTACAAACCTCGATCCAACGTCGATTGAATTTTCAAAATTCTTTTCATAATAAAAACCCAAGTATTTAAATCGTTGGTTGCTAGACCAATTGTTTAAACACTTGTAAAAAATGAACTTCGATTCTTTAAATCGTTGGATGCTAGTCCAATTGTTTAAAGATTCTTAATAACATGAACTTTGTTTCACTTCACTCTTTTCTTAAGAAAACTTTTGGGATGATAGACGACTCGTTGAGCATTGAGCTCATCTTGTTTCTAGTATTTGAATCGTAGGATGCTAGTCCTATTGTTCGGTACTTTTCACCCACCTAAAATCAATTCAACTCACTCAAAAATCCTTTTCGCTCATATGCGACTATCAAAACTCTTTTCTTACAAAGAGTGTGCAATAGCCATTTCGAACATGGATAAAGACTTAGGCTTTTCAAACAAACTAAATAAGTCCAAATTCAAGTATTTGAAATGTCTAATGCACAATTTTTCTTATAAAATCAATACAACCAATTTGAAATAATTTTGAGAAGAACTACGGAGTTTTGACTTTCCCATTGCACAAGGGAATACGTAGGCACACGGTTTCGAAACCGTGCCAAACTCAAAATAATAATAAACAAACCCTTTTTCCTTTTGTATTCATAACTTAGCAATAAACACACACACAAACACTTTAGAACTAAATGGGTCCCATCGAGTACGATGGATGTAAGAGGTGCTAATACCTTCCTCTTACATAACCGACTCCTGATTCCATGTTTTTGGTCGTAGACCGCCTTATCCGCATCTGTGGGGTTTTTATCTATATTTTTCCGTTCTTTTTAGAACAAATAAAATTAGGTGGCGATTTCATTTTTTTATAAAAATTAAATGACTTTTGAAAAACGAGTTGCTTCACTTATTCACTTATTCTCATTTATAAAATTACTGTAATCCCCCCCCCCTTTATTAGCATCTTGAAATCGTGCGTCCATTTATAAAAAAACATAGGTAACTTATTCTTATTTATACAAATAATTGTATACATAGTTGAATTTATAAAATTATTTGTAACTTATATTTTCGTATATAAAATAATTGTATACGAGTTGCTTCACTTATTCACTTATTCTCATTTTTTATTTTTTATCATTGATTTTTTATGATTATAATTTGTCATTAACTTTCATGACTACAATTTAACATTTTTTTATCATGATTTAAATTATAAAGTTAATTTGAAAAGATTTTTATATATTTTAGTTATTTCATAGGTTTAAAAAAATTACAAAATCTCAATTAATTTGTTTTTATTAACCTTTTTATAAAAAGCTAAATAATTTCAAAACATATTTTATTAAAAAAGGATCTAAATAATTATAAAATCATTTTTATTCTTATGTTTTTAGAATGATAAACAAAATATTTAATCTTGAAATAAAAAGTTATAATTTATAGGGAGAAGGGTAATCGTAGTTTTTATAGATATTTTGTTAAGTTGTATCATATTACTTAAAAAATATGTGATTTTTACGTTTATAAGCACCTTGAACCCGTGTATCCATTTAGATTTTTTTTATGACTTATTTGTCCTTTATAAAAATAATCGTATAAATAGTTGAATTAATTTCATTTATAAAATTATTCGTAACTTATTCCCATTTATATAAAAAGTTGTAACTTATTTCATTTTTAAAAGTAATTGTATCATTAAATTTGTATATTTTATCATTATTTTTGTATAATTATCACTTATCATTAAATTTTCACGATTATAATTTATCATTAAATTTTTATGACTATCATTTAACATTTTTTTAATCAAGATTACTATTATAAAGTTAATTTGAAAAGATTATGATAAGTTTTAGTTAATTTATAAGTTTAAAAAATTTCAAAATCTAAATTGATTTTATTTTGTTTTATTAATCTATATAAAAGTTTAAATAATTTCAACATATATTTTATTTCAAAATATATGAATAACATTCAAAATCAGATAATTTTTTAAATGTTATTTAAAATTATATCGCTTATTTTTATTAATTAAATTGAATAGAATTTTAATAGATCAATTAATCTTTTAGAAACAATCGATATCATTTAATTAATATGAATAAATAAAATCAATTTAATTGTAAGATTTCAAAGTATTATTTAATGGTAAGACTTTCATTGGTAAACAACAAAAATATTAATTATGAAAGTTGACATATTACAAATGGAAATAGAGTCATTGAATTCATTCACCTTCCTAACATTTACTTTAAAAGGAAAAGAAAAGTATCCGAGTTGACATTTATCATATCAAACTTAGAAATAAATTCAAAAATTAAAATTAATTTATACGAAGCTTGCAAGAATTTTTACATAAAAAAAATGCACAATCCGTTATTTTAAACTTTCAATAATTTGCGCATGAAACAAATAATACTACAAAATAGTCAAACTCAACCAACTGATTACACATTAGATTAATCAGAAGTCTTTCATGTTTAGTTTGCTTTATAAACTAATCAAAGAAACTATTAAACTACTAAGAGCTTTAAATAAAATACTCAGAGCTTAGATCTTCAATATGCTTTGCTGCTTCTCTCGGTGCTTCTATACATTACTTCTCATAACTGTTTGTAAACTAATAACTATTAAATGACCTTTAGCAAAACCTCTTTCACCAACAACAGCTTTCTCTACCTTAGGATCTTCAATATGCTTTGCTGCTTCTCTCCGTGCTTCTATATATTGCTTCTCATAACTGTTTGTAAAGTAATAACTATTAAATGAGCTACCTTAAAAATGATACAACACTACCCTCATAGTATATAGAATGCTTAAATTAATTATACTAATTTTTTGAAAATGTATAATCCGACTTAAAGTCTTTTAATAAAACAAATAATTTATGTGGTTCACAATTTTACCTTAAAGATTGAATTTTTTGTAATTACATAAATAGCTTGCTTTCTACAATCTTGCAAAATCTTCAATCAACCCTTGCACACATCGATCAAGCTTTGAGCCATAACATCCACAACTCTTCAATCAAGAATATGTGAATCATTGTCATGATCTAAGAATAATCATGAACATGTTATCATAGACAACACTTCAAAAGATAAAAAAAATACAAATTGGTCAAAACATGATATTATTAACACTTCCTAATGATTCAATGAAACAGAAAGAAGTATAACTGAACAGGTTTAATTCATCAAATCAAAACTTCGTCACTTTTAAAATCAAATTACATTATCTAAACAAAAATTCACCAAATCTATAAATATAGAAGAAAAAAATTAACAAAACGCTTAAATGAGTCAAAGATTACAAACACAAATCGATACATTACAAATATAAATTTTTCAACCATTAAACAAAATTAAGCAAAATCACAATAAGTTAACAAAATCATTATCATGGATTACAAGAGCTAACGATACCCATTGATCAAATAAAAAAAAGTAAAGTTTCATTTCAAATTAGAGCACATCATAGTTATATCCAAATACGACCTCGTGATCTGAGAATCAGAAACCAAAAGGGTCATTGAAACAAAAGGGAAGAAACTTGTGAACAGTTCTAGGGTTTGAGATAAAAAGGGTTTCTGTGAAGAGTTATAGGGTGTTATAAATCTATGGCGTTTAGGCTGAATCCATCTGTGTTTGTAATAGTTGCAAAGTTTTAAAATGGAAACCAAAAGTTGTATGGGAAGCTGGGGTTGTGGAAGACTATTGAGATTTCTTAGGGCGGCGACAATTTTTTCTTCCCAATGCCTTGGTCGTACATCATGTTAATTGTCCTATTAAGTATCAAATAGAAAATAATAATAATTAGGTGGTTGTAGTAGCGTTTTTATTGTGATGTAAATAAATAAAATATTGCAACAAAAATCGTTGAAGTGACACCTTAGCTGTCATAAATGCTAAATCAATATGGTGATAGTAGTGGTTAAAAAAGACAGAATTGATCCTGAATTAGATTAATTTTAAGTATGGATTAAGAGGGTTAATCCTGACTTTTCCCAATAGTTTAATTTTTATAGATAGATAATAGAAGTATAAGTGAATTGTGTCAAAAATATTCCACTGCATTACAAAAAATCTTGTTCAAAGAGTACTTAAAGAGATATTTTCTCTAATCATAATTATAAACAATATTTTTTTAAATTATTTTTATATTGCAATTAAATATATTAATCATTTAATGAATTTTAAAATAAAATATTTATTATATTATCTGCTAACAAAATATTCACATGTAGAAAGGGATCTTTGATACAAGTCTTATTAGAATTTGGAACCAAAAGGTTGGTGAAAATGAAGTGTTTTATTAGAATTTGGAATCAAAAGGTTGGTGAAAATGAAGTAAGTGCGCGTGGAGAGGGAATAAGTGAAAGAGAGAATTAAAGAGTTAGGGTGAGAAATGAATATTACATTGATACATTTATACAATTTATAATGGATTATGATACAAATAAGCAAAGCTAAAAGCATAAATTAACTGCATGTAATCGGTTAAACAAAAGCTATAACAAGTTATAATAGTCTCAACAAAACTAAAATTTAATAGTGGTAATCAGTTACCACGAGTGCGTAATCAGTTACACCCTCAAGTAAATCATTTATTTTAAGTTTCTTTGGCTTTTTTAAGTAGCTGTAACTGATTACACCCCGTGATTATCAGTTACAACACTTGAATTATGGATTTTCACTTAACACGTCACCTTAATTCAAGTGCTTCAAGTCTTTCATGCTCATGTTCTTCTTCAATCTCTTGAACACTTCAATTGTGACTCCCTTGCTCAATAAATCAACTACTTGGTCTTCACTTCTACAATATTCCAACATGAACCTTCCTTCACTAACAAGTTATCTCAAGTAGTGAAACCTCATCTAAATGTTTTTAATTTATTCATGTTAAAAACAATTGTTTTAATACTTCAATTTTTCTCTTTTATAAAAATATACGTAACTTATTCACTTATTCACTTATTCTCATGTATAAAATTACTTTAATTTTTTTTCCTTTATAAGCATCTTGAACTCGTGCGTCCATTTATAAAAAAATATAGGTAACTTATTCTCATTTATAAAAATAATTGTATACATAGTTGAATTTATAAAATTATTTGTAACTTATATTTTGTTTATAAAATAATTGTAACTTATTAAATTTATAAAATGATTGTATCAATAAATTTTATTTTTATCATTAATTTTTATGATTATCATTTGTCATTAACTTTCATGACTACAATTTAACATTTTTTTATCATGATTACAATTATAAAGTTAATTTGAAAAGATTTTTATATATTTTAGTTATTTCATAGGTTTAAAAAAATTACAAAATCTCAATTAATTTGTTTTTATTAACCTTTTTATAAAAAGCTAAATAATTTCAAAACATATTTTATTAAAAAAGGATCTAAATAATTATAAAATCATTTTTATTCTTATGTTTTTAGAATGATAAACAAAATATTTAATCTTGAAATAAAAAAGTTATAATTTATAGTAAGAAGGGTAATCGTAGTTTTTAAAGATATTTTGTTAGGTTGTATGATATTACTTAAAAATACGTGATTTTTACGTTTATAAGCACCTTGAATCCGTGTAGCCATTTAGATTATTTTAATAACTTATTTGTCCTTTATAAAAATAATCGTATAAATAGTTGAATGAATTTCATTTTATAAAATTATTTGTAACTTATTGTCATTTATATAAAAAGTTGTAACTTATTCTATTTATAAAAGTAATTGTATCATTAAACATTTAATCATTATTTTTGTATAATTATCACTTATCACTAAATTTTCACGATTATCATTTATCATTAAACTTTTATGACTATCATTTAACTTTTTTATTTATCATGATTACTATTATAAAGTTAATTTGAAAAGATTATGATAAGTTTTAGTTAATTTATAAGTTTAAAAATTTTCAAAATCTCAATTGATTTTATTTTGTTTTATTAATCTATATTAAAATTTAAATAATTTCAAAATATATTTTGTTTCAAAATATATGAATAACATTCAAAATCATATAATTTTTTAAATGTTATTTAAAATTATATCGCTTATTTTTATTAATTAAATTTAATAGAATTTTAATAGATCAATTAATCTTTTAGAAACAATCGATATGATTTAATTAATATGAATAAATAAAATCAATTTAATGGTAAGATTTCAAAGTATTATTTAATGGTAAGACTTTCATTGGTTAAAAAAAATAAATATTAATTATGAAAGTTGACATATTAGAAATGGAAATAGAGTCATTGAATTCATTCACCTTCCTAACATTTACTTTCCAAACGAAAAGAAAAGTATCAGAGTTGGCATTTATCATACCAAACTTAGAAATAAATTCAAAAATTAAAATTACTTCCTAACCTTTACTTTCAAAACGAGAAGAAAAGTATCAGAGTCGGCATTTATCATATCAAACTTAGAAATAAATTCAAAAATTAAAATTAATTTCTACGAAGCTTGCAAGACTTTTTACATAAAAAAAAATGCACAATCCGTTATTTTAAACTTTCAATAATTTGCGCATGAAACAAATAATACTATAAAATAGTCAAACTCAACCAACTGATTACACATTAGATTAATCAGAAGTCTTTCATGTTTAGTTTGCTAAACTACTCAGAGCTTTAAATAAAATACTCAGAGCTTAGATCTTCAATATGCTTTGCTGCTTCTCTCAGTGCTTCTATACATTGCTTCTCATAATTGTTTGTAAAGTAATAACTATTAAATGACCTTTAGCAAAACCTCCTTCACCAACAACAGTTTTCTCTAGCTTAGGATCTTCAATATGCTTTGCTGCTTCTCTCCGTGCTTCTATATATTGCTTCTCATAAGTGTTTGTAAAGTAATAACTATTAAATGAGCTACCTTAAAAATGATACAACACTACCCTCATAGTATATAGAATGCTTAAATTAATTATACCAATTTTATGAAAATGTATAATCCGACTTAAAGTCTTTTAATAAAATAAATAATTTATGTGGTTCACAATTTTACCTTAAAGATTGAATTTTTGTAATTACATAAATAGCTTGCTTTCTACAATCTTGCAAAATCTTCAATCAACCCCTACACACATCGATCAAGCTTTGAGCCATAACATCCACAACTCTTCAATCAAGACTATGTGAATCATTGTCATGATCTAAGAATAACCATGAACATGTTATCATAGACAACACTTCAAAAGATAAAAAAAAATACAAATTGGTCAAAACATGATATTATTAACACTTGCTAATGATTCAATGAAACAGAAAGAAATAAAACTGAACAGGTTTAATTCATCAAATCAAAACTTCATCACTTTTAAAATCAAATTACATTATTTAAACAAAAATTCACCAAATCTATAAATATAGAAGAAAAAAATAAACAAAACGCTTAAATGAGTTAAAGATTACAAACACAAATCGAAACAATACAAATATAAATTTTTCAATCATTAAACAAAATTAAGCAAAACCACAATAAGTTAACAAAATCATTTTCATGGAATACAAAAGGTAACGATACCCATTGATCAAATAAAAAAAAAGAGTAAAGTTTCATTTCAAATCAGAGCACATCATAGTAATATCCAAATACGACCTCGTGATCTGAGAATCAGAAACCAAAAGGGTCATTGAAACAAAAGGGAAGAAACTTGTGAACAGTTTTAGGGTTTGAGATAAAAAGGGTTTATGTGAAGAGTTTTAGGGTGTTATAAATCTATGGTGTTTAGGCTGAATCCATCTGTATTTGCAATTGTTGCAAAGTTTGAAAATGGAAACCAAAAGTTGTATGGGAAGCTGGGGTTGTGGAAGACTATTGAGATTTCTTAGGGCGGCGACAATTTTTTCTTCCCAATGCCTTGGTCGTACATCATGTTAATTGTCCTATTAAGTATCAAATAGAAAATAATAATAATTAGGTGGTTGTAGTAGCGTTTTTATTGTGATGTAAATAAATAAAATATTGCAACAAAAATCGTTGAAGTGACACCTTAGCTGTCATAAATGCTAAATCAATATGGTGATAGTAGTGGTTAAAAAAGACAGAATTGATCCTGAATTAGATTAATTTTAAGTATGGATTAAGAGGGTTAATCCTGACTTTTCCCAATAGTTTAATTTTTATAGATAGATAATAGAAGTATAAGTGAATTGTGTCAAAAATATTCCACTGCATTACAAAAAATCTTGTTCAAAGAGTACTTAAAGAGATATTTTCTCTAATCATAATTATAAACAATATTTTTTTAAATTATTTTTATATTGCAATTAAATATATTAATCATTTAATGAATTTTAAAATAAAATATTTATTATATTATCTGCTAACAAAATATTCACATGTAGAAAGGGATCTTTGATACAAGTCTTATTAGAATTTGGAACCAAAAGGTTGGTGAAAATGAAGTGTTTTATTAGAATTTGGAATCAAAAGGTTGGTGAAAATGAAGTAAGTGCGCGTGGAGAGGGAATAAGTGAAAGAGAGAATTAAAGAGTTAGGGTGAGAAATGAATATTACATTGATACATTTATACAATTTATAATGGATTATGATACAAATAAGCAAAGCTAAAAGCA
This sequence comes from Vicia sativa, assembly GCA_021764765.1. Lineage (NCBI taxonomy): Eukaryota > Viridiplantae > Streptophyta > Magnoliopsida > Fabales > Fabaceae > Vicia > Vicia sativa. The sequence continues at coordinate 88,306,418 of CM038792.1, read as the reverse complement.
TAAATTAACTGCATGTAATCGGTTAAACAAAAGCTATAACAAGTTATAATAGTCTCAACAAAACTAAAATTTAATAGTGGTTATCAGTTACGACGAGTGAGTAATCAGTTACACCCTCAAGTAAATCATTTATTTTAAGTTTCTTTGGCTTTTTTAAGTAGCTGTAACTGATTACACCCCGTGATTATCAGTTACAACACTTGAATTATGGATTTTCACTTAACACGTCACCTTAATTCAAGTGCTTCAAGTCTTTCATGCTCATGTTCTTCTTCAATCTCTTGAACACTTCAATTGTGACTCCCTTGCTCAATAAATCAACTACTTGGTCTTCACTTCTACAATATTCCAACATGAACCTTCCTTCACTAACAAGTTATCTCAAGTAGTGAAACCTCATCTAAATGTTTTTAATTTATTCATGTTAAAAACAATTGTTTTAATACTTCAATTTTTCTCCTTTATAAAAATATTAGTAACTTATTCACTTATTCTCATTTATAAAATTACTGTAATTTTTTTTCCTTTATAAGCATCTTGAACTCGTGCGTCCATTTATAAAAAAATATAGGTAACTTATTCTCATTTATAAAAATAATTGTATACATAGTTGAATTTATAAAATTATTTGTAACTTATATTTTTGTTTATAAAAATAATTGTAACTTATTAAATTTATAGAAATGATTGTATCAATAAATTTTTATTTTTTATCATTAATTTTTTATGATTATCATTTGTCATTAACTTTCATGACTACAATTTAACATTTATTTTATCATGATTACAATTATAAAGTTAATTTGAAAAGATTTTTATATATTTTAGTTATTTCATAGGTTTAAAAAAATTACATAATCTCAATTAATTTTGTTTTTTATTAACCTTTCTATAAAAAGATTAATAATTTCAATACATATTTTATTAAAAAAGGATCTAAATTATTATAAAATCATTTTTATTCTTATGTTTTAGAATGATAAACAAAATATTTAATCTTGAAATAAAAAGTTATAATTTATAGTAAGAAGGGTAATCGTAGTTTTTAAAGATATTTTGTTAGGTTGTATGATATTACTTAAAAAATACGTGATTTTTGCGTTTATAAGCACCTTGAACCCGTGTATCCATTTAGATTTTTTTTATAACTTATTGGTCTTTTATAAAAATAATCGTATAAATAGTTGAATTAATTTCATTTTATAAAATTATTTGTAACTTATTGTCATTTACATAAAAAGTTGTAACTTATTCTATTTATAAAAGTAATTGTATCATTAAACATTTAATCATTATTTTTGTATAATTATCACTTATCACTAAATTTTCACGATTATCATTTATCATTAAACTTTTATGACTATCATTTAACTTTTTTATTTGTCATGATTACTATTATAAAGTTAATTTGAAAAGATTATGATAAGTTTTAGTTAATTTATAAGTTTAAAAATTTTCAAAATCTCAATTGATTTTATTTTGTTTTATTAACCTAGGTTAAAATTTAAATAATTTCAAAATATATTTTGTTTCAAAATATATGAATAACATTCAAAATCATATAATTTTTTAAATGTTATTTAAAATTATATCGCTTATTTTTATTAATTAAATTTAATAGAATTTTAATAGATCAATTAATCTTTTAGAAACAACCGATATGATTTAATTAATATGAATAAATAAAATCAATTTAATGGTAAGATTTCAAAGTATTATTTAATGGTAAGACTTTCATTGGTTAAAAAAAATAAATATTAATTATGAAAGTTGACATATTAGAAATGAAAATAGAGTCATTGAATTCATTCACCTTCCTAACATTTACTTTCCAAACGAAAAGAAAAGTATCAGAGTTGACATTTATCATACCAAACTTAGAAATAAATTCAAAAATTAAAATTACTTCCTAACCTTTACTTTCAAAACGAGAAGAAAAGTATCAGAGTTGGCATTTATCATATCAAACTTAGAAATAAATTCAAAAATTAAAATTAATTTCTACGAAGCTTGGAAGACTTTTTGCATAAAAAAATGCACAATCCGTTATTTTAAACTTTCAATAATTTGCGCATGAAACAAATAATACTATAAAATAGTCAAACTCAACCAACTGCTTACACATTAGATTAATCAGAAGTCTTTCATGTTTAGTTTGCTTTATAAACTAATCAAAGAAACTATTAAACTACTCAGAGCTTTAAATAAAATACTCAGAGCTTAGATCTTCAATATGCTTTGCTGCTTCTCTCCGTGCTTCTATACATTGCTTCTCATGAGTGTTTGTAAAGTAATAACTATTAAATGAGCTACCTTAAAAATGATACAACACTACCCTCATAGTATATAGAATGCTTAAATTAATTATACTAATTTTATGAAAATGTATAATCCGACTTAAAGTCTTTTAATAAAATAAATAATTTATGTGGTTCACAATTTTACCTTAAAGATTGAATTTTTTGTAATTACATAAATAGCTTGCTTTCTACAATCTTGCAAAATCTTCAATCAACCCCTGCACACATCGATCAAGCTTTGAGCCATAACATCCACAACTCTTCAATCAAGACTATGTGAATCGTTGTCATGATCTAAGAATAATCATGAACATGTTATCATAGACAACACTTCAAAAGATAAAAAAAATACAAATTGTTCAAAACATGATATTATTAACACTTGCTAATGATTCAATGAAACAGAAAGAAATAAAAGCGAACAGTTTAATTCATCAAATCAAAACTTCATCACTTTTAAAATCAAATTACATTATTTAAACAAAAATTCACCAAATCTATAAATATAGAAGAAAAAAAATAAACAAAACGCTTAAATGAGTTAAAGATTACAAACACAAATCGAAACAATACAAATATAAATTTTTCAATCATTAAACAAAATTAAGCAAAACCACAATAAGTTAACAAAATCATTTTCATGGAATACAAAAGGTAACGATACCCATTGATCAAATAAAAAAAAAGAGTAAAGTTTCATTTCAAATCAGAGCACATCATAGTAATATCCAAATACGACCTCGTGATCTGAGAATCAGAAACCAAAAGGGTCATTGAAACAAAAGGGAAGAAACTTGTGAACAATTTTAGGGTTTGAGATAAAAAGGGTTTCTGTGAAGAGTTTTAGGGTGTTATAAATCTATGGTGTTTAGGCTGAACCCATCTATATTTGTAATAGTTGCAAAGTTTGAAAATGGAAACCAAAAGTTGTATGGGAAGCTGGGGTTGTGGAAGACTATTGAGATTTCTTAGGGCGGCGACAATTTTTTCTTCCCAATGCCTTGGTCGTACATCATGTTAATTGTCCTATTAAGTATCAAATAGAAAATAATAATAATTAGGTGGTTGTAGTAGCGTTTTTATTGTGATGTAAATAAATAAAATATTGCAACAAAAATCGTTGAAGTGACACCTTAGCTGTCATAAATGCTAAATCAATATGGTGATAGTAGTGGTTAAAAAAGACAGAATTGATCCTGAATTAGATTAATTTTAAGTATGGATTAAGAGGGTTAATCCTGACTTTTCCCAATAGTTTAATTTTTATAGATAGATAATAGAAGTATAAGTGAATTGTGTCAAAAATATTCCACTGCATTACAAAAAATCTTGTTCAAAGAGTACTTAAAGAGATATTTTCTCTAATCATAATTATAAACAATATTTTTTTAAATTATTTTTATATTGCAATTAAATATATTAATCATTTAATGAATTTTAAAATAAAATATTTATTATATTATCTGCTAACAAAATATTCACATGTAGAAAGGGATCTTTGATACAAGTCTTATTAGAATTTGGAACCAAAAGGTTGGTGAAAATGAAGTGTTTTATTAGAATTTGGAATCGAAAGGTTGGTGAAATGAAGTAAGTGCACGTGGAGAGGGAATAAGTGAAAGAGAGAATTAAAGAGTTAGGGTGAGAAATGAATATTACATTGATACATTTATACAATTTATAATGGATTATGATACAAATAAGCAAAGCTAAAAGCATAAATTAACTGGATGTAATCGGTTAAACAAAAGCTATAACAAGTTATAATAGTCTCAACAAAACTAAAATTTAATAGTGGTTATCAGTTACGATGAGTGAGTAATCAGTTACACCCTCAAGTAAATCATTTATTTTAAGTTTCTTTGGCTTTTTTAAGTAGCTGTAACTGATTACACCCCGTGATTATCAGTTACAACACTTGAATTATGGAGTTTCACTTAACACGTCACCTTAATTCAAGTGCTTCAAGTCTTTCATGCTCATGTTCTTCTTCAATCTCTTGAACACTTCAATTGTGACTCCCTTGCTCAATAAATCAACTACTTGGTCTTCACTTCTACAATATTCCAACATGAACCTTCCTTCACTAACAAGTTATCTCAAGTAGTGAAACCTCATCTAAACGTTTTTAATTTATTCATGTTAAAAACAATTGTTTTAATACTTCAATTTTTCTCTTTTATAAAAATATTAGTAACTTATTCACTTATTCTCATTTATAAAATTACTGTAATTTTTTTCCTTTATAAGCATCTTGAACTCGTCGTCCATTTATAAAAAATATAGGTAACTTATTCTCATTTATAAAAATAATTGTATACATAGTTGAATTTATAAAATTATTTGTAACTTATATTTTGTTTATAAAATAATTGTAACTTATTAAATTTATAGAAATGATTGTATCAATAAATTTTTATTTTTTATCATTAATTTTTTATGATTATCATTTGTCATTAACTTTCATGACTACAATTTAACATTTTTTTTATCATGATTATAATTATAAAGTTAATTTGAAAATATTTTTATATATTTTAGTTATTTCATAGGTTTAAAAAAATTACATAATCTCAATTAATTTTGTTTTTTTATTAACCTTTCTATAAAAAGCTTAATAATTTCAATACATATTTTATTAAAAAAGGATCTAAATTATTATAAAATCATTTTTATTCTTATGTTTTTAGAATGATAAACAAAATATTTAATCTTGAAATAAAAAAGTTATAATTTATAGTAAGAAGGGTAATCGTAGTTTTTAAAGATATTTTGTTAGGTTGTATGATATTACTTAAAAATACGTGATTTTTACGTTTATAAGCACCTTGAATCCGTGTAGCCATTTAGATTATTTTAATAACTTATTTGTCCTTTATAAAAATAATCGTATAAATAGTTGAATGAATTTCATTTTATAAAATTATTTGTAACTTATTGTCATTTATATAAAAAGTTGTAACTTATTCTATTTATAAAAGTAATTGTATCATTAAACATTTAATCATTATTTTTGTATAATTATCACTTATCACTAAATTTTCACGATTATCATTTATCATTAAACTTTTATGACTATCATTTAACTTTTTTATTTATCATGATTACTATTATAAAGTTAATTTGAAAAGATTATGATAAGTTTTAGTTAACTTATAAGTTTAAAAATTTTCAAAATCTCAATTGATTTTATTTTGTTTTATTAATCTATATTAAAATTTAAATAATTTCAAAATATATTTTGTTTCAAAATATATGAATAACATTCAAAATCATATAATTTTTTAAATGTTATTTAAAATTATATCGCTTATTTTTATTAATTAAATTTAATAGAATTTTAATAGATCAATTAATCTTTTAGAAACAATCGATATGATTTAATTAATATGAATAAATAAAATCAATTTAATGGTAAGATTTCAAAGTATTATTTAATGGTAAGACTTTCATTGGTTAAAATAAATAAATATTAATAATGAAAGTTGACATATTCGAAATGGAAATAGAGTCATTGAATTCATTCACCTTCCTAACATTTACTTTCCAAACGAAAAGAAAAGTATCAGAGTTGGCATTTATCATACCAAACTTAGAAATAAATTCAAAAATTAAAATTACTTCCTAACCTTTACTTTCAAAACGAGAAGAAAAGTATCAGAGTTGGCATTTATCATATCAAACTTAGAAACAAATTCAAAAATTAAAATTAATTTCTACGAAGCTTGGAAGACTTTTTACATAAAAAAATGCACAATCCGTTATTTTAAACTTTCAATAATTTGCGCATGAAACAAATAATACTATAAAATAGTCAAACTCAACCAACTGATACATTAGATTAATCAGAAGTCTTTCATGTTTAGTTTGCTTTATAAACTAATCAAAGAAACTATTAAACTACTCAGAGCTTTAAATAAAATACTCAGAGCTTAGATCTTCAATATGCTTTGCTGCTTCTCTCCGTGCTTCTATACATTGCTTCTCATGAGTGTTTGTAAAGTAATAACTATTAAATGAGCTACCTTAAAAATGATACAACACTACCCTCATAGTATATAGAATGCTTAAATTAATTATACCAATTTTATGAAAATGTATAATCCGACTTAAAGTCTTTTAATAAAATAAATAATTTATGTGGTTCACAATTTTACCTTAAAGATTGAATTTTTTGTAATTACATAAATAGCTTGCTTTCTACAATCTTGCAAAATCTTCAATCAACCCTTGCACACATCGATCAAGCTTTGAGCCATAACATCCACAACTCTTCAATCAAGACTGTGTGAATCATTGTCATGATCTAAGAATAATCATGAACATGTTATCATAGACAACACTTCAAAAGATAAAAAAAATACAAATTGGTCAAAACATGATATTATTAACACTTCCTAATGATTCAATGAAACAGAAAGAAGTATAACTGAACAGGTTTAATTCATCAAATCAAAACTTCGTCACTTTTAAAATCAAATTACATTATCTAAACAAAAATTCACCAAATCTATAAATATAGAAGAAAAAAATTAACAAAACGCTTAAATGAGTCAAAGATTACAAACACAAATCGATACATTACAAATATAAATTTTTCAACCATTAAACAAAATTAAGCAAAATCACAATAAGTTAACAAAATCATTATCATGGATTACAAGAGCTAACGATACCCATTGATCAAATAAAAAAAAGTAAAGTTTCATTTCAAATTAGAGCACATCATAGTTATATCCAAATACGACCTCGTGATCTGAGAATCAGAAACCAAAAGGGTCATTGAAACAAAAGGGAAGAAACTTGTGAACAATTTTAGGGTTTGAGATAAAAAGGGTTTCTGTGAAGAGTTTTAGGGTGTTATAAATCTATGGTGTTTAGGCTGAACCCATCTGTATTTGTAATAGTTGCAAAGTTTGAAAATGGAAACCAAAAGTTGTATGGGAAGTGGGTTGTGGAAGACTATTGAGATTTCTTAGGGGCGACAATTTTTCTTCCCAATGCCTTGGTCGTACATCATGTTAATTGTCCCATTAAGTATCAAATTAAAAATAATAATTAGGTGGTTATAGTAGCATTTTTATTGTGATATAAATAAATAAAATATTGCAACAAAAATCGTTGAAGTGACACCTTAGTGTCATAAATGCTAAATCAATATGGTGATAGTAGTGGTTAAAAAAGATGAAATTGATCCTGAATTAGATTAATTTTAAGTATGGATTAAGAGGGTTAATCCCGACTATTCCCGATATTTTAATTTTTATAGATAGATAATAGAAGTATAAGTGAATTGTGTCAAAAAATTCCTTTGCATTACCAAAATCTTGTTCAAAGAGTACTTATAGAGATATTTTCTCTAATCATAATTATAAACAAATATTTTTTAAATTATTTTTATATTGCAATTAAATATATTAATCATTTAATGAATTTTAAAATAAAATATTTATTATATTATCGCTAACAAAATATTCACATGTAGAAAGGGATCTTTGATACAAGTCTTATTAGAATTTGGAACCAAAAGGTTGGTGAAAATGAAGTGTTTTATTAAATTTGGAATCAAAGGTTGGTGAAATGAAGTAAGTGCGTGGAGAGGAATAAGTGAAAGAGAAATTAAAGAGTTAGGGTGAGAAATGAATATTACATTGATACATTTATACAATTTATAATGGATTATGATACAAATAAGCAAAGCTAAAAGCATAAATTAACTGGATGTAATCGGTTAAACAAAAGCTATAACAAGTTATAATAGTCTCAACAAAACTAAAATTTAATAGTGGTTATCGATTCGATGAGTAGTAATCGATTACACCCTCAAGTAAATCATTTATTTTAAGTTTCTTTGGCTTTTTTAAGTAGCTGTGATTACACCCCGTGATTATCAGTTACAACACTTGAATTATGGATTTTCACTTAACACGTCACCTTAATTCAAGTGCTTCAAGTCTTTCATGCTCATGTTCTTCTTCAATCTCTTGAACACTTCAATTGTGACTCCCTTGCTCAATAAATCAACTACTTGGTCTTCACTTCTACAATATTCCAACATGAACCTTCCTTCACTAACAAGTTATCTCAAGTAGTGAAACCTCATCTAAACGTTTTTAATTTATTCATGTTAAAAACAATTGTTTTAATACTTCAATTTTTCTCTTTTATAAAAATATTAGTAACTTATTCACTTATTCTCATTTATAAAATTACTGTAATTTTTTTCCTTTATAAGCATCTTGAACTCGTGCGTCCATTTATAAAAAAATATAGGTAACTTATTCTCATTTATAAAAATAATTGTATACATAGTTGAATTTATAAAATTATTTGTAACTTATATTTTTGTTTATAAAAATAATTGTAACTTATTAAATTTATAGAAATGATTGTATCAATAAATTTTTATTTTTTATCATTAATTTTTTATGATTATCATTTGTCATTAACTTTCATGACTACAATTTAACATTTTTTTTATCATGATTATAATTATAAAGTTAATTTGAAAATATTTTTATATATTTTAGTTATTTCATAGGTTTAAAAAAATTACATAATCTCAATTAATTTTGTTTTTTTATTAACCTTTCTATAAAAAGCTTAATAATTTCAATACATATTTTATTAAAAAAGGATCTAAATTATTATAAAATCATTTTTATTCTTATGTTTTTAGAATGATAAACAAAATATTTAATCTTGAAATAAAAAAGTTATAATTTATAGTAAGAAGGGTAATCGTAGTTTTTAAAGATATTTTGTTAGGTTGTATGATATTACTTAAAAATACGTGATTTTTACGTTTATAAGCACCTTGAATCCGTGTAGCCATTTAGATTATTTTAATAACTTATTTGTCCTTTATAAAAATAATCGTATAAATAGTTGAATTAATTTCATTTTATAAAATTATTTGTAACTTATTGTCATTTATATAAAAGTTGTAACTTATTCTATTTATAAAAGTAATTGTATCATTAAACATTTAATCATTATTTTTGTATAATTATCACTTATCACTAAATTTTCACGATTATCATTTATCATTAAACTTTTATGACTATCATTTAACTTTTTTATTTATCATGATTACTATTATAAAGTTAATTTGAAAAGATTATGATAAGTTTTAGTTAACTTATAAGTTTAAAAATTTTCAAAATCTCAATTGATTTTATTTTGTTTTATTAATCTATATTAAAATTTAAATAATTTCAAAATATATTTTGTTTCAAAATATATGAATAACATTCAAAATCATATAATTTTTAAATGTTATTTAAAATTATATCGCTTATTTTTATTAATTAAATTTAATAGAATTTTAATAGATCAATTAATCTTTTAGAAACAATCGATATGATTTAATTAATATGAATAAATAAAATCAATTTAATGGTAAGATTTCAAAGTATTATTTAATGGTAAGACTTTCATTGGTTAAAATAAATAAATATTAATAATGAAAGTTGACATATTGAAATGGAAATAAGTCATTGAATTCATTCACCTTCCTAACATTTACTTTCCAAACGAAAAGAAAAGTATCAGAGTTGGCATTTATCATACCAAACTTAGAAATAAATTCAAAAATTAAAATTACTTCCTAACCTTTACTTTCAAAACGAGAAGAAAAGTATCAGAGTTGGCATTTATCATATCAAACTTAGAAACAAATTCAAAAATTAAAATTAATTTCTACGAAGCTTGGAAGACTTTTTACATAAAAAAATGCACAATCCGTTATTTTAAACTTTCAATAATTTGCGCATGAAACAAATAATACTATAAAATAGTCAAACTCAACCAACTGATACATTAGATTAATCAGAAGTCTTTCATGTTTAGTTTGCTTTATAAACTAATCAAAGAAACTATTAAACTACTCAGAGCTTTAAATAAAATACTCAGAGCTTAGATCTTCAATATGCTTTGCTGCTTCTCTCCGTGCTTCTATACATTGCTTCTCATGAGTGTTTGTAAAGTAATAACTATTAAATGAGCTACCTTAAAAATGATACAACACTACCCTCATAGTATATAGAATGCTTAAATTAATTATACCAATTTTATGAAAATGTATAATCCGACTTAAAGTCTTTTAATAAAATAAATAATTTATGTGGTTCACAATTTTACCTTAAAGATTGAATTTTTTGTAATTACATAAATAGCTTGCTTTCTACAATCTTGCAAAATCTTCAATCAACCCTTGCACACATCGATCAAGCTTTGAGCCATAACATCCACAACTCTTCAATCAAGACTGTGTGAATCATTGTCATGATCTAAGAATAATCATGAACATGTTATCATAGACAACACTTCAAAAGATAAAAAAAAATACAAATTGGTCAAAACATGATATTATTAACACTTGCTAATGATTCAATGAAACAGAAAGAAATAAAACTGAACTCGTTTAATTCATCAAATCAAAACTTCATCACTTTTAAAATCAAATTACATTATCTAAACAAAAATTCACCAAATCTATAAATATAGAAGAAAAAATAAACAAAACGCTTAAATGAGTTAAAGATTACAAACACAAATCGAAACAATACAAATATAAATTTTTCAACCATTAAACAAAATTAAGCAAAATCACAATAAGTTAACAAAATCATTTTCATGGAATACAAAAGGTAACGATACCCATTGATCAAATAAAAAAAAAAGAGTAAAGTTTCATTTCAAATCAGAGCACATCATAGTAATATCCAAATACGACCTCGTGATCTGAGAATCAGAAACCAAAAGGGTCATTGAAACAAAAGGGAAGAAACTTGTGAACAGTTTTAGGGTTTGAGATAAAAAGGGTTTCTGTGAAGAGTTTTAGGGTGTTATAAATCTATGGTGTTTAGGCTGAATCCATCTGTATTTGTAATAGTTGCAAAGTTTGAAAATGGAAACCAAAAGTTGTATGGGAAGTCGGGGTGGAAGACTATTGAGATTTCTTAGGCGGCGACAATTTTTCTTCCCAATGCCTTGGTCGTACATCATGTTAATTGTCCCATTAAGTATCAAATTAAAAATAATAATTAGGTGGTTGTAGTAGCGTTTTTATTGTGATATAAATAAATAAAATATTGCAACAAAAATCGTTGAAGTGACACCTTAGCTATCATAAATGCTAAATCAATATGGTGATATTAGTGGTTAAAAAAGACTGAATTGATCCTGAATTAGATTAATTTTAAGTATGGATTAAGAGGGTTAATCCGACTTTTCCGATAGTTTAATTTTTATAGATAGATAATAGAAGTATAAGTGAATTGTGTCAAAAAAATTCCACTGCATTACCAAAAATCTTGTTCAAAGAGTACTTATAGAGATATTTTCTCTAATCATAATTATAAACAAATATTTTTTTAAATTATTTTTATATTGCAATTAAATATATTAATCATTTAATGAATTTTAAAATAAAATATTTATTATATTATCTGCTAAAAAAATATTCACATGTAGAAAGGGATCTTTGATACAAGTCTTATTAGAATTTGGAACCAAAAGGTTGGTGAAAATGAAGTGTTTTATTAGAATTTGGAATCAAAATGTTGGTGAAAATGAAGTAAGTGCGCGTGGAGAGGGAATAAGTGAAAGAGAGAATTAATGAGTTAGGGTGAGAAATGAATATTACATTGATACATTTATACAATTTATAATGGATTATGATACAAATAAGCAAAGCTAAAAGCATAAATTAACTGCATGTAATCGGTTAAACAAAAGCTATAACAAGTTATAATAGTCTCAACAAAACTAAAATTTAATAGTGGTTATCAGTTACGACGAGTGAGTAATCAGTTACACCCTCAAGTAAATCATTTATTTTAAGTTTCTTTGGCTTTTTTAAGTAGCTGTAACTGATTACACCCCGTGATTATCAGTTACAACACTTGAATTATGGATTTTCACTTAACACGTCACCTTAATTCAAGTGCTTCAAGTGTTTCATGCTCATGTTCTTTTTCAATCTCTTGAACACTTCAATTGTGACTCCCTTGCTCAATAAATCAACTACTTGGTCTTCACTTCTACAATATTCCAACATGAACCTTCCTTCACTAACAAGTTATCTCAAGTAGTGAAACCTCATCAAAATGTTTTTAATTTATTCATGTTAAAAACAATTATTTTAATACTTCAATTTTTCTCTTTTATAAAAATATTAGTAACTTATTCACTTATTCACTTATTCTCATTTATAAAATTACTTTAATTTTTTTCCTTTATAAGCATCTTGAACTCGTGCGTCCATTTATAAAAAAAATATAGGTAACTTATTCTCATTTATAAAAATAATTGTATACATAGTTGAATTTATAAAATTATTTGTAACTTATATTTTTGTTTATAAAAATAATTGTAACTTATTAAATTTATAAAATGATTGTATCAATAAATTTTTATTTTTATCATTAATTTTTATGATTATCATTTGTCATTAACTTTCATGACTACAATTTAACATTTTTTATCATGATTACAATTATAAAGTTAATTTGACAAGATTTTTATATATTTTAGTTATTTCATAGGTTTAAAAAAATTACATAATCTCAATTAATTTTGTTTTTTTTATTAACCTTTCTATAAAAAGCTTAATAATTTCAATACATATTTTATTAAAAAAGGATGTAAATTATTATAAAATCATTTTTATTCTTATGTTTTTAGAATGATAAACAAAATATTTAATCTTGAAATAAAAAAGTTATAATTTATAGTAAGAAGGGTAATCGTAGTTTTTAAAGATATTTTGTTAAGTTGTATGATATTACTTAAAAAATACGTGATTTTTACGTTTATAAGCACCTTGAACCCATGTATCCATTTAGATTTTTTTATAACTTATTTGTCCTTTATAAAAATAATCGTATAAATAGTTGAATTAATTTCATTTTATAAAATTATTTGTAACTTATTCTCATTTATATAAAAAGTTGTAACTTATTCTGTTTATAAAAGTAATTGTATCATTAAACATTTAATCATTATTTTTGTATAATTATCACTTATCACTAAATTTTCACGATTATCATTTATCATTAAACTTTTATGACTATCATTTAACTTTTTTATTTATCATGATTACTATTATAAAGTTAATTTGAAAAGATTATGATAAGTTTTAGTTAATTTATAAGTTTAAAAATTTTCAAAATCTCAATTGATTTTATTTTGTTTTATTAATCTATATTAAAATTTAAATAATTTCAAAATATATTTTGTTTCAAAATATATGAATAACATTCAAAATCATATAATTTTTTAAATGTTATTTAAAATTATATCGCTTATTTTTATTAATTAAATTTAATAGAATTTTAATAGATCAATTAATCTTTTAGAAACAATCGATATGATTTAATTAATATGAATAAATAAAATCAATTTAATGGTAAGATTTCAAAGTATTATTTAATGGTAAGACTTTCATTGGTTAAAATAAATAAATATTAATAATGAAAGTTGACATATTCGAAATGGAAATAGAGTCATTGAATTCATTCACCTTCCTAACATTTACTTTCCAAACGAAAAGAAAAGTATCAGAGTTGGCATTTATCATACCAAACTTAGAAATAAATTCAAAAATTAAAATTACTTCCTAACCTTTACTTTCAAAAAGAGAAGAAAAGTATCAGAGTTGACATTTATCATATCAAACTTAGAAATAAATTCAAAAATTAAAATTAATTTCCACCAAGACTTTTTACATAAAAAAATGCACAATCCGTTATTTTAAACTTTCAATAATTTGTGCATGAAACAAATAATACTATAAAATAGTCAAACTCAACCAACTGATTACACAATAGATTAATCAGAAGTCTTTCATGTTTAGTTTGCTTTATAAACTAATCAAAGAAACTATTAAACTACTCAGAGCTTTAAATAAAATACTCAGAGCTTAGATCTTCAATATGCTTTGCTGCTTCTCTCCGTGCTTCTATACATTGCTTCTCATGATTGTTTGTAAAGTAATAACTATTAAATGACCTTTAGCAAAACCTCCTTCACCAACAACAGTTTTCTCTACCTTAGGATCTTCAATATGCTTTGCTGCTTCTCTCCGTACAATAGTTTTCTCTAGCTTAGGATCTTCAATATGGTTTGCTGCTTCTCTCCGTGCTTCTATATATTGCTTCTCATAAGTGTTTGTAAAGTAATAACTATTAAATGAGCTACCTTAAAAATGATACAACACTACCCTCATAGTATATAGAATGCTTAAAGTAATTATACCAATTTTATGAAAATGTATAATCTGACTTAAAGTCTTTTAATAAAATGAATAATTTATGTGGTTCACAATTTTACCTTAAAGATTGAACTTTTTGTAATTACATAAATAGCTTGCTTTCTACAATCTTGCAAAATCTTCAATCAACCCCTGCACACATCGATCAAGCTTTGAGCCATAACATCCACAACTCTTCAATCAAGACTATGTGAATCATTGTCATGATCTAAGAATAATCATGAACATGTTATCATAGACAACACTTCAAAAGATAAAAAAAATACAAATTGTTCAAAACATGATATTATTAACACTTGCTAATGATTCAATGAAACAGAAAGAAATAAAACTGAACAGGTTTAATTCATCAAATCAAAACTTCATCACTTTTAAAATCAAATTACATTATCTAAACAAAAATTCACCAAATCTATAAATATAGAAGAAAAAAAATAAACAAAACGCTTAAATGAGTTAAAGATTACAAACACAAATCGATACGATACAAATATAAATTTTTCAATCATTAAACAAAATTAAGCAAAATCACAATAAGTTAACAAAATCATTTTCATGGAATGCAAAAGGTAACGATACCCATTGATCAAATAAAAAAAAGAGTAAAGTTTCATTTCAAATCAGAGCACATCATAGTAATATCCAAATACGACCTCGTGATCTGAGAATCAGAAACCAAAAGGGTCATCGAAACAAAAGGGAAGAAACTTGTGAACAGTTTTAGGGTTTGAGATAAAAAGGGTTTCGTGAAGATTTTAGGTGTTATAAATCTATGGTGTTTAGGCTGAATCCATCTGTATTTGTAATAGTTGCAAAGTTTGAAAATGGAAACCAAAAGTTGTATGGGATCTTTGGGGTTGTGGAAGACTATTGAGATTTCTTAGGCGGCGACAATTTTTCTTCCCAATGCCTTGGGTACATCATGTTAATTGTCCCATTAAGTATCAAATTAAAAATAATAATTAGGTGGTTGTAGTAGGGTTTTATTGTGATATAAATAAATAAAATATTGCAACAAAAATCGTTGAAGTGACACCTTAGTCATAAATGCTAAATCAATATGGTGATAGTAGTGGTTAAAAAGATGAATTGATCCGAATTAGATTAATTTTAAGTATGGATTAAGAGGTTAATCCCGACTTTTCCGATAGTTTAATTTTTATAGATAGATAATAGAAGTATAAGTGAATTGTGTCAAAAAAATCCCTTGCATTACCAAAAATCTTGTTCAAAGAGTACTTATAGAGATATTTTCTCTAATCATAATTATAAACAAATATTTTTTAAATTATTTTTATATTGCAATTAAATATATTAATCATTTAATGAATTTTAAAATAAAATATTTATTATATTATCTGCTAAAAAATATTCACATGTAGAAAGGGATCTTTGATACAAGTCTTATTAAATTTGGAACCAAAGGTTGGTGAAAATGAAGTGTTTTATTAGAATTTGGAATCAAAATGTTGGTGAAAATGAAGCAAGTGGCGTGGAGAGGAATAAGTGAAAGAGAGAATTAAAGAGTTAGGGTGAGAAATGAATATTACATTGATACATTTATACAATTTATAATGGATTATGATACAAATAAGCAAAGCTAAAAGCATAAATTAACGCATGTAATCGGTTAAACAAAAGCTATAACAAGTTATAATAGTCTCAACAAAACTAAAATTTAATAGTGGTTATCGATTCTGACAGTGAGTAATCATTACACCCTCAAGTAAATCATTTATTTTAAGTTTCTTTGGCTTTAGTCAGAATCGATTACACCCGTGATTATCGATAACACTTGAATTATGGATTTTCACTTTACACGTCACCTTAATTCAAGTGCTTCAAGTGTTTCATGCTCATGTTCTTTTTCAATCTCTTGAACACTTCAATTGTGACTCCCTTGCTCAATAAATCAACTACTTGGTCTTCACTTCCACAATATTCCAACATGAACCTTCCTTCACTAACAAGTTATCTCAAGTAGTGAAACCTCATCTAAATGTTTTTAATTTATTCATGTTAAAAACAATTGTTTTAATACTTCAATTTTTCTCTTTTATAAAAACATTAGTAACTTATTCACTTATTCTCATTTATAAAATTACTGTAATTTTTTTCCTTTATAAGCATCTTGAACTCGTAGGCCCATTTATAAAAAAATATAGGTAACTTATTCTCATTTATAAAAATAATTGTATACATAGTTGAATTTATAAAATTATTTGTAACTTATATTTTTGTTTATAAAAATAATTGTAACTTATTAAATTTATAGAAATGATTGTATCAATAAATTTTTATTTTTTATCATTAATTTTTTATGATTATCATTTGTCATTAACTTTCATGACTACAATTTAACATTTTTTTTATCATGATTACAATTATAAAGTTAATTTGAAAATATTTTTATATATTTTAGTTATTTCATAGGTTTAAAAAAATTACATAATCTCAATTAATTTTGTTTTTTTATTAACCTTTCTATAAAAAGCTTAATAATTTCAATACATATTTTATTAAAAAAGGATCTAAATTATTACAAAATCATTTTTATTCTTATGTTTTTAGAATGATAAACAAAATATTTAATCTTGAAATAAAAAAGTTATAATTTATAGTAAGAAGGGTAATCGTAGTTTTTAAAGATATTTTGTTAGGTTGTATGATATTACTTAAAAAATACGTGATTAAATTGTTGGGTTGGTATCTCCGCTGTGTAAGACATGGTCTTATAATGATTAAATTGTTGAATGATGATCCTCGATAGCATGCTCTTTGTTTGAATGAAGGTTTATTCTATTTATTAATTGTGACATCCCGTGATTACCGTGTTAAACTCTGATTAAAGATGATTTAAATGTTAATTTAATTAATATATTCGGGGTATTTAGATGGGGTGTTACAATAGTGGTATCGAGCATAGTCGATCGTTGTGACCAAAGTGTCTTAATGTCATTACTCCTTCAGATGCGATATGTGTGAAACACCGATACTTGCTTGTTTTCCTAACTACTTGTTGCGGAGTGGTTTAGAAGACATTGGGGAGAGGCTTTACTTCTCCGATATGTTTTGGTGTGAAGAGTTGGATCGATGTGTTATTGATTATATGAGTGCGTATGTGGTTATATCGCATAGCGTTTGAATTCGGAGGATTAATTCGAGAATTGTGATGATGGTCGATAAGGTTCTCTTAAGTGGTAACAATTATGTACTTGTGTTGTTCGCATCACGGGGTGGAGGACGATGTTATGGATAATGATGTTCCATTGGGGTGTGAGTTCGACGCTTCGGGAACAATAGCGACTCACCGTCTCGAACAAGATGTTGATTAGCTTGAGGTCATCCTTGGGTTGGATGTTTGAAGTTAAACCAAGTGATTATGAATCGTTATGATGAGTCGATGCATATTCTTGGCCTAGAAGATATTTGGTAATTAAGAAGGATGACTCTTAGAAGATGAAGTCGGTGTGGTTGAATGTTGCAACACTTCCAGTTGATTGTGGAACCGTCTGTGAGTTACCTCTTGGTGTTCTTGAAAAGATTAACCGTGTCGTCAATGGTTGATATAAAGTATGCAATTGTGTGAATTGGTTATTGAATTGTAACTTGACACAATTAATCATGGTGAATGATGTGTGTTGGTATGTTGAAGTTAGGATCTCAAATTTTGTATTCGGTGATGTTTTGGGATTTTTGACTTTCACAAGGTGGAAATCGATTACCTATCACAGGGAATTGATTTCAAGCTAACAACATTGTTTTGAAAACTTGTAAGATTCATAATTTGAGTTTTGGATGTCGATTTGAGTTCCGCAGCGTTGGAAAGATAATGTGATGAACTTTGTTTTAAAATGGTCCCAAAGACCGAAAGTAATTATTTATCATGTAATGATGTTCGAGGAGAATCGAGTTGTTGTTGATGTCGTTCTTGGTACAAAACTTGTTTTATGACACCGCAAGATGTCAACTTTTGAGTTAAGGGAATTGAAGAAGCTATTGGAAGATGCGCAGTGAAATGGATTTGTAAAACTAAGTGTATTGTTTGGGGAGCTCTAATTTCCTTAGTCAAGGAGGAAGAGAGTAGCTGAATTGTGGATTTTGATAAGCGATTTAAGTGGTGATTAAGACTAAATATCTATTTCAAATTGGTGATTGATGGATCAATTGGTTGGAAAGTATGCCTTGATAAAGTTGAGTTTAGATTAACTTACCTTGGTCGTGTTAAGGATGAAGATAGTTAGAAAGAAGCTTCAAAACCCAGATAATGATGTTGAATGTTGTGAGGTGAATTCAACTTGAAGAGGAGTAGAATTTTGTTAAGTTTCATGGTGTAGATTACGGTATAAGGATATGAGTTTTCTTTATCATGTTATCTTAAGTGTGAATGCGGTAGACCCATCCGAGGTGACGAGTGTTGTAGTGGGAAAGTCCAAAATTTGTTGGGTATTGGAAGATTTTATGGGCATAACCAGTAACAATCGCAGTTATTTGAGACGAGGTCAAGAATGATATATTCTTAATGAATGAAATGTTGGTATTAGTAAGAATGTGAAAGTATTAGAGATGCAACTTATGTCGATGGAGGATGAATAAGTGACGTTAGCGAGAAAGATAAGTGGTGTTAGAGGAAATAAATTGACGAGAAGTGCAATCATGTTTAAGATGTCAAAATATGGACATGTGTTAAGAAAATGTTGGAAGTTCTTTTACCGATCATATGATGAGATGTATTACCGAGATTGCATTTGAAATAAGATTCAGACCGAACATATATGGATCCTAGATGTTATGAGATTTAAAGGGAGACTAAGAGTTGTGAATGTCGTAAAGTTCTCACATGGATAAGGGCTTCAAATGGGGACAAAATGAGTTATGGTGTATTTGGTATGTTAGCATCTCATGAGGGAAAATACTTGACAATCGTGTGATGCTAGGCGGTGTGAAGAAGAGTATGTAAAATTGTTTGATCAAGGTATCTCATCGTCGATATCAAATGAGAAAATAAGTGTGGAATGAATTGTAAACCTTAAAGGAAGATTATTAGACCATAGGGCTCGGTGACTACGGCACAAGTTCTAAAGGAACGCTATTATAGTGTGTACGGTGGTTTATACTCCATTGTGATTCGCATTTACCTATCGACAAATTGAGGAACCGATCACCCTTAATCTCTTGTTGATAATAGACGGATCATGTTGGATTTAATAGACTCATCTTGCAAGCTTGATAGTGTGTGAAGCGGTTGACGCTCTATTGAGGGATAGTAGACTTGGAAATTATCTAGCTGGTCGGGGACTCGAGTGTGTATGCAAGTCAAGCCGCAGAGTGGAAGGTTTAGAATGTAAGAAGGTGAACAGTTGATTTTGGTAGATGTTAAGAAAAGTCTAAAGATAAATATGAAACTTGTAGAGCTGGTAGTTGATGGAAATCAAATGAAGATAATGACTTAAGGTGATTAATTAGAGTCATGATTAAAGCGTAACGTGATGCACTTTGTTATGCGAGTATGATTTCTTTGGAAGTCACAAATCAAACATTGAAGGTGTGGAGTTTATGAACTATTAGAGATTTCGAGAATAGAATTGTTGGGTGAAAGGTTCTATGTCTTATTGATGTTACATCCATTATAAGAGATGTATTAATTGCAAGCTCTATCGTTGGAACGTAGCCTCGTGGTCGGCATTGTGTATGAATGTTGGGGACATTGCGGTTCGTGGAGGTTCTTATAATTGCCGCAGTGTAAGGAAGTGATAAATCGTGTATCTTAGAGTGAATGGGGTAAGGATGAGAAATGAATGATGTATTCTTAACCCGAAGCAATGGATCGTGGGATTCTAGTGGTTGAATAAGAAGGATATTTGTTAGTGATATTGGAAATGATGTCAAACATGACGTGATAGTTGGAAGGAAGGATTTCAAGAGTCAAGAGGAGGTTGACTAGTGCTCGATCTTCATTTTGCGAATCCGACTAAGTCTTTTGTTGTGTACTCGACGCATCATTAATGGAATAGGTGTGTGTTGATGCAAGATAAGGTGTTGGGCTTATGCTTCACGACAAAAGTGCATGAAAGGAGTTATCCGACTCATGATTTAGAGTTGGTAGTGTTGTATTGTTTTGAAGTCAGGCATTATTTATATGGTTCTCGAATTGGTATTAGTGATCATAAGAGTCCGAAATATCTCTTTGATTAGGAAGAGTTGAAATGTTTGCGAGTCAAAGAGATCGCATTGGTAAGAGTAGCTTGGGGAGGACCAAGAGATGGAATTGTTACATAACCCGAGAGTCGATGAAGGACTCATATTCGAACTGTTTGTTAAGTGGTGTTTTCGAGGACGAAAACTCTTTAGTGGGGAGAGTTGTGACACCCGATTTAATTCGAAATTAAATAAATAGGAATTTAATTATTTAATTAATTAAGGACTTGAATTAATTATATTTTGGAATTTATGGGATTAATTGAAGAAAAGAAGAGATGGAGGTGAGGTGTAATTAGGGTGAGGAGTAAATTACACTACACTTACTAATTACCATTTGTTTTATTTTATTGGAATAAATAAAGGATTATTAGAAGGAATATAAAAGGAAAAGAAAAGAAAATAGGTTTTTGGAAGAAAAGCTATTATCGTGAGAGTTGAGAAGAGAAGAGGAAGGAAAACCTAAGCCGTAATCTCAAGAACCCACAAGGTGTGGGTGATTTCAATGATTAATGCTTATTATAGGTTTTGATGTTGATTCTATAGATCATGGCATGTAAGGTTTAGGAAATTCTAGGTTTCCATGGATGTATACCTAATAGTGTCGTTGGTCGATTGAGTCCGATGGTCGAATGTGTATGGAATGTGATTAGAGTGTCGAGATGAAAATAGATGATGGAAACATGTTGTTTGAGATAGATGATGAAAATGATGTGTTTTAGTGTTTCCCATGTTGGAGTTCGTATGGGTAAAATGGGTTTAATTGAAAATGGAAGGATGTTGTCAAAAGTGCGTAAAATGACATTTAACACAGAACCGGTTCCGATATGACGGAACCGTTCCCCATTCAAAAATCAGGGCGGGTAATTTCAACTTCGTGAACCGCCTGCTCGGTAGGAACCGGTTCGTGCATTTTCCAATTTTTCAAAACTTCAAAATTCATAACTTTCAAACCGTAAGTCCGCTTTGAGCGCCTTTTGACGTTATTTTCTAAATTTAAAGCTCTATTTTATGAAATGAAAATATTTTCCAAAACTTGAAATTATTTTGAAAATGGGCCAAATTCAAATAGATGACTATTGACCGACGATATTGATGTGTATCGCAGAGAGATCCCGGTGATGGATATATTGATCAGAGTGAATGTAAAGCATGTTATGCTATTGTTATTTGTGCATGATGGTTGGATTATCATGTTTTTGAGTTTGATTCGGTTTATGATAATTGGTGTAACTGATTGTATTGATATCATGTGTTTGTTGGTGTTGTATATGACCGATGGCTTTTGACCTTAATTGTCGGCGTTGTGATGAATTGTTCATGATAGGAGATCGATCACGTCAGGTGTGGATGGGTGTATGATGTCCGAGGTGGTCAAACTGTGTTGATGTATGCATGATTGGTTGATATATCATGTTGATTGGTTTGCATGTTATGTGTTGATGTATGCATGATGGTTGATATATCATGTTGATTGGTTTGCATGTTATTCCGATGTTGATGTATGCATGATTAGTTGATATATCATGTTGATTGTTGAGATTCGCTTATGTTCAATGAATGTATACATAGACCGATTGATGTTGCATGCTAGTGATGTGCGTGCATATGCATTGTTTGGTGAAGTTAATTCCACATGCGGAATTTGACTGGATTGCCGATAACCGATACCCGAGTGAGGATGGGTGGACCGGTCCGGAGTGGTTATGGACGAATCGATGGTACCGTGATCCGCTGATGAATGGATCGTTGTTGTGACTGGTCAGATCGGTCACCGCATGCATCGAGTCCCGATTATATTGTATGGAATAGTAACATGTTAGGATGTCTTCCGCTGTTACTATTCTCTCGATTGATGATTGTCAGGCATGATGATTATATGGTTGTAATTGTGTATGAATCTGGAGTTATGTTGAAATGGGTGGATTAATATGTGAAATATATTGTTAATTGAGAAGCTTATAATATGCTTTAATTATGAGAAGTCTCACCCTTACTTTACCATTTCGATTAAATTAGCAAATGGGAGTTTGAGGATGGCTCTAGAGCTCATCATTTTAGTCCGTGTGTGTTGTCATGCTCGATTAGGTTGTAACATCGGAACGTTTAAGAGAATCATTATTGTTTAGTTTTGGATTTAAATCTTTGAGAACTATGATGTTTTATTAAATTTGGGTTGGTATCTCCACGTAAGACATGGTCTTATAATGATTAAATTGTTGAATGATGATCCTCAGTAGCATGGCTAACGCTTGAATGAAGGTTTATTCTATTTATTAATTGTGACATCCCGTGATTACCGTGTTAAACTCGATTAAAGATGATTTAAATGTTAATTTAATTAATATATTCGGGTATTTAGATGGGGTGTTACAATAATGTGAGCATAGTGGTCGTCATGGACCAAAGTCTTAATGTCATTACTCCTTGTCATGTATGTGTGAAACACCATCGATACTTGCTTGTTTTCCTAACTACTTGGTGCAGGAGTGGTTTAGAAGACATTGGAGAGGCTTTATCTCGATATGTTTTGGTGTGAAGAGTTGATCGATGTGTTATTGATTATATGAGTGCGTATGTGGTTATACCGCATAGCGTTCGAGGGATTACGATCGAGAATCAGATGATGGTCGATAAGGTTCTCTTAAGTGGTAACAATTATGTACTTGTGTTGTTCAGACGGGAGTGGAGGACGATGTTATGGATAATGATGTTCCATTGGGGTGTGAGTTCACGCCTGGAACAATAGCGACTCAATCAACAAGATGTTGGATTAGCTTGAGGTCATCCTGGTTGGATGTTCGTTAAACAAGTGATTATGAATCGCTATGATGAGTCGATGCATATTCTTGGCCTAGAAGATATTTGGTAATTAAGAAGGATGACTTTTAGAAGATGAAGTCGGTGTGGTTGAATGTTGCAACACCTTCTTGATTGTGGAACTGCCTGTGAGTTACCCTCGTGTTCTTGAAAAGATTAACGTGGTGTCAATGGTTGATATAAAGTATGCAATTGTGTGAATTGGTTATTGAATTGTAACTTGACACAATTAATCATGGTGAATGATGTGTGTTATGGTATGTTGAAGTTAGATCTCAAATTTGTATTCGGTGATGTTTTGGGATTTTTGACTTCAAGGTGGAAATCGATTACCTATCACAGGAATTGATTTCAAGCTAACAACATTGTTTTGAAAACTTGTAAGATTCATAATTTGAGTTTTGATGTCCGATTTGAGTTCCGCTTGAAGGAAAGATAATGTGATGAACTGTTTTAAAAATGGTCCCAAAGACCGAAAGTAATTATTTATCATGTAATGATGTTTGAGGAGAATCGAGTTGTTGTTGATGTCGTTTTGGTACAAAACTTGTTTTATGACACCGCAAGATGTCAACTTTGAGTTAAGGGAATTGAAGAAGCTATTGGAAGATTGCAGTGAAATGGATTTGTAAAACTAAGTGTATTGTTTGGGGAGCTCTAATTTCCTTATTCAAGGAGGAAGAGAGTAGCGCAATTGCGTGTGGATTTTGATAACCGATTTATGGTGATTAAGACTAAATATCTATTTCAAATTGTTGGTGATTTGATGGATCAATTGGTTGGAAAGTATGCCTTGAAAGTTGAGTTTAGATTAACTTACCTTCGTGGTCGTTAAGGATGAAGATAGTTAGAAAGAAGCTTCTAAAACCTCAGATACGATGTTGAATGTTGTGAGGTGAATTCCAACTCGAAAGAGGAGTAGAATTTTGTTAAGTTTCATGGTGTAGATTACGTATAAGGATATGAGTTTTCTTTATCATGTTATCTTAAGTGACGGTAATGCTAGACCCATCCGAGGTCGACGTAGTGTTGTATGGGAAAGTCCAAAATTTGTAATGGTATTGGAAGATTTTATGGGCATAACCAGAATAATCGCAGCTTATTGAGACGAGGTCAAGAATGATATATTCTTAATGAATGAAATGTTGGTATTAGTAAGAATGTGAAAGTATTAGAGATGCAACTTATGTCGATCGAGGATGAATAAGGACGTTAGCTCTCGAGGAAAAGATAAGTGGTGTTGAGGAAATAACTTACGTGAAGTGCAATCATGTTTAAGATGTCAAAATATGGACATGTGTTAAGAAAATGTTGGAAGTTCTTTTACCGATCATATGATGAGATGTATTAAGATTGCATTTGAAATAAGATTCTGACCGAACATATATGGATCCTAGATGTTATGAGATTTAAAGGGAGACTAAGAGTTGTGAATGTCGTAAAGTTCTCCATGGATAAGGGCTTCAAATGGGGACAAAATGAGTTATGGTGTATTTGGTATGTTAGCATCTCATGAGGGGAAAATACTTGACAATCGTGTGATGCTATGAGTGTGAAGAAGAGTATGTAAAATTGTTTGATCAAGGTATCTCATCGTCGATATCAAATGAGAAAATAAGTGTGGAATGAATTGTAAACCTTAAAGGAAGATTATTAGACCATAGGGCTCGGGTGACTACGCACAAGTTCTAAAGGAACGCTATTATAGTGTGGTACGGTGGTTTATACCATTGTGATTCCGGCCACCATCGACAAATTGAGGAACCGATCACCCTTAATCTTGATAATCGGATCGTGTTGGATTTAATAGACTCATCTTGCAAGCTTGATAGTGTGAAGCGTTGACGTCTATTGAGGGATAGTAGACTTGGAAATTATCTAAGGTCTGGACTCGGTGTGTATGCAAGTCAAGCCGCAGAGTGGAAGGTTTAGAATGTAAGAACAAAGGATTTTGGTAGATGTTAAGGAGAAAGTCTAAAGATATGAAACTTGTAGAAATGGTAGTTGATGGAAATCAAATGAAGATAATGACTTAATGATTAATCGAGTCACAGAAGGAAAGCGAATGATGCACTTTGTTATGCGAGTATGATTTCTTTGGAAGTCACAAATCAAACATTAAGGTGTGGAGTTTATGAATTTAGAGATTTAATAGAATTGTTGGGTGAAAGGTTCTATGTCTTATTGATGTTACATCCATTATAAGAGATATTAATTGCAAGCTCTATCGTTGAACGTAGCCTCGTGGTAATCGCATCAGGTATGAATGTTGGGACATCATGTTCGGTGGAGGTTCTTATAATTGTGCAGCAGTGTAAGGAAGTGATAAATCGTGTATCTTAGAGTGAATGGGTAAGGAGGAGTCGAAATGATGTATTCTTAACCCGATAGCAATGGATCGTGGGATTCTAGTGGTTGAATAAGAAGGATATTTGTTAGTGATATTGGAAATGATGTCAAACATGACGGATAGTTGGAAGGAAGGATTTCAAGAGTCAAGAGAGGTTGACTAGTGTTCGATCTTCATTTTGCCGAACCGACTAAGTCTTTTTGTTGGTAATCGTGACGCATCATTAATGGGAATAGGTGTTGATGCAAGATAAGTGGTGTCAGGCTTATGCTTCACGACATTGAAAGTGCATGAAAGGAGTTATCCGACTCATGATTTAGAGTTGGTAGCTGTTGTATTTGTTTTGAAGTTGGGAGGCATTATTTATATGGTTCTCGAATTGAGGTATTAGTGATCATAAGAGTCTCAAATATCTCTTTGATTAGGAAGAGTTGAAATGTTTATGAGTCAAAGAGATCGCATTGGTAAGAGTAGCTCGGGGAGGACCAAAGAGATGGAATTGTTATACGGAACCGGAGAGTCGATGAAGGACTCATATTCGAATCGTTTGTTTAAGTGGTGTTTTCGAGGACTAAACTCTTTAGTGGGGAGAGTTAGACACCCGATTTAATTCGTAAATTAAATAAATAGGAATTTAATTATTTAATTAATTAAGGACTGAATTAATTATATTTTTGGAATTTATGGGATTAATTGAAGAAAAGAAGAGATGGAGGTGTGAGTAATTAGGGGTGTGAGGAGTAAATTACACTACACTTACTAATTACCATTTGTTTTATTTTATTGAATAAATAAAGGATTATTAGAAGGAATATAAAAGGAAAAGAAAAGAAAATAGGTTTTTGGAAGAAAAGCTATTATACGTAGAGTCGAGGAGAAGAGAGGAAGGAAAACCTAGAAGGCCAATCAAGAACCACAAGGTAAGGGGTGATTTTATCGATTAATGCTTATTATAGGTTTTGATGTTGATTCTATAGATCATGGCATGTTAGGAATCTGTGTTAGAAATTTAGGTTTCCGATGTATACCTAATAGTGTCACTTGGTGTCGATGAGTCCGATTGTGTCGAATGTGTATGGAATGTGATTAGAGTCAGAGATGAAAATAGATGATGGAAACATGTTGTTGATGAGATAGATGATGAAAATGATGTGTTTTAGTGTTTCCCATGTTGGAGTTCTCGGATGTAAAAATGGGTTTAATTGAAAATGGAAGGATGTTGTCAAAAGTGCGTAAAATGACATTTTATTGACGCAGGAACCGGTTCCCGTATATGACGGAACCGGTTCCCCATTCAAAATCAGGGGTGGGTATCACTTTCGTGAACCGGTTCGCTCGGTAGGAACCGTTCCGTGCATTTTTCCAATTTTTCAAAACTTCAAAATTCATAACTTTCAAACCGTAAGTCCGCTTGAGCTCGTTGGACGTTATTTTCAAATTTAAAGCTCTATTTTATGAAATGAAAATATTTTCCAAAACTTGAAATTATTTTGAAAATGGGCCAAATTCAAATAGATGACTATTGACCCGACGATATTGATGTGTATGCGTAGATCCCGTGGTGATGGATATATTGATACAGAGGAATGTAAAGCATGTTATGCTGTTGTTATTTGTGTGCATGATGGTTGGATTATCATGTTTTTTGAGTTTGATTCGTTTATGATAATTGGTGTAATCATGATTGTATTGATATCATGTGTTTGTGGTGTCAGATATGACCGATGCTTTTGACCTTAATTGTCGGCGTGGATGAATTGTTCATGATAGGAGATCGACGCTGTGGGTGATGGGGTGTATGATGTCCGAGGTGGTCATAACTTTGTTGATGTATGCATGATTGGTTCGCATCGTTGATTGGTTTGCATGTTATTGCCGTGGTTGATGTATGCATGATTGATATATCATGTTGATTGTTTGCATGTTATTGCCGATGTTGATGTATGCATGATTAGTTGATATATCATGTTGATTGTTGAGATTCGCTTATGTTCAATGAATGTATACATAGACCGATTGATGTTGTATGCAAGATGTGCATATGCATTGTTTGTGAAGTTAATTCCATTGGCGGAATTTGACTGGATTGCCGATAACCGATAACCGGTTTGGGATGGGTGGTTAGGCTGATTCGTCCCGAGTGGTTATGGACGAATCGATTGCAGATCCCGCTGATGAATGGATCGTTGGGTGACTTGGTCACGGCACCGCATGCATCGAGTGTGATTATATTTGTATGGAATAGTAACATGTTAGGATGTCTTCCAGTTGTTACTATTCTCCGATTGATGATTGTCAGGCATGATGATTATGGTTGTAATTGTGTATTGAATCGAGTTATGTTGAAATGGGTGGATTAATATGCTTGAAATATATTGTTAATTGAGAAGCTTATAATATGCTTTAATTATGAGAAGTCTCACCTTACTTTACCATTTTGCATTAAATTAGCAAATGAGGACGGTGAGATGGCTCTAGAGCTCATCATTTTAGTCCGTGGTCGTTGTCATGCTCGATTAGGTTGTGTTAATCGGGAACGCTTAGTTAAGAGAATCATTATTGTTTAATAGTTTTATTTGAATTCCTTGAGAACTATGATGTTTTATTAAATTTTGGGTTGGTATCTCACGTAAGACATGGTCTTATAATGATTAAATTGTTGAATGATGATCCTCAGTAGCATGGCTACCGCTTGAATGAAGGTTTATTCTATTTATTAATTGTGACATCCCGTGATTACCGTGTTAAACTCGATTAAAGATGATTTAAATGTTAATTTAATTAATATATTCGTATTTAGATGGGGTGTTACAATAGTGGTATTCGTTATAGTCGGTCGTTAGACCAAGGTCTTAATGTCATTACTCCAGATGCGATACGTGTGTGAAACATCACGATACTTGCTTGTTTTCCTAACTACTTGTTGCAGGAGTGGTTTAGAAGACATGGGGAGAGGCTTTATCTGATATGTTTTGGTGTGAAGAGTTGGATCGATGTGTTATTGATTATGAGTGTATGTGGTTATACCGCATACGTCAATTCGAGGGATTACGAATTCGAGAATTCGTGATGATGGTCGATAAGGTTCTCAAGTGGTAACAATTATACTTGTGTTGTTCGCATCATCGGGATGAGGAGGCGATGTTATGGATAATGATGTTCCATCGTGTGAGTTCTAACGCTTCCCTGGAACAATAGCGACTCACCGTCTGAACAAGATGTTGATTAGCTTGAGGTCCGTTGGATGTTTAGTTAAACCAAGTGATTATGAATCGCTATGATGAGTCGATGCATATTCTTGGCCTAGAAGATATTTGTAATTAAGAAGGATGACTCTTAGAAGATGAAGTGGTGTGGTTGAATGTTGCAACACTTCCGCTTGATTGTGGAACCGCTCGTGAGCCTCTGGTGTTCTTGAAAAGATTAACCGTGTCGGTCAATGGTTGATATAAAGTATGCAATTGTGTGAATTGGTTATTGAATTGTAACTTGACACAATTAATCATGGTGAATGATGTGGTTGCGGTATGTTGAAGTTAGGATCTCAAATTTGTATTCGTGATGTTTTGGGATTTTTTGACTTCACAAGGTGGAAATCGATTACCTATCATGTGGAATTGATCAAGCTAACAACATTGTTTTGAAAACTTGTAAGATTCATAATTTGAGTTTTGATGTCCGATTGAGTCCGCTTGAAGCGTTAAGATAATGTGATGAACTTTGTTTTAAAAATGGTCCCAAAGACCGAAGTAATTATTTATCATGTAATGATGTTTGAGGAGAATCGAGTTGTTGTTGATGTCGCTCTTGGTACAAAACTTGTTTTATGACACCGCAAGATGTCAACTTTTGTTAAGGGAATTGAAAGATTATTAAGATAAAGGAAATGGATTTGAAACTAGTGTATTGTTTGGGAGCTCTAATTTCCTTATTCAAGGAGGAAGAGAGAAAGGACTATGGTGGATTTTGATAACTGATTTAAGTGGTGATTAAGACTAAATATCTATTTCAAATTGTTGGTGATTTGATGGATCAATTGGTTGGAATGCCTTCAGAAAGTTGAGTTTAGATTAACTTACCTTCGTGGTCGTTAAGGATGAAGATAGTTGAAAAAGCTTCTAAAACTCGGTATACGATGTTGAATGTTGTGAGGTGAATTCAACTTCGAAAGAGGAGTAGAATTTGTTAAGTTTCATGGTGTAGATTACGGATAAGGATATGAGTTTTCTTTATCATGTTATCTTAAGTGACTTAATGCGGTAACCCATCCGAGGTCGAATGTAGTGTTGTAGGGAAAGTCCAAAATTTGTTGCGGTATTGGAAGATTTTATGGGCATAACCAGAATAATCGCAGCTTATTTGAGACGAGGTCAAGAATGATATATTCTTAATGAATGAAATGTTGGTATTAGTAAGAATGAAAGTATTAGAGATGCAACTTATGTCGATTGAGGATGAATGTGATGCGTAGCTCGAGGAAAGATAAGTGGTGTTAGAGGAATAAATCATTGTGAAGTGCAATCATGTTTAAGATGTCAAAATATGGACATGTGTTAAGAAAATGTTAAAGTTCTTTTACCGATCATATGATGAGATGTATTAATGAGATTGCATTTGAAATAAGATTCAGATCAACATATATGGATCCTAGATGTTATGAGATTTAAAGGGAGACTAAGAGTTGTGAATGTCGTTAAAGTTCTCCGCATGGATAAGGGCTTCAAATGGGGACAAAATGAGTTATGGTGTATTTGGTATGTTAGCATCTCTGAGGGGAAAATACTTGACAATCGTGATGCTAAGAAAGGTGAAGAAGAGTATGTAAATTGTTTGATCGAAGGTATCTCATCGCCGATATCAAATGAGAAAATAAGTGTGGAATGAATTGTAAACCTTAAAGGAAGATTATTAGACCATAGGGCTCGGTGACTACGGCACAAGTTCTAAAGGAACGCTATTATAGTGTGTACGTGGTTTATACTCCATGTGATCACGGCTACCTATCGACAAATTGAGGAACCGATCACCCTTAATCTCTTGTTGATAATAGACGGATCGGTTGGATTTAATAGACTCATCTTGCAAGCTTGATAGTGTGTGAAGCGTTGACGTTTCATTGAGGGGATAGAGACTTGGAAATTATCTAGCTGGCCTGGACCCGAGTGTGTATGCAAGTCAGTTTGGAGTGGAAGGAGAATGTAAGAAGGTGAACAAAGGATTTTAGATGTTAGGAGAAAGTCTAAAGATAAATATGAAACTTGTAGAAGTTGATGGAAATCAAATGAAGATAATGACTTAAGGTGATTAATCGAGTTATGTGAATGTAAAGCGTAACGTGATGCACTTTGTTACGAGTATGATTTCTTTGGAAGTCACAAATCAAACATTAGAAGGTGGAGTTTATGAACTATTAGAGATTTCGTAATAGAATTGTTGGGTGAAAGGTTCTATGTCTTATTGATGTTACATCCATTATAAGAGATGTATTAATTGCAAGCTCTATCGTTGGAACGTAGCCCTGGTATCGGCATTGTAATGAATGTCGGGGACATCATGTTCGGTGGAGGTTCTTATAATCAGGCGCAGCAGGTTAAAGTGATAAATCGTATCTTAGAGTGAATGTGAGTGAGTCGAATGTATTCTTAACCCGATAGCAATGGATCGTGGGATTCTAGTGGTTGAATAAGAAGGATATTTGTTAGTGATATTGGAAATGATGTCAAACATGACGTGATAGTTGGAAGGAAGGATTTCAAGAGTCAAGAGAGGTTGACTAGTGTCCGATCTTCATTTTGCCAATCCGACTAAGTCTTTTGTTGTGTAATCGTGACGCATCATTAATGGGAATAGGTGTGGTTGATGCAAGATAAGCAGTGTGGCTTATGCTTCACGACAATTGAAAGTGCATGAAAGGAGTTATCCACTCATGATTTAGAGTCAGTCATTGTATTTGTTTTGAAGTCGAGGCATTATTTATATGGTTCTCGAATCGAGGTATTAGTGATCATAAGAGTCCCAAATATCTCTTTGATTAGGAAGAGTTGAAATGTTCATGGTCAAAGAGATCGCATTAAGAGTAGCTTGGGGAGGACCAGCAGATGGAATTGTTACATGGGAACCGGAGAGTCGATGAAGGACTCATATTCAATCGCTCGTTTCTAGTGGTGTTTTCGAGGACGAAAACTCTTTAGTGGGGAGAGTCAGACACCTCGATTTAATTCGTAAATTAAATAAATAGGAATTTAATTATTTAATTAATTAAGGACTGAATTAATTATATTTTTGAATTTATGGGATTAATTGAAGAAAAGAAGAGATGGAGGTGTGAGGTGTAATTAGGGTGTGAGGAGTAAATTACACTACACTTACTAATTACCATTTGTTTTATTTTATGGAATAAATAAAGGATTATTAGAAGGAATATAAAAAGGAAAAGAAAAGAAAATAGGTTTTTTGGAAGAAAAGCTATTATAATGAGTTGAGAAGAGAGAGAAGGAAAACCTAGAAGGCCGTAATCTCAAGAACCCACAAGGTAAGGGGTGATTTCGACTGATTAATGCTTATTATAGGTTTTGATGTTGATTCTATAGATCATGGCATGTTAGGAATCGTGTTTAGAAATTCTAGGTCCATGGATGTATACCCATAGTGTCATTGGTGTCGATTGAGTCCGATTAGTCGAATGTGTATGGAATGTGATTGTGAGTGTAGATGAAAATAGATGATGGAAACATGTTGTTTGATGAGATAGATGATGAAAATGATGTGTTTTAGTGTTTCCCATGTCGAGTTTGGATGGTAAAATGGGTTTAATTGAAATGGAAGGATGTTGTCAAAAGTGTAAATGATTATCACAGGAACCGGCCTCGATATGACGGAACCGGTTCCCATTCAAAAATCAAAGGGTAATTTCAACTTTCGTGAACCGGTTCCGCTCGGTAGGAACCGGTTCCGTATTTTCCAATTTTTCAAAACTTCAAAAATTCATAACTTTCAAATCGAAGTCCGTTTAGCTACTGCTTTGGACGTTATTTTCTAAATTTAAAGCTCTATTTTATGAAATGAAAATATTTCCAAAACTTGAAATTATTTTGAAAATGGGCCAAATTCAAATAGATGACTATTGACCGACGATATATGATGTGTATGTAGATCCTGTGTGATGGATATATTGATACAGAGGAATGTAAAGCATGTTATGTCTGTTGTTATTTGTGTGCATGATGGTTGGATTATCATGTTTTTGAGTTTGATTCGGTTTATGATAATGGTAATCATGATTGTATTGATATCATGTGTTTGTTGGTCAGATATGATCGATGGCTTTTGACCTTAATTGTCGGCGTTGTGATGAATTGTCATGATAGGAGATCGATTACGCCAGGTGATGGGGTGTATGATGTCCGAGGTGGTCATAACTTGTGTTGATGTATGCATGATTGGTTGATATATCGTTGATTGGTTTGCATGTTATTGCCGTGGTTGATGTATGCATGATTGGTTGATATATCATGTTGATTGGTTCGCATGTTATTGCCGATGTTGATGTATGCATGATTAGTTGATATATCATGTTGATTGTTGATTCGCTATGTTCAATGAATGTATACATAGACCGATTGATGTTGCATGCTAGTGATGTGCGTGCATATGCATTGTTTGCAAGTTAATTCCATTGTGCGAATTTGACTTGGATTACGATAACCGATACCCGAGTGAGGATGGGTGGTTAGCCGATTCGTGTCCGAGTGGTTATGGACGAATCGATGGTACCGTATCCGTTGATGAATGGATCATGGGTGACTTGGTTTAGTCGGCACCGCATGCATGAGTCTGCATTATATTTGTATGGAATAGTAATGTTAGGATGTCTTCCAAGTAGTATTATTCTCGATTGATGATTGTCAGGCATGATGATTATATGGTTGTAATTGTGTATTGAATCTGGAGTTATGTTGAAATGTGGATTAATATGCTTGAAATATATTGTTAATTGAGAAGCTTTAATATGCTTTAATTATGAGAAGTCTCACCCTTACTTTACATTTCGATTAAATTAGCGTTCGAGGAGTCGTGAGATGGCTCTAGAGCTCATCATTTTAGTCCGTGGTGTCGTTGTCATGCTCGATTAGGTTGTAATAATCGGGAACGCTTAGTTAAGAGAATCATTATTGTTTAATAGTTTTGGATTTGAATTCCTTGAGAACTATGATGTTTTATTAAATTTTGGGTTGGTATCTACCGTAAGACATGGTCTTATAATGATTAAATTGTTGAATGATGATCCTCAAAGGTAGCATGGCTACCGCTTTGAATGAAGGTTTATTCTATTTATTAATTGTGACATCCGTGATTACCGTGTTAAACTCGAAAGATGATTTAAATGTTAATTTAATTAATATATTCGGGTATTTAGACGGGTGTTACAATAGTGGTATCGAGCATAGTCATCGTTGGACCAAAGGTCTTAATGTCATTATTCTCCTTTCCGAGATATATATGTGTGAAACACCTGTCGATACTTGCTTGTTTTCCTAACTACTTGGTCGCAGAGTGGTTTAGAAGACATTGGGGAGAGGCTTTACTCCGATATGTTTTGGTGTGAAGAGTTGACGATGTGTTATTGATTATGAGTGCATGTGGTTATATCGCATAGTTGCCTGAATTCGAGGGATTACGAATTCGAGAATTCAGGATGATACTGATAGGTTCTTATGGTAACAATTATGTACTTGGTTGTTCGTGACAATCGAGCGAGGACGATGTTATGGATAATGATGTTCCATCGGGTGTGAGTTCCGACGCTTCCTAGGAACAATAGCCACCGAACAAGATGTTGATTAGCCGAGGTCATCCTTCGTTGGATGTTTGAAGTTAAACCAAGTGATTATGAATCGCATGATGAGTCGATGCATATTCTTGCCTAGAAGATGGTAATTAAGAAGGATGACTCAGAAGATGAAGTCTGTGGTTGAATGTTGCAACACTTCCAGCCATTGTGGAACCGTCTGCAGGAACTACTTGTGTTCTTGAAAAGATTAATCGGTCGTTGTCAATGGTTGATATAAAGTATGCAATTGTGTGAATTGGTTATGGAATTGTAACTTGACACAATTAATCATGGTGAATGATGTGTTGCGGTATGTTGAAGTTAGATCTCAAATTTTGTATTCGTGATGTTTTGGGATTTTTTGATTTCACAAGGTGGAAATCGATTACCTATCACGTGGAATTGATTTCAAGCTAACAACATTGTTTTGAAAACTTGTAAGATTCATAATGAGTTTTGGTCTCGATTTGAGTTCCGCTAGTTAAGATAATGGATGAACTGTTTTAAAATGGTCCCAAAGACCGAAAGTAATTATTTATCATGTAATGATGTTTGAGGAGAATCGAGTTGTTGATGTCGCTGGTACAAAACTTGTTTTATGACACCGCAAGATGTCAACTTTTGAGGTTAGGGAATTGAAGAAGCTATTGGAAGATGCGCAAAGAAATGGATTTGTAAAACTAAGTGTATTGTTGGGAGCTCTAATTTCCTTAGTCAGGATAAGAGAGTAGCCAATTGCGGTGGATTTTGATAATCGACGGTGGTGATTAAGACTAAATATCTATTTCAAATTGTTGGTGATTGGGATCATTGTTGGAAAGTATGCCTTCAGAAAGTTGAGTTTAGATTAATTTCTACCGTGGTCGTGTTAAGGATGAAGATAGTTAGAAAGAAGCTTCTAAAACCCTGTGATAATGATGTTGAATGTTGTGAGGTGAATTCCAACCGAAAGAGGAGTAGAATTTTGTTAAGTTTCATGGTGTAGATTACAGATAAGGATACGAGTTTTCATCATGTTATCTTATGACGGAATGTAGACCCATCCGAGTAATGACGAAAGTGTCAGAGGGAAAGTCCAAAATTTGTTATGGGTATGGAAGATTTTATGGGCATAACCAGAATAATCGCAGCTATTTGAGACGAGGTCAAGAATGATATATTCTTAATGAATGAAATGTTGGTATTAGTAAGAATGTGAAAGTAAGAGATGCAACTTATGTCGATTGAGGATGAATAAGGACTAGTCGAGGAAAAGATAAGTGTTAGAGGAAATAATCAAGTGAAGTGCAATCATGTTTAAGATGTCAAAATATGACATGTGTTAAGAAAATGTTGGAAGTTCTTTACCGATCATATGATGAGATGTATTAATTT
This sequence comes from Vicia sativa, assembly GCA_021764765.1. Lineage (NCBI taxonomy): Eukaryota > Viridiplantae > Streptophyta > Magnoliopsida > Fabales > Fabaceae > Vicia > Vicia sativa. Next base: position 88,270,269 of record CM038792.1, on the reverse strand, counting down.
AGATGCATTTGAAATAAGATTCGCATCAACATATATGGATCCTAGATGTTATGAGATTTAAGGAGACTAAGAGTCAGAATGTCATAAAGTTCTCCGATGGATAAGGGCTTCAAATGGGGACAAATGAGTTATGGTGTATTTGGTATGTTAGCATCTCATAGGGAAAATACTTGACAATCGTGGATGCTAAGTGAGGAAGAAGAGTATGTAAAATTGTTTGATCAAGGTATCTCATCGCGATATCAAATGAGAAAATAAGTGTGGAATGAATTGTAAACCTTAAAGGAAGATTATTAGACCATAGGGTCGGGTGATCATTACACAAGTTCTAAAGGAACGCTATTATAGGTGGTACGTGGTTTATACTCCATTGTGATTATTACTACCTATCGACAAATTGAGGAACCGATCACCCTTAATCTTTGTTGATATAGACGGATCGTATGGATTTAATAGACTCATCTTGCAAGCTTGATAGTGTGGAAGCGTTGACGTCTAACAGGGAAGTAGACTTGGAAATTATCTAGCGGGTTTGGGACTCGAGTGTATGCAAGTTGAAGCCGCAGAGTGGAAGGTTTAGAAGAAGGTGAATAAAGGATTTTGGTAGATGTTAAGGAGAAAGTCTAAAGATAAATATGAAACTTGTAGAGCCGGTAGTTGATGGAAATCAAATGAAGATAATGACTTAAGGTGATTAATCGTGAGTCACAGAGTTAAAGCGTAACGTGATGCACTTTGTTATGCGAGTATGATTTCTTTGGAAGTCACAAATCAAACATTAGAAGGTGTGGAGTTTATGAACTATTAGATTTCTGTAATAGAATTGTTGGGTGAAAGGTTCTATGTCTTATTGATGTTACATCCATTATAAGAGATGTATTAATTGCAAGCTCTATCGTTGGAACGAGCCCTGGTACCGTATCGTATGAATGTTTGGGACATTGCGGTTCGGTGGAGGTTCTTATAATTGGCCGCAGCAAAGGAAGTGATAAATCGTATCTAGAGTGAATGGGGTAAGGAGTTATCGAAATGATGTATTCTTAACCCGATAGCAATGGATCGTGGGATTCTAGTGGTTGAATAAGAAGGATATTTGTTAGTGATATTGGAATGATGTCAAACATGACGTGATAGTTGAAGGAAGGATCTCAAGAGTCAAGAGGAGGTTGACTAGTGCCCGATCTTCATTTTGCCGAATCCGACTAAGTCTTTTGTGTGTAATGGACGATCATTAATGGAATAGGGTGTGTTATGCAAGATGTTATGTCAGGGCTTATGCTTCAATGACAATTGAAAGTGCAAAAGGAGTTATCCGACTCATGATTTAGAGTTGGTAGTCACAGATTGTTTTGAAGTTGGGAGGCATTATTTATATGGTTCTCGAATCGAGGTATTAGTGATCATAAGAGTCTCAAATATCTCTTTGATTAGAAGAGTTGAAATGTTCATGTAGTCAAAGAGATCGTGATTGGTAAGAGTAGTCAGAGGACCAAGATAATTACATGGGAACCGGAGAGTCGTGATGGGACCTATTCGAACTCGTTTCGTTTAAGTGGTGTTTTCGAGGACTAAACTCTTTTAGTGGGGAGAGTTGTGACATCTCGATTTAATTCGTAAATTAAATAAATAGGAATTTAATTATTTAATTAATTAAGGACTAATTAATTATATTTTGGAATTTATGGATTAATTGAAGAAAAGAAGAGATGGAGGTGGAGGTGTAATTGGGGTGAGGAGTAAATTACATACACTTACTAATTACCATTTGTTTTATTTTATTGAATAAATAAAGGATTATTAGAAGGAATATAAAAGGAAAAGAAAAGAAATAGGTTTTTTGGAAGAAAAGCTATTATAATGTGAGAGTTGAGAAGAGAAGAGAGGAAGGAAACCTAGAAGCCTAATCTCAAGAACCCACAAGGTAAGGGTGATTTCGACGATTAATGCTTATTATAGGTTTTGATGTTGATTCTATAGATCATGGCATGTTAGGAACTGTGTTTAGAAATTCTAGGTTTCATGGATGTATACCAATAGTGTCGGGCTTGGTGTCGATTGAGTCCGATCAGGTCGAATGTGTATGGATGTGATTAGAGTGTCAAGAGATGAAAATAGATGATGGAAACATGTTGTTTGATGAGATAGATGATGAAATGATGTGTTTTAGTGTTTCCTATGTTCGAGTTCGATGGGTAAAATGGGTTTAATTGAAAATGCGATGTCACAAAAGTGCGTAAAATGACATTTTATCACGCGGTGAACCGTTCCCCGATATGACGGAACCGGTTCCCATTCAAAATCGTGGGCGGGTATTTAACTTTCAGAACCGTTCCGCTCGTAGGAACCGTTCCAGTGCATTTTTCCAATTTTTCAAAACTTCAAAAATTCATAACTTTCAAACCGTAAGTCCGCTTTGAGCTACTGCTTTGGACGTTATTTTCAAATTTAAAGCTCTATTTTATGAAATGAAAATATTTCCAAAACTTGAAATTATTTTGAAAATGGCCAAATTCAAAATAGATGACTATTGACTCACGTGACATTGATGTGCAGTAGATCCCGGGATGATATATTGATACAGAGGAATGTAAAGCATGTTATGTCATGTTATTTGTGCATGATGGTTGGATTATCATGTTTTTGAGTTTGATTCGTTTATGATAATTGGTGTAACTACATTGATTGATATCACGTGGTTCATGGTGTTACGACCGATGGCGACCTAATTGTCGATGTTGTGATGAATTGTTCATGATAGGAGATCGTATCACGCTGTGGGTGACGGGGTGTATGATGTCCAGGTGGTCATAACTTGTGTTGATGTATGAATGATTGGTTGATATATCATGTTGATTGGTTTGCATGTTATCGTCAGGTTGATGTATGTATGATTGGTTGATATATCATGTTGATGGTTTGCATGTTACATTGATGTTGATGTATGCATGATTAGTTGATATATCATGTTGATTGTTGAGATCTATGTTCAATGAATGTATACATAGACCGATTGATGCTGTATGCTAGTGATGTGCGTGCATATGCATTGTTTGGTGAAGAATCCCTATCAGGCGGAATTTGACTTGGATTGCCGATAACCGATACCCGGTGGGATGGGTGGTTAAAGCGATTCGTCCCAGTGGTTATGGACAATCGATGGTACCGTATCCGGTTGATGAATGATTCGTTGGGTGACTTGGTCAACAGTCGCACTGCATGCATCGAGTCCGCATTATTTTGTAGGGAATAGTAAATATGTTAGGATGTCTTCCAAAGGTTACTATTCTCCTCGATCATGATTGTCAGGCATGATGATTATATGGTTGTAATTGTGTATTGAATCTGGAGTTATGTTGAAATGGGTGGATTAATATGCTGAAATATATTGTTAATTGAGAAGCTTATAATATGCTTTAATTATGAGAAGTCTCACCTTACTTTACCATTTCGCATTAAATTAGCAAATGAGTCGGTGAGGATGGCTCTAGAGCTCATCATTTTAGTCCGTGTCGCTGTCATGCTCGATTAGGTTGTAAATAATCGGGAACGCTTAGTTAAGAGAATCATTATTGTTTAATAGTTTTGGATTTGAATTTGAGAACTATGATGTTTTATTAAATTTTGGTTGGTATCTCCACTGTGTAAAGACATGTCTTATAATGATTAAAGTGTTGAATGATGATCCTCAAAGGTAGCATGGCTACCTTTGAATGAAGGTTTATTCTATTTATTAATTGTGACATCCCGTGATTACCGTGTTAAACTCTCGATTAAAGATGATTTAAATGTTAATTTAATTAATATATTCTGGTATTTAGATGATGGGGTGTTACAATAGGGTATCGAGCATGTCGGTCAGACCAAAGGTCTTAATGTCATTATTCTTCAGATGCGATGTGTGTGAAAACACTGCCGATACTTGCTTGTTTTCCTAACTACTTGGTCATAGGAGTGGTTTAGAAGACATTGGGGAGAGGCTTCTATCGATATGTTTTGGTGTGAAGAGTTGGATCGATGTGTTATTGATTATATGAGTGCGTATGGTTATACATCAAGATAATTGTCTAATTGGAGGGATTACGAATTCGAGAATCTGTGATGATGGTCGATAAGGTTCTCTTAAGTGGTAACAATTATGTACTTGTGTTGTTCGTGATCACCGGAGTGGAGGACGTTGTTATGGATAATGATGTTCCATTGGGTGTGAGTTCGACGCTTCCTTTAGAAACAATAGCGACTCACCGTCTCAACAAGATGTTGGATTAGCTTGAGGTCATCCTTGGGTTGGATGTTCAAGTTAAACCAAGTGATTATGAATCGCGATGAGTCGATGCATATTCTTGGCCGAAGATATTTGTAATTAAGAAGGACGACTCTTGTAAAGATGAAGCCGGTGTGGTTGAATGTTGCAACACTTCCGCTGATCAGGGAACCGCTCCTCGTGTGAGTTACCTCTGGTGTTCTTGAAAGATTAACCGTGTCGTGTCAATGGTTGATATAAAGTATGCAATTGTGAATTGTTATTGAATTGTAACTTGACACAATTAATCATGGTGAATGATGTGTAAGGGTATGTTGAAGTTAGATCTCAAATTTTGTATTCGGGATGTTTGGGATTTTTTGACTTCACAAGGTGGAAATCGATTACCTATCATGGAATTGATTTCCGTTAACAACATTGTTTTGAAAACTTGTAAGATTCATAATTTGAGTTTTGATGTCCGAATTGAGTCTGCTTTGAAGCGTTGGAAAGATAATGTGATGAACTTTGTTTTAAAAAAAATGGTCCCAGCAATCGAAAGTAATTATTTATCATGTAATATGTTTGAGGAGAATCGAGTTGTTGTTGATGTCGTTTTGGTACAAAACTTGTTTTATGACACCGCAAGATGTCAACTTTGAGTTAAGGGAATAAAAGCTTATTGGAAGATGCGCAGTGAAATGGATTTGTAAAACTAAGTGTATTGTTTGGGGAGCTCTAATTTTTAGTAAGGAGGAAGAGAGTAGCGAATCATGCGGTGGATTTTGATAACCGATTTAAGTGGTGATTAAGACTAAATATCTATTTCAAATTGTTGGTGATTTGATGGATCAATTGGTTGGAAAGTATGCCTTCAAGAAAGTTGAGTTTAGATTAACTTACCTTCGTGGTCGTTAAGGATGAAGATAGTTGAAGAAGTTTCTAAACTCGGCATACGATGTTGAATGTTGTGAGGAATTCCAACTCGTTATGGTAGAATTTTGTTGTTTCATGGTGTAGATTACGGTATAAGGAAATGAGTTTTCATCATGTTATCTTAATGACGGTAATGCGTAGACCCATCCGAGTAATGATGTAGTGTCAGAAAGGGGAAAGTCCAAATTTGTTATGGTATGGAAGATTTTACGGCATAACCAAGAACAATCGCAGCTTATTTGAGACGAGGTCAAGAATGATATTCTTAATGAATGAAATGTTGGTATTAGTAAGAATGTGAAAGTATTAGAGATGAACTTATGTCGATCGAGGATGAATAAGTGACGTTAGCTTCCTCGAGGAAAAGATAAGTGGTGTTAGGGAAACAATTGACAGAAGTAATCATGTTTAAGATGTCAAAATATGGACATGTGTTAAGAAATGTCAGTTCTTTTACCGATCATATGATGAGATGTATTACCGAGATTGCATTTGAAATAAGATTCGTGATCGAACAATATATGGATCCTAGATGTTATGAGATTTAAAGTGAGACTAAGAGTCGTGAATGTCAAAAGTTCTCCCTGCATGGATAAGGGCTTCAAACGGGACAAATGAAATATGGTGTATTTGGTATGTTAGCATCTCATGAGGGGAAATACTGACAATCGTGTGATGCTAAGGAGTGTGAAGAAGAGTATGTAAAATTGTTTGATCGAAGGTATCTCATCGCCGATATCAAATGAGAAAATAAGTGTGGAAATGAATTGTAAACCTTAAAGGAAGATTATTAGACCATGTATTCTGTGACTATGCACAAGTTCTAAAGGAACGCTATTATAGTGTGGTACCGTGGTTTATACCCATTGTGATTGCCAAGCTACCATCTATTATAAATTGAGGAACCGATCACCCTTAATCTCGTTGATAATATTTTGGATCGTGTTGGATTTAAGACCATCTTGCAAGTTTGATAAGGTGTGAAGCGGTTGACGCTCTATCAGGGATAAGAGACTTGGAAATTATCTAGCTGGATCTGGACCTCGAGTGGTATGCAAGTCAAGCCAGAGTGGAAGGTTTATAATGTAAGAAGGTGAAATAAAGGATTTTGGTAGATGTTAAGGAGAAAGTCTAAAGATAAATATGAAACTTGTAGAGTCGGTAATGATGGAAATCAAATGAAGATAATGACTTAAGGTGATTAATCGTAGTCATGAGCGTAAAGCGTAACGTGATGCACTTTGTTATGCGAAGTATGATTTCTTTGGAAGTCACAATCAAACATTAGAAGGTGTGGAGTTTATGAACTATTAGAGATTTCGTATAGAATTGTTGGGTGAAAGGTTCTTGTCTTATTGATGTTACATCCATTATAAGAGATGTATTAATTGCAAGCTCATCGTTGAACGAGCCTCGTGGTATCGGCATTTTAAATGAATGTTGGGGATATCATGCTTCGGTGGAGGTTCTTATAATTGTCATAGCAGTAAGGTGTGATAATCGTATCTTAGAGTGAATGTGGGTGTTGAGTTATCGAAATGATGTATTCTTAACCAAGGCAATGGATCAAAAGTGGATTCTAGTGGTTGAATAAGAAGGATATTTATATGAATTGGAAATGATGTCAAACATGACGGATAGTTGGAATAAGGATCTCAAGAGTCAAGAGAGGTTGATTAGTGTCTGATCTTCATTTTGTCAATCCGACTAAGTCTTTTTGTGGTTGTGTACCGACGATCATTAATGGGAATAGTATTAACATGCAAGATAAGTTAAAAGTTGTGGCTTATGTCACAATTGAAAGCATGAAAGGAGTTATCCGACTCATGATTTAGAGTGGTAGTCATGGTATTTGTTTGGTTGGGAGGCATTATTTATAAGTTCTTTAATCGAGGTATTGTGATCATAAGAAGTCAAATATCTCTTTGATTAGAAGAGTTGAAATGTTTTACAGTCAAAGATCGCATTGTAAGAGTAGTCAGAGGACCAAAGCAGATGGAATTGTTACATGGGAACCGGAGAGTCGATGAAGGACTCATATATTCGAATCGTTTGTCTAAGTGGTGTTTTCGTAGGACGAAAACTCTTTTAGTGGGGAGAGTCAGACAACTGATAACCTTAAATTAAATAAATAGGAATTTAATTATTTAATTAATTAAGGATTGAATTAATTATATATTTTGGAATTTATGGGATTAATTGAAGAGAAATAGATGGATAAAGTGAGGTAATTAGTTTGAGAGTAAATTATACTACACTTACTAATTACCATTTGTTTTATTTTATTGAATAAATAAAGGATTATTAGAAGGAATATAAAAGGAAAAGAAAGAAAATAGGTTTTTTTTTGGAAGAAAAGCTTATTTATAATGTAGAGTCGAGAAGAGAAGAGAGAAGGAAACTTAGAAGGTCGAATCTCAAGAACCCACAAGGTAAGGGTGATTGGAAAGATTAATGCTTATTATAGGTTTTGATGTTGATTCTATAGATCATGGCATGTTAGGAATCTGTGTTTAGGAAATTCTAGAAAAAGCTTAATAATTTCAATACATATTTTATTAAAAAAGGATCTAAATTATTATAAAATCATTTTTATTCTTATGTTTTTAGAATGATAAACAAAATATTTAATCTTGAAATAAAAAAGTTATAATTTATAGTAAGAAGGGTAATCGTAGTTTTTAAAGATATTTTGTTAGGTTGTATGATATTACTTAAAAAAAAACGTGATTTTTACGTTTATAAGCACCTTGAACCCGTGTATCCATTTAGATTTTTTTTATAACTTATTTGTCCTTTATAAAAATAATCGTATAAATAGTTGAATTAATTTCATTTTATAAAATTATTTGTAACCTATTCTCATTTATATAAAAAGTTGTAACTTATTCTATTTATAAAAGTAATTGTATCATTAAACATTTAATCATTATTTTTGTATAATTATCACTTATCACTAAATTTTCAAGATTATCATTTATCATTAAACTTTTATGACTATCACTTAACTTTTTTATTTATCATGATTACTATTATAAAGTTAATTTGAAAAGATTATGATAAGTTTTAGTTAATTTATAAGTTTAAAAATTTTTAAAATCTCAATTGATTTTATTTTGTTTTGTTAATCTATATTAAAATTTAAATAGTTTCAAAATATATTTTGTTTCAAAATATATGAATAACATTCAAAATCATATAATTTTTTAAATGTTATTTAAAATTATATCGCTTATTTTTATTAATTAAATTTAATAGAATTTTAATAGATCAATTAATCTTTTAGAAACAATCGATATGATTTAATTAAGATGAATAAATAAAATCAATTTAATGGTAAGATTTCAAAGTATTATTTAATGGTAAGATTTTCATTTGTTAAAAAAAATAAATATTAATTATGAAAGTTGACATATTCGAAATGGAAATAGAGTCATTGATTTACTTCCAAAGAAAGATCAGAGTCATTTATCATACCAAACTTAGAAATAAATTCAAAATTAAAATTACTTCCTAACCTTTACTTTCAAAACGAGAAGAAAAGTATCGAGTTGGCATTTATCATATCAAACTTAGAAATAAATTCAAAATTAAAATTAATTTCAAGCTTGCAAGACTTTTACATAAAAAATGCACAATCCGTTATTTTAAACTTTCAATAATTTATGCATGAAACAAATAATACTATAAAATAGTCAAACTCAACCAACTGATACATTAGATTAATCAAGTCTTTCATGTTTAGTTTGCTTTATAAACTAATCAAAGAAACTATTAAACTACTCGTGAGCTTTAAATAAAATACTCGAGCTTAGATCTTCAATATGCTTACCGCTTCCTTCGCTTCTATACATTGCTTCTCATGATTGTTTGTAAAGTAATAACTATTAAATGACCTTTAGCAAAACTCCTTCACCAACAATGCTTTTCTACCTTAGGATCTTCAATATGCTTTTTACCGCTTTCTCCGTGCTTCTATATATTGCTTCCATAAGTGTTTGTAAAGTAATAACTATTAAATGAGCTACCTTAAAAATGATACAACACTACCCTCATAGTATATAGAATGCTTAAATTAATTATACCAATTTTATGAAAATGTATAATCCGACTTAAAGTCTTTTAATAAAATAAATAATTTATGTGGTTCACAATTTTACCTTAAAGATTGAATTTTTTGTAATTACATAAATAGCTTGCTTTCTAATCTTGCAAAATCTTCAATCAACCCTGCACACATCGATCAAGCTTTGAGCCATAACATCCACAACTCTTCAATTAAGACTATGTGAATCATTGTCATGATCTAAGAATAATCATGAACATGTTATCATAGACAACACTTCAAAAGATAAAAAAAAATACAAATTGGTCAAAACATGATATTATTAACACTTGCTAATGATTCAATGAAACAGAAAGAAATAAACTGAACAGGTTTAATTCATCAAATCAAAACTTCATCACTTTTAAAATCAAATTACATTATCTAAAAAAATTCACCAAATCTATAAATATAGAAGAAAAATAAACAAAACGCTTAAATGAGTTAAAGATTACAAACACAAATCGAAACAATACAAATATAAATTTTTCAATCATTAAACAAAATTAAGCAAAATCACAATAAGTTAACAAAATCATTTTCATGGAATACAAAAGGTAACGATACCCATTGATCAAATAAAAAGAGTAAAGTTTCATTTCAAATCGTAGCACATCATAGTAATATCCAAATACGACTGATCTCGAGAATCGAAACCAAAAGGGTCATTGAAACAAAAGGAAGAAACTTGTAGCTTTAGGGTTTGAGATAAAAATTTCGTGAAGAGTTTTAGGTGTTATAAATCTATGGTGTTTAGGCTGTCCATCAGATTTGTAATAGTTGCAAAGTTTGAAAATGGAAACCAAAAGTTGTATGGGAAGTGGGGTGTGGAAGACTATTGAGATTAGGGCGGCGACAATTTTTCTTCCCAATGCCTTGGTCGTACATCATGTTAATTGTCCCATTAAGTATCAAATTAAAAATAATAATTAGGTGGTTGTAGTAGCATTTTTATTGAGATATAAATAAATAAAATATTGCAACAAAATCGCTGAAGTGACACCTTAGTCATTATAAATGCTAAATCAATATGGTGATAGTAGTGGTTAAAAAAGATTGATCCTCAATTAGATTAATTTTAAGTATGGATTAAGAGGGTTAATCCCGACTTTTCCCGATAGTTTAATTTTTATAGATAATAGAAGTATAAGTGAATTGTGTCAAAAAATTCCAATCGATTACCAAAATCTTGTTCAAAGAGTACTTATAGAGATATTTTCTCTAATCATAATTATAAATATTTTTTAAATTATTTTTATATTGCAATTAAATATATTAATCATTTAATGAATTTTAAAATAAAATATTTATTATATTATCTCTAACAAAATATTCACATGTAGAAAGGGATCTTTGATACAAGTCTTATTAGAATTTGGAAAAAAGGTTGGTGAAATGAAGTGTTTTATTAGAATTTGGAATCAAAAGGTTGGTGAAAATGAAGTAAGGAGAGGGAATAAGTGAGAGAGAATTAAAGAGTTGTGAGAAATGAATATTACATTGATACATTTATACAATTTATAATGGATTATGATACAAATAAGCAAAGCTAAAAGCATAAATTAACCATGTAATCGGTTAAACAAAAGCTATAACAAGTTATAATAGTCTCAACAAAACTAAAATTTAATAGTTACACACGAGTGAGTAATCGCCATACCTCAAGTAAATCATTTATTTTAAGTTTCTTTGGCTTTTTATAGTCAGAATCGACATAACTCCCGTGATTATCAGCCATAACACTTGAATTATGGATTTTCACTTAACACGCCACCTTAATTCAAGTGCTTCAAGTCTTTCATGCTCATGTTCTTCTTCAATCTCTTGAACACTTCAATTGTGACTCCCTTGCTCAATAAATCAACTACTTGGTCTTCACTTCTACAATATTCCAACATGAACCTTCCTTCACTAACAAGTTATCTCAAGTAGTGAAACCTCATCTAAATGTTTTTAATTTATTCATGTTAAAAACAATTGTTTTAATACTTCAATTTTTCTTTATAAAAAAATATTAGTAACTTATTCACTTATTCTCATTTATAAAATTATTGTAATTTTTTCCTTTATAAGCATCTTGAACTCGTAAGTCCCATTTATAAAAAATATATGTAACTTATTCTCATTTATAAAAATAATTGTATACATAGTTGAATTTATAAAATTATATGTAACTTATATTTTTGTTTATAAAAATAATTGTAACTTATTAAATTTATAGAAATGATTGTATCAAATTTTTTTTATTTTTTATCATTAATTTTTTATGATTATCATTTGTCATTAACTTTCATGACTACAATTTAACATTTTTTTTATCATGATTACAATTATAAAGTTAATTTGAAAAGATTTTTATATATTTTAGTTATTTCATAGGTTTAAAAAAATTACATAATCTCAATTAATTTTGTTTTTTTTATTAACCTTTCTATAAAAAGCTTAATAATTTCAATACATATTTTATTAAAAAAGGATCTAAATTATTATAAAATCATTTTTATTCTTATGTTTTTAGAATGATAAACAAAATATTTAATCTTGAAATAAAAAAGTTATAATTTATAGTAAGAAGGGTAATCGTAGTTTTAAAGATATTTTGTTAAGTTGTATGATATTACTTAAAAATACGTGATTTACGCTTATAAGCACCTTGAACCCGTGTATCCATTTAGATTTTTTATAACTTATTTGTCCTTTATAAAATAATCGTATAAATAGTTGAATTAAATTTTATAAAATTATTTGTAACTTATTCTCATTTATATAAAAAGTTGTAACTTATTCGATATAAAAGTAATTGTATCATTAAACATTTAATCATTATTTTTGTATAATTATCACTTATCACTAAATTTTCACGATTATCATTTATCATTAAACTTTTATGACTATCATTTAACTTTTTATTTATCATGATTACTATTATAAAGTTAATTTGAAAAGATTATGATAAGTTTTAGTTAATTTATAAGTTTAAAAAATTTCAAAATCTCAATTGATTTTATTTTGTTTTATTAATCTATATTAAAATTTAAATAATTTCAAAATTTATTTATTTTCAAAATATATGAATAACATTCAAAATCATATAATTTTTTAAATGTTATTTAAAATTATATCGCTTATTTTTATTAATTAAATTTCATAGAATTTTAATAGATCAATTAATCTTTTAGAAACAATCGATATGATTTAATTAATATGAATAAATAAAATCAATTTAACGGTAAAATTTCAAAGTATTATTTAATGGTAAGACTTTCATTGGTAAAAAAAAAAAAATATTAATTATGAAAGATGACATATTACAAATAGAAATAGAGTCATTGAATTCATTCACCTTCCTAACATTTACTTTCAAAACGAAAAGAAAAGTATCGAGTTGGCATTTATCATACCAAACTTAGAAATAAATTCAAAATTAAAATTACTTCCTAACCTTTACTTTCAAACGAAAAGAAAAGTATCGAGTTGGCATTTATCATATCAAACTTAGAAATAAATTCAAAATTAAAATTAATTTCTACTAAGCTTGCAAGTCTTTTACATAAAAAAATGCACAATCCGTTATTTTAAACTTTCAATAATTTATGATGAAACAAATAATACTATAAAATAGTCAAACTCAACCAACTGATTACACATTAGATTAATCAAGTCTTTCATGTTTAATTTGCTTTATAAACTATTCAAAGAAACTATTAAACTACTCGTAGCTTTAAATAAAATACTCAGCTTAGATCTTCAATATGCTTTGTCGCTTCTCTCCTGCTTTCTATACATTGCTTCTCATGATTGTTTGTAAAGTAATAACTATTAAATGACCTTAGCAAAACCTCCACCAACAACAGCTTTTCTACCTTAGGATCTTTAATATGCTTCGCTCTCTCCTACAATGCTTTTCTCTACCTGGATCTTCAATATGCTTTCGCTTCTCTCCGTGCTTCTATATATTGCTTCTCATAAGTGTTTGTAAAGTAATAACTATTAAATGAGCTACCTTAAAAATGATACAACACTACCCTCATAGTATATAGAATGCTTAAATTAATTATACCAATTTTATGAAAATGTATAATCCGACTTAAAGTCTTTTAATAAAATAAATAATTTATGTGGTTCACAATTTTACCTTAAAGATTGAATTTTTTGTAATTACATAAATAGCATGCTTTCTACAATCTCGCAAAATCTTCGATCAACCCTTGCACACGTCGATCAAGCTTTGAGCCATAACATCCACAACTCTTCAATCAAGACTATGTGAATCATTGTCATGATCTAAGAATAATCATGAACATGTTATCATAGACAACACTTCAAAAGATAAAAAAAAATACAAATTGGTCAAAACATGATATTATTAACACTTGCTAATGATTCAATGAAACAGAAAGAAATAAAACTGAACAGGTTTAATTCATCAAATCTAAACTTCATCACTTTTAAAATCTAATTACATTATCTAAACAAAAATTCACCAAATCTATAAATATAGAAGAAAAAAATAAACAAACGCTTAAATGAGTTAAAGATTACAAACACAAATCGAAACAATACAAATATAAATTTTCAATCATTAAACAAAATTAAGCAAAATCACAATAAGTTAACAAAATCATTTTCATGGAATACAAAAGGTAACGATACCCATTGATCAAATAATAAAAGAGTAAAGTTTCATTTCAAATCGAGCACATCATAGTAATATCCAAATACGACTCGTGATCCGAGAAATCGAAACCAAAGGGTCATTGAAACAAAGGGAAGAAACTTGTGAAGTTTAGGGTTTGAGATAAAAGGGTTTCAGAGTTTTAGGTGTTATAAATCTATGGTGTTTAGGCTGAATCCATCCGTATTTGTAATAGTGCAAAGTTTGAAAATGGAAACCAAAAGTTGTAAGGGAAGTCAGTTGTGGAAGATTGAGATTTCTTAGGGCGCCATAATTTTTTCTTCCCAATGCCTTTCACATCATGTTAATTGTCCCATTAAGTATCAAATTAAAATAATAATTAGGTGGTTGTAGCTATTGTGATATAAATAAATAAAATATTGCAAAAAAATCCTGAAGTGACACCTTAGTCATTATAAATGCTAAATCAATATGGTGATAGTAGTGGTTAAAAAAAGATGTAATTGATCCCGAATTAGATTAATTTTAAGTATGGATTAAGAGGGTTAATCCGACTTTTCCGATAGTTTAATTTTATAGAGATAATAGTATAAGTGAATTGTGTAAAAATTCCACCGATTATAAAAATCTTGTTCAAAGAGTTTTAGAGATATTTTCTAATCATAATTATAAACATATTTTTTAAATTATTTTTATATTGCAATTAAATATATTAATCATTTAATGAATTTTAAAATAAAATATTTATTATATTATCTCTAACAAAATATTCACATGTAGAAAGGGATCTTTGATACAAGTCTTATTAGAATTTGGAACCAAAAGGTTGGTGAAAATGAAGTTTTATTAGAATTTGGAATCAAAAGGTTGGTGAAAATGAAGTAAGTGCGTGGAGAGGAATAAGTGAAAGAGAGAATTAAAGAGTTAGTGAGAAATGAAAATATTACATTGATACATTTATACAATTTATAATGGATTATGATACAAATAAGCAAAGCTAAAAGCATAAATTAACTATGTAATCGGTTAAACAAAAGCTATAACAAGTTATAATAGTCTCAACAAAACTAAAATTTAATAGTGGTTATCAGCTACGACGAGTGAGTAATCGCATAACACCCTCAAGTAAATCATTTATTTTAAGTTTCTTTGGTTTTTTAGTACAGAATCGACATACCCCGTGATTATCGCCATAACACTTGAATTATGGATTTTCACTTAACACGCACCTTAATTCAAGTGCTTCAAGTCTTTCATGCTCATGTTCTTCTTCAATCTCTTGAACACTTCAATTGTGACTCCTTGCTCAATAAATCAACTACTTGGTCTTCACTTCTACAATATTCCAACATGAACCTTCCTTCACTAACAAGTTATCTCAAGTAGTGAAACCTCATCTAAATGTTTTTAATTTATTCATGTTAAAAACAATTGTTTTAATACTTCAATTTTTCTCTTTTATAAAAATATTAGTAACTTATTCACTTATTCTCATTTATAAAATTATTGTAATTTTTTTCCTTTATAAGCATCTTGAACTCGTGCGTCCATTTATAAAAAAATATAGGTAACTTATTCTCATTTATAAAAATAATTGTATACATAGTTGAATTTATAAAATTATTTGTAACTTATATTTTTGTTTATAAAAATAATTGTAACTTATTAAATTTATAGAAATGATTGTATCAATAAATTTTTATTTTTTATCATTAATTTTTTATGATTATCATTTGTCATTAACTTTCATGACTACAATTTAACATTTTTTTATCATGATTACAATTATAAAGTTAATTTGAAAAGATTTTTATATATTTTAGTTATTTCATAGGTTTAAAAAAATTACATAATCTCAATTAATTTTGTTTTTTTTATTAACCTTTCTATAAAAAGCTTAATAATTTCAATACATATTTTATTAAAAAAGGATCTAAATTATTATAAAATCATTTTTATTCTTATGTTTTTAGAATGATAAACAAAATATTTAATCTTGAAATAAAAAAGTTATAATTTATAGTAAGAAGGGTAATCGTAGTTTTTAAAGATATTTTGTTAGGTTGTATGATATTACTTAAAAATACGTGATTTTACGCTTATAAGCACCTTGAACCCGTGTATCCATTTAGATTTTTTTTATAACTTATTTGTCCTTTATAAAAATAATCGTATAAATAGTTGAATTAATTTCATTTTATAAAATTATTTGTAACTTATTCTCATTTATATAAAAAGTTGTAACTTATTCTATTTATAAAAAGTAATTGTATCATTAAACATTTAATCATTATTTTTGTATAATTATCACTTATCACTAAATTTTAACGATTATCATTTATCATTAAACTTTTATGACTATCATTTAACTTTTTTATTTATCATGATTACTATTATAAAGTTAATTTGAAAAGATTATGATAAGTTTTAATTAATTTATAAGTTTAAAAATTTTCAAAATCTCAATTGATTTTATTTTGTTTTATTAATCTATATTAAAATTTAAATAATTTCAAAATATATTTTGTTTCAAAATATATGAATAACATTCAAAATCATATAATTTTTTAAATGTTATTTAAAATTATATCGCTTATTTTTATTAATTAAATTTAATAGAATTTTAATAGATCAATTAATCTTTTAGAAACAATCGATATGATTTAATTAATATGAATAAATAAAATCAATTTAATGGTAAGATTTCAAAGTATTATTTAATGGTAAGACTTTCATTGGTTAAAAAAAATAAATATTAATTATGAAAGTTGACATATTAGAAATGGAAATAGAGTCATTGAATTCATTCACCTTCCTAACATTTACTTCCCAAACGAAAAGAAAAGTATCAGAGTTGGCATTTATCATACCAAACATAGAAATAAATTCAAAAGTTAAAATTACTTCCTAACCTTTACTTTCAAAACGAGAAGAAAAGTATCAGAGTTGGCATTTATCATATCAAACTTAGAAATAAATTCAAAAATTAAAATTAATTTCTACGAAGCTTGCAAGACTTTTTACATAAAAAAATGCACAATCCGTTATTTTAAACTTTCAATAATTTGCGCATGAAACAAATAATACTATAAAATAGTCAAACTCAACCAATTGATTACACATTAGATTAATCAAGTCTTTCATGTTTAGTTTGCTTTATAAACTAATGAAAGAAACTATTAAACTACTCGAGCTTTAAATAAAATACTCGTGAGCTTAGATCTTCAATATGCTTTTTACGCTTCTCTCTCCGTGCTTCTATACATTGCTTCTCATGATTGTTTTTAAAGTAATAACTATTAAATGACCTTTAGCAAAACCTCCTTCACCAACAATGCTTTTCTACCTTAGATCTTCAATATGCTTTGTCGCCTCTGCATAAATGCTTTCTACCTTAGGATCTTCAATATGCTTTGCTGCTTCTCTCCTGCTTCTATATATTGCTTCAAGTGTTTGTAAAGTAATAACTATTAAATGAGCTACCTTAAAAATGATACAACACTACCCTCATAGTATATAGAATGCTTAAATTAATTATACCAATTTTATGAAAATGTATAATCGACTTAAAGTCTTTTAATAAAATAAATAATTTATGTGGTTCACAATTTTACCTTAAAGATTGAATTTTTGTAATTACATAAATAGCTTGCTTTTACAATCTTGCAAAATCTTCAATCAACCCTTGCACACATCGATCAAGCTTTGAGCCATAACATCCACAACTCTTCAATCAAGACTATGTGAATCATTGTCATGATCTAAGAATAATCATGAACATGTTATCATAGACAACACTTCAAAAGATAAAAAATACAAATTGGTCAAAACATGATATTATTAACACTTGCTAATGATTCAATGAAAGAAAATAAACCTACGTGTTTAATTCATCAAATCAAAACTTCATCACTTTTAAAATCAAATTACATTATCTAAACAAAAATTCACCAAATCTATAAATATAGAAGAAAAAAATAAACAAAACTCTTAAATGAGTTAAAGATTACAAACACAAATCGAAACAATACAAATATAAATTTTTCAATCATTAAACAAAATTAAGCAAAATCACAACATTTTCATGGAATACAAAAGGTAACGATACCCATTGATCAAATAAAAAAAAAGAGTAAAGTTTCATTTCAAATCAGAGCACATCATAGTAATATCCAAATACGACCTCGTGATCTGAGAATCAGAAACCAAAAGGGTCATTGAAACAAAAGGGAAGAAACTTGTGAACAGTTTTAGGGTTTGAGATAAAAAGGGTTTCTGTGAAGAGTTTTAGGGTGTTATAAATCTATGGTGTTTAGGCTGAATCCATCTGTATTTGTAATAGTTGCAAAGTTTGAAATGGAAACCAAAAGTTGTAGGAAGTCAGTTGTGGAAGACTATTGAGATTTCTTAGGGCGGCGACAATTTTTTCTTCCCAATGCCTTGGTCGTACATCATGTTAATTGTCCCATTAAGTATCAAATTAAAAATAATAATTAGGTGGTTGTAGTAGCGTTTTTATTGTGATATAAATAAATAAAATATT
The DNA here is from genome assembly GCA_021764765.1 of Vicia sativa. NCBI lineage: Eukaryota > Viridiplantae > Streptophyta > Magnoliopsida > Fabales > Fabaceae > Vicia > Vicia sativa. The sequence goes on along the minus strand of CM038792.1, from coordinate 88,251,809 downwards.
GCAACAAAAATCGTTGAAGTGACACCTTAGCTGTCATAAATGCTAAATCAATATGGTGATAGTAGTGGTTAAAAAAGACAGAATTGATCCTGAATTAGATTAATTTTAAGTATGGATTAAGAGGGTTAATCCCGACTTTTCCCGATAGTTTAATTTTTATAGATAGATAATAGAAGTATAAGTGAATTGTGTCAAAAAAATTCCACTGCATTACCAAAAATCTTGTTCAAAGAGTACTTATAGAGATATTTTCTCTAATCATAATTATAAACAAATATTTTTAAATTATTTTATATTGCAATTAAATATATTAATCATTTAATGAATTTTAAAATAAAATATTTATTATATTATCTCTAACAAAATATTCACATGTAGAAGGGATCTTTGATACAAGTCTTATTAGAATTTGGAAACAAAAGGTTGGTGAAATGAAGTGTTTTATTAGAATTTGGAATCAAAAGGTTGGTGAAAATGAAGTAAGTGCGTGGAGAGGAATAAGTGAAAGAAAGAATTAAAGAGTTGAATGAAATGAATATTACATTGATACATTTATACAATTTATAATGGATTATGATACAAATAAGCAAAGCTAAAAGCATAAATTAATCGCATGTAATCGGTTAAACAAAAGCTATAACAAGTTATAATAGTCTCAACAAAACTAAAATTTAATAGTGGTTATCGCCATGACAGTGAGTAATCACATAACCTCAAGTAAATCATTTATTTTAAGTTTCTTTGCTTTTTATAGTCAGAATCGACACACCCGTGATTATCGCCAACACTTGAATTATGGATTTTCACTTAACACGCCACCTTAATTCAAGTGCTTCAAGTCTTTCATGCTCATGTTCTTCTTCAACTCTTGAACACTTCAATTGTGACTTTGCTCAATAAATCAACTACTTGGTCTTCACTTCTACAATATTCCAACATGAACCTTCACTAACAAGTTATCTCAAGTAGTGAAACCTCATCTAAATGTTTTAATTTATTCATGTTAAAAACAATTGTTTTAATACTTCAATTTTCTCTTTTATAAAAATATTAGTAACTTATTCACTTATTCTCATTTATAAAATTACATAATTTTTTCCTTTATAAGCATCTTGAACTCAAGGTCCATTTATAAAAAATATAGGTAACTTATTCTCATTTATAAAAATAATTGTATACATAGTTGAATTTATAAAATTATTTGTAACTTATATTTTTGTTTATAAAAATAATTGTAACTTATTAAATTTATAGAAATGATTGTATCAATAAATTTTTATTTTTTATCATTAATTTTTTATGATTATCATTTGTCATTAACTTTCATGACTACAATTTAACATTTTTTTTTATCATGATTACAATTATAAAGTTAATTTGAAAAGAGTTTTATATATTTTAGTTATTTCATAGGTTTAAAAAAATTACATAATCTCAATTAATTTTGTTTTTTTATTAACCTTTCTATAAAAAGCTTAATAATTTCAATACATATTTTATTAAAAAAGGATCTAAATAATTATAAAATCATTTTTATTCTTATGTTTTTAGAATGATTAACAAAATATTTAATCTTGAAATAAAAAAGTTATAATTTATAGTAAGACGGGTAATCGTAGTTTTTAAAGATATTTTGTTAGGTTGTATGATATTACTTAAAAAATACGTGATTTTTACGTTTATAAGCACCTTGAACCCGGTATCCATTTAGATTTTTTATAACTTATTTGTCCTTTATAAAATAATCATAAATAGTTGAATTAATTTCATTTTATAAAATTATTTGTAACTTATTCTCATTTATATAAAAAGTTGTAACTTATTCATTTATAAAAGTAATTGTATCATTAAACATTTAATCATTATTTTTGTATAATTATCACTTATCACTAAATTTTCACGATTATCATTTATCATTAAACTTTTATGACTATCATTTAACTTTTTTATTTATCATGATTACTATTATAAAGTTAATTTGAAAAGATTATGATAAGTTTTAGTTAATTTATAAGTTTAAAAATTTTCAAAATCTCAATTGATTTTATTTTGTTTTATTAATCTATATTAAAATTTAAATAATTTCAAAATATATTTTGTTTCAAAATATATGAATAACATTCAAAATCATATAATTTTTTAAATGTTATTTAAAATTATATCGCTTATTTTTATTAATTAAATTTAATAGAATTTTAATAGATCAATTAATCTTTTAGAAACAATCGATATGATTTAATTAATATGAATAAATAAAATCAATTTAATGGTAAGATTTCAAAGTATTATTTAATGGTAAGACTTTCATTTTAAAAAAATAAATATTAATTATGAAAGTTGACATATTAGAAATGGAAATAGAGTCATTGAATTCATTCACCTTCCTAACATTTACTTTCCAAACTAAAAGAAAAGTATCAGAGTTGGCATTTATCATACCAAACTTAGAAATAAATTCAAAAATTAAAATGACTTCCTAACCTTTACTTTCAAAACGAGAAGAAAAGTATCAGAGTTGGCATTTATCATATCAAACTTAGAAATAATTTCAAAAATTCAAATTAATTTCTACGAAGCTTGCAAGACTTTTTACATAAAAAAATGCACAATCCGTTATTTTAAACTTTCAATAATTTGCGCATGAAACAAATAATACTATAAAATAGTCAAACTCAACCAACCTGACACACATTAGATTAATTAAGTCTTTCATGTTTAGTTTGCTTTATAAACTAATCAAAGAAACTATTAAACTACCGTAGCTTTAAATAAAATACACGTAGCTTAGATCTTCAATACTTTCCGCTTCTCTCTCCGTGCTTCTATACATTGCTTCTCATAATTGTTTGTAAAGTAATAACTATTAAATGACCTTTAGCAAAACCTCCTTCACCAACAATGCTTCTACCTTAGGATCTTCAATATGCTTTGTCGCTTCTCTCCTGCTTCTATATATTGCTTCCATAAGTGTTTGTAAAGTAATAACTATTAAATGAGCTACCTTAAAAATGATACAACACTACCCTCATAGTATATAGAATGCTTAAATTAATTATACCAATTTTATGAAAATGTATAATCCGACTTAAAGTCTTTTAATAAAATAAATAATTTATGTGGTTCATATTTTACCTTAAAGATTGAATTTTTGTAATTACATAAATAGCTTGCTTTCTACAATCTTGCAAAATCTTCAATCAACCTTGCACACATCGATCAAGCTTTGAGCCATAACATCCACAACTCTTCAATCAAGACTATGTGAATCATTGTCATGATCTAAGAATAATCATGAACATGTTATCATAGACAACACTTCAAAAGATAAAAAAATACAAATTGGTCAAAACATGATATTATTAACACTTCTAATGATTCAATGAACAGAAAGAAATAAACCTAATGTGTTTAATTCATCAAATCAAAACTTCATCACTTTTAAAATCAAATTACATTATCTAAACAAAAATCACCAAATCTATAAATATAGAAGAAAAATAAACAAAACGCTTAAATGAGTTAAAGATTACAAACACAAATCGATACAATACAAATATAAATTTTTCAATCATTAAACAAAATTAAGCAAAATCACAACAAGTTAACAAAATCATTTTCATGGAATACAAAAGGTAACGATACCCATTGATCAAATAAAAAGAGTAAAGTTTCATTTCAAATCGAGCACATCATAGTAATATCCAAATACGACTCGTGATCCGAGAATCGAAACCAAAAGGGTCATTGAAACAAAAGGAAGAAACTTGTGAACAGTTTTAGGGTTTGAGATAAAAGGGTTTTTGTGAAGAGTTTTAGGGTGTTATAAATCTATGGTGTTTAGTTGAATCCATCCGTATTTGTAATAGTTGCAAAGTTTGAAAATGGAAACCAAAAGTTGTATGGGAGTCATTGTGGAAGACTATTGAGATTTCTTAGGGCGGCGACAATTTTTTCTTCCCAATGCCTTGGTCGTACATCATGTTAATTGTCCCATTAAGTATCAAATTAAAAATAATAATTAGGTGGTTGTAGTAGCTTTTATTGTGATATAAATAAATAAAATATTGCAACAAAATCGTTGAAGTGACACCTTAGTCATAAATGCTAAATCAATATGGTGATAGTGGTTAAAAAGATGAATTGATCCTCGAATTAGATTAATTTTAAGTATGGATTAAGAGGGTTAATCCCGACTTTTCCCGATAGTTTAATTTTATAGATAGATAATAGAAGTATAAGTGAATTGTGTCAAAAAATTTAACGATATTACAAAAATCTTGTTCAAAGAGTACTTATAGAGATATTTCTCTAATCATAATTATAAACAAATATTTTTTAAATTATTTTATATTGCAATTAAATATATTAATCATTTAATGAATTTTAAAATAAAATATTTATTATATTATCTCGCTAACAAAATATTCACATGTAGAAAGGGATCTTTGATACAAGTCTTATTAGAATTTGGAACCAAAAGGTTGGTGAAAATGAAGTGTTTTATTAGAATTTGGAATCAAAAGGTTGGTGAAAATGAAGTAAGTGCGCGTGGAGAGGGAATAAGTGAAAGAGAGAATTAAAGAGTTAGGGTGAGAAATGAATATTACATTGATACATTTATACAATTTATAATGGATTATGATACAAATAAGCAAAGCTAAAAGCATAAATTAACTGCATGTAATCGGTTAAACAAAAGCTATAACAAGTTATAATAGTCTCAACAAAACTAAAATTTAATAGTGGTTATCAGTTACGACGAGTGAGTAATCAGTTACACCCTCAAGTAAATCATTTATTTTAAGTTTCTTTGGCTTTTTAAGTAGCTGTAACTGATTACACCCCGTGATTATCAGTTACAACACTTGAATTATGGATTTTCACTTAACACGCACCTTAATTCAAGTGCTTCAAGTCTTTCATGCTCATGTTCTTCTTCAATCTCTTGAACACTTCAATTGTGACTCCCTTGCTCAATAAATCAACTACTTGGTCTTCACTTCTACAATATTCCAACATGAACCTTCCTTCACTAACAAGTTATCTCAAGTAGTGAAACCTCATCTAAATGTTTTTAATTTATTCATGTTAAAACAATTGTTTTAATACTTAATTTTTCTTTTATAAAAATATTAGTAACTTATTCACTTATTCTCATTTATAAAATTATCGTAATTTTTTTCCTTTATAAGCATCTTGAACTCGTAAGGCCCATTTATAAAAAAATATAGGTAACTTATTCTCATTTATAAAAATAATTGTATACATAGTTGAATTTATAAAATTATTTGTAACTTATATTTTTGTTTATAAAAATAATTGTAACTTATTAAATTTATAGAAATGATTGTATCAATAAATTTTTATTTTTATCATTAATTTTTATGATTATCATTTGTCATTAACTTTCATGACTACAATTTAACATTTTTATCATGATTACAATTATAAAGTTAATTTGAAAAGATTTTATATATTTTAGTTATTTCATAGGTTTAAAAAATTACATAATCTCAATTAATTTTGTTTTTTTATTAACCTTTCTATAAAAGCTTAATAATTTCAATACATATTTTATTAAAAAGGATCTAAATAATTATAAAATCATTTTTATTCTTATGTTTTAGAATGATAAACAAAATATTTAATCTTGAAATAAAAAGTTATAATTTATAGTAAGAAGGGTAATCAGTTTTTAAAGATATTTTGTTAGGTTGTATGATACTTAAAAAAATACGTGATTTTTACGCTTATAAGCACCTTGAACCCGTGTATCCATTTAGATTTTTTTATAACTTATTTGTCCTTTATAAAATAATCGTATAAATAGTTAATTTCATTTTATAAAATTATTTGTAACTTATTCTCATTTATATAAAAAGTTGTAACTTATTCTATTTATAAAAGTAATTGTATCATTAAACATTTAATCATTATTTTGTATAATTATCACTTATCACTAAATTTTCACGATTATCATTTATCATTAAACTTTTATGACTATCATTTAACTTTTTATTTATCATGATTACTATTATAAAGTTAATTTGAAAAGATTATGATAAGTTTTAGTTAATTTATAAGTTTAAAAATTTTCAAAATCTCAATTGATTTTATTTTGTTTTATTAATCTATATTAAAATTTAAATAATTTCAAAATATATTTTGTTTCAAAATATATGAATAACATTCAAAATCATATAATTTTTAAATGTTATTTAAAATTATATCGCTTATTTTTATTAATTAAATTTAATAGAATTTTAATAGATCAATTAATCTTTAGAAACAATCGATATGATTTAATTAATATGAATAAATAAAATCAATTTAATGGTAAGATTTCAAAGTATTATTTAATGGTAAGACTTTCATTGGTTAAAAAATAAATATTAATTATGAAAGTTGACATATTAGAAATGGAAATAGAGTCATTGAATTCATTCACCTTCCTAACATTTACTTTCCAAACGAAAAGAAAAGTATCAGAGTTGGCATTTATCATATCAAACTTAGAAATAATTTCAAAAATTCAAATTAATTTCTACGAAGCTTAAAAGACTTTTTACATAAAAATGCACAATTATTTTAAACTTTCAATAATTTATGCATGAAACAAATAATACTATAAAATAGTCAAACTCAACCAACTGACATACATTAGATTAATCTAAGTCTTTCATGTTTAGTTTGCTTTATAAACTAATCAAAGAAACTATTAAACTA